>OU343225.1:281695259-281833330 GCA_910596185.1 Chrysanthemum makinoi | reverse complement strand
TAGGAACCCAAGCCATTACTGACTTGTATTCCCCGTGGAGTTACAAACTCAATTCATTGAGTATGTAATGTCCACTATCTTTCAAATGGTGATCCAGAATTATCTTTTGATTTTTAGCGTGTGGATTTTCAAAACTTTCTGGTTTTTCTACACAAATCTCTTTTTCTTATATCACAAAACATCTGATTCACTTTTTGTTGAAAGCTGTTTGTCCCTCTGCAGTACTTTCCTCTTAACCATACGGTTTTAACACGTGGTTCCTGTGATCTAGATCCCCTATGTGAATTGTAATACCTTCTAGGTTGATAGTGAGATCTCCTAGGACTCCTATTCTAAATAGTGTGATTAGTACCTTGTTTTGGCTACGAGCGTACTTTGAGAAAGTACTGGTCGAAATTAACTTGTACTTTGGAAAGTCTTGTGAGATCTTGAAGTTTTGAAAATGGTCTTCTCTGGTGTGGGTATCTATGATCTGGTGAGAAATTTCTGTGATTGACCCTATTTGAATTATTCCAAAGTGGTTTGTGCTCTAGGTTTCACGATTGGCAGACCTGTTCTTTGAAAATTTTCTAAGATATTTTGAGTGATGTTCACAATCCTTGATTAAATGAGTAGGACTAAAACACACAAAACACAGTTTTGACCCATACTTCCAAAGTGACTTCTTCTATGTCTATGCCCAAATTATTTGCCTCCTTGGTGAATGATTAAATATGTTTTGACCAAAGTTATCCCAAAAAGGTTTAGCAGTACTGTTTTGAAAAGGTTTTACAGGAAGATGCTGCTTGTGGAGCAGTACTTTTGATTGGAAGATGTAGCGATTTTGAAACATTGTTTTCCACAGGTTCTTTGGGTTTTCAGACCTAGATTGAGCAACTAGCTTTTTCCTAAACTCTAGAATGTCTACTCCAAAACGAGAAACATCAGGCCTAGGGGGTTGATGAATGCCAGTGGGATGGGGAACGACATGATAATCATTAGCTTTCTTATATTCTGGAGGTGAGTCACTTATTGAACCCTCATTACTAGATGTATCTACATAATTAATGAGTTCTTCATCACTAGTAATTATATCCTCAAAATCACCTTCATCCTGATCACTAGATTGGTTTTCTTCTAGTTTACTAAAATCCATTCCAAAACCTAATCCCGTTTTAAGGTAGGCTCTTTGCTGTTTTTGAACATAAGAAACATGTGACAGAACAGACTCTCCCGTGCACGCAAACTTAGCTAAAAAATCATCTCTCTCCTTAGTTAATTTCTCAATTTCAGCAATTTTACAGTTTAGTTTACATTCACTAAGTTTTAGCTGGTAATCTGTTGTTCATATTTTCTTAAGCTACTTCATTAGTTTCATGTGCTAAGATTTTGGCTTCCATAGATTCTAAGGTTATTTGATAACCAGCTACCTCAGACCTAGCCCGAACACAATTATCTCTTTCAATCACATAACTGTTAAGTAATTTTTGATAAAATTCATAACAGTTTGAGCATACCTCGAGAGATAGGAGGAGTTGGTGAAGTAGCCACCATTGCAAGAAGAACTGGATCATCTTCACTTTCTTTGCTCCAATCAAATCCTCCAAAGCCATCAGCAGAATCAGCAAAGCATGTTCCAGGTTCTTCAGTAAAAATTGCTCCAATCCAATGCCTACTGAATCATCAGCTACTTCAACTGATGCTACCATCTGATAAGATCAGCGGTTCATCATCAAACTCTTCACTCCAGTCAACCCGATAACTCTCTTGAGCAACCAAAGCCTTTGTTTTAGTAATTGGAATTTCCTTAAGCTCAAGTTTTGGCTTTTCAGATGTCTTTTTGCTTGGATACTTAGCAAACCTGCACTCCCCTGCAAAGTGACCAGTCTTTTGACAATTGAAGCATTCAATTTTAGATTTGTCAAAAGTTATGCCCTGTTTTGGTTTGAAATCAATGCTTTTGCCTGTCTTCTTCATGTACTTTTGATCCTTGCAGTGATCATAGCAACTTGCCACCCGATATCAATTTCTTCAAGTGCATCTTCTTCAATCTGTGCTAGATCTTCTTCATAAGTGACAGGTAAACTAGCATGTTGTGCAAGAAGGAGCACATAACTTCATCTGAGTGCATAGTGGTAGTTGGTGGGGCCTTTGAGCATATGAGGAGGGGTGTGTAAAAGGCAGTACTTTTGAAGACATTACTTTGAGAAGCGTACTTTTGATGGATCACTGGCCTTCTTTTCAGAGATGATAGAAAAGCAATACTGTGAGACTTAGAATTTGTTTGACCACTCATCTCATGCCCATACACCTTCAGTTGATGATAGAGATCATCAAAGTCCATGACATTCAAACCTTGTTGTCCTCTGATCATTGTAGCAATCACATGCCATGAAGATGGCAAACTCATTAGAAACTTCAAATTAGCATCCTCAACTGATACTACGCCTTGTATAGCTCCAACATGTTGAAGATTACGAAACCTATAAATGCTATTTGACATCAAGACTCTCTCTTTCACCAACTATGAAAGTTTCAAGGCTTTGCTTCACAAATTTCGTGCATCTTTTAGAGGCTTCATTCCCTCCAATCTGGTCTTGAGCAGCCCGAGAGCTTAGCATCTTTAGCATCATGAAATTTGAAGATGACCATACGGAATGGCAGATAAGACAATGTTGAGTGCCTTCTCTGATTCCTTGGGTTGTCCGGGGAATATCAATGGGATTACGGAACAACTTCATTCCATTCACAATTACATTCCATAGAGCATGGTCTGTAATGGCAGTATCTGCCTCATCTTCATGCGACGAGATCATATTCTCCCTTCTTGATTATTGGAATTCTGGTGAGGTGATTGAGGGTGGTGGAGCGACCGGTCGACATCTTGAATATTGTTGTAGTAGGGTTTCTTCCTAGTCAGAGTATCCACACAAGCTCTGATACCACTTGTTGGATCGATATACTTTAATCAAACTAACTTAACTAGCTTGTTAAGGTTTAATAACCTCGGATAAATCATAAGTTATTAACAAAAACAACTGACAATCTTTATCAAGATGCAGCGGAATTTACTTAACAAAGCTAAGAAGAATAACTTTATTATAAACTCATCTGCTCATTGCGGATACTCTAAAACAACTCTAAGATAATGAACTTTTCTCTAAAACTCTAAACAACTTGTGAATTAAGTAAACTCTAAAACTCATAGACTTCGTACATCTAATGCCAATCTAGGAGTCCTTTTATAGGCTCAAGGATATCCTAGTCGGTTTACAATTGATAACTTTGTACGACAAGTAATCTAAACATAGAATACAATACTTTCAATAAACGAATATAACAGTTCTTTTGTTCTTCGATACTTTGACTTCGTTGTGCGTACTTTGACTTATATTTACAGATACTGACTCTTTGACTTTTCGATTACTTTGCACTTACAGTACTTTCATATCTTAGATACTTTCATGTCTTCACTTTATATCCTAAATCTTTTTCTCTCAATTGGCTAGTCATTACTTCAATTCTTACTACGTAATATATTTTTCATAAAAAGTTTCTATGGCTTCTTTGAAATTTGCAGATGAGCACAACCTAGTGGTCTACTTACAAAAGTCTCACAGAAGTGGCCTATTTTTCATCAAATTGTTGAATTTCTTCATACCACTCATATAAGGTATGCTTTACTTTTAAAACCCACAATTTATATCTCTCAATCAGTTTTGGACTTCGCTCGGTCCATCACGAGAATAGAGATACACATGAAGCGATGGATGCTCTCAAAGCCACTGTAGATGGGGTAACTATTGATGTTCTGAGGCATCCTGAGGAGAGTACTTCACTTGGATGATCTCAATGGTCTCATCACATTACCTATGTCTGACATTCATGATACTTTATCATCCATGGGGTATGATACCACTGACAAAAAGGCTACTTTCAAAAAGAGTGGTTTGTGTCCCCACTGGAGATTTTTGACTCATACTTTGTTACATTGCCTTAGTCCTAAGAAAACATCTTATGAGCAATTTAGTTCAACCATGGCTTATCCTTTGGTTTTCTAGTCAACGATAAGATTTTTCAATTGGTCCAACTATATTTTTACAAGTATGAAAGGCAATGTACAAAGTAAAACCAAATGTTTAATGTATCCCAGGTTTGTGCAAAATTTGTGTAATGAATTTCAACTTCAACCTCATACTCTTTTTTTATCAAATCAGTTGCCTAAAGCTCAAAGTTTTCAAAATTTGAACAAAGATGGCAATATGATTTTTACACCTCTCCTTCCCCAAATGCTTGCTTTAAAATTTCATCGAACAAAATACACCTATAATGATGTTCCCACATTGATTATACCCCATTCAAGAACCTATGAGAGAAGGTCTAAAGGTCAACTCTCTCTCATGACAACACAACAAGTTTCTGCACCTTTTGGTCTAGGAACAAGCATTGGTGGTTCTAGACTTCCACCTAGTCCTACTATGGAATGGACCAATGCCCATGATTCACCTCTCCCAACAGGTAACATAGGTTGGAAGTAGAGCGGTGGAAACCAATTGGACCGATGGTTCTGTACCAAATTAGCAAAGCAAATTGAGTCTCTACAAAAGGACTTGGTTACTATTAAGCGCATGCCAAGGATGTTCAACAATTACAGACAGAGATCAGACTTTAAAGGAAGAGATGCAGAGGTTGAAAAAAACAAGCGGTAGCAAAGATGGTGATTTCATCTTCATCCTCACCTTGATGGTGATTCAATTGATCAGATTTGGTAAATTCTTCCAAACAGGGAGGAAAACAGGTTTACGACGAGGGAGGAAAATTGATTTTGAAGATGAAGGAGATACAAGTAAAGGAGCAAAGGAAGCTTAAACTCATGGAGAGCAACTTGAAGATCAAGAAATTTTCCAAAGCGCAAGCTGATTTTACCCTTGATTTTATTTCCCTTAACAGAGATATTGCCACTGCAAGTGAAGAATTTGATAAATTGAAGACAGAGACAAGGGTAAGCGGTTATGGAAGATGTACAACAATCTGAAGGTAAGATTTCAAAGAAAAGAAAAGTTCAGATTGATCTTGATAGAGAATTTGCTCAAAAGATAACAGAAGATCAAATTGCAGAAAGTTCTTTGAAAAGAAAAGATTGAAAGAACTAGAAGTTGTAAGCTTTTTGGAAGCTAAAATATTGGATAGAATGGAAGATCACTGATTCAATTTCAACTTTCAACCTACAATTATGAAAGAAAAGCTCTAGAGTTTAGCTATGTTCCTACTGAAGAAGATATTAGGTTTGGGTTATAATAATCCAGAAATCAAGAAAAGGCAATTGACCTTGTTCTTGATGCATCCTTAACGAGGAACAAAGAACTGCTTTCAGTTAAGGATTTTATTAAAATGAAGAACAATCAAGCACTTGAAAATGTGATTAATTCAGTCAAAAAGGGTTAGAAGAAACCAAGACAACCAACCAAGGCTCAAATACTTGCATACATGAAGTCTTATTGTTGTCATGTTGGTAAATGGAAAAGGCATCAATTTAAAGGAATGTGCGATGATCAAGTTGAAAGGGCTTACTACAGAACCGTGAAACAAGATAAATCTTTTATTCCAGTGGGTTACGAAGAAGCGAAGAAGATTCCTAGATTGAAGAAAAGGCTAAAGTGGTAGTTCTCAAACTATTAAGAAGACTAAGGTTGTTGAAGATTATACAAAGTCTACTGAGAAGGAGATTCCTCTGAGAAGTTCACTTTGAATATCAAATGATTGAAATGATTGTGATTGAAGACAGAGATTTTTATCGAACCAACAAATTCGACATCCTATCATTGATTGGGAAGTTTACATCATAGGCAATCTTTTCAACATGGAAGATTACAAAATTTGGGAGGAGAAACTTCATCATTCATGACATTTGAAGATCTTATTAAAGCTTTTGACAGAGATGACCTTAATACACTATGGAAATTAGTTCAAGAAAGGTTTAATGCTCAAGCTCTCAAAGATGCAAAGAGATCACGTTATGGGTAAATCTTAGAAGGCTTTTGACAACTGATGATGACTACTTGGAAAACCTTATTCACATGTTTGGTACTAAATGGTTTTATTATGATTCATGTGAAGTTGTCATCATGTCTCTACAAATGGAAGACTTTTCATGCTACGAAGAATATCCTTAGAGTGGAGCTCTTTGATAATGTTAAGCTTACATAAGAGTCAATGAAGACAATGAAAGGTCAAAGCATTGTTACAAACTTCAAGATCAGGTGTTCAAGAGCTATACAAAGTTAAGAGAAAAAGTGAAGTGTTTGATTGAATTCCCCAAATCCAAGTTAATCGTGGAGAAACTTATTGATTTGGAAAGAAATCATAAGTTTAGGGGAGGATTGTTGGGAATAATCTGTTACCATGGATAGTAGTGGTTTACTTTGCTTGGTTTAACTTAGCGGTGGAAGCGTATTCCCACTACAAGTTCTTCATTACCACTTGCTCGGTTTATGATAAGGTTAAAAGCGTCTTGATAAGTATAGAATAGATCTTGTGTATATTCTATTATGTTAGCTTTATACTTATCTTGTAAAAGACTCCTTGTTGTATAAAAGGAGATCCCAGGTCATTGTCTTAGAAGCATTATCATATGCAATAATATTATCTCTGAAAGCTTCAAGGTGTAACCCTAGTGATAAGTTAAGATCACTGTGTATTCATTAATAATATTGGAGCTTGAGTTTTGTGTTAACTTGTGTTTATTCTCATACATCATAAAATTCGTCTTCTAAGTATTACCTAAGTAAATTCCGCTTGCTTAATAATATTATACAAAATATCATTGACACAAGCAGAGTGTCCTAGATCCATCATTTTCCTTTTGGAAACATTTTTGCCTAGTGTGTGCCTATATGCAAACTATTTGGAGTTGCGGTTATCTCGACCCCTAAAAAGAAAAAGAAAATAAACTAGAAGTAGAAAAGCATCCTATTGAGATAACCCGAAAACACATATTTAGTACATTAGTACGTAATTTAGTGTTATCAATGCTCCTAATTCATTGTTGCTTAAATGAATGTACGAAAACAATAGTTATGTGTCCCTTTAGCATTCAAAAGACATGAGATGCAATGAAAACGGGTTTTTGTATTAATAATGAAAAAGCGATTTGTCCTAGACGTGAGAAATTGCTTTTGTGAAATAGATACGGGAAGGTATCATCCTTTTAGAAAACATTTTGAAAAGGAGTTTTCTTTGAAAATTTGTATGTAGTTATGAAAAAATAATATAAAGTGGAAAACTTATCTTGGGTTTTGAAAATTCCCGTATTGTTTGTGAATTGTGCATGAAATAGAAATCCTAGACTCAGAAAGAAGAAGGCTAGTGTTTACATACCTTGTAGAGTCAAATAAGTTCTGACGTTTGTTCCATGAGACCAAGACCAAGACGAAGTAGGTTGAATTGTTCCTTCAGCGGTTTGGTGAGGGCGTCGGCTATGTTGTCTTCGGATGCTACCTTCTCAATAGAGATGTTCCCTTTTGGAACATTGTCTCTTAGGATGGACGAATCTATGCTATATGCGAGAATGCAATACGGTTCTTGCTTAAGTCGATGCACCTTTGTTGTCACATAGGATGGCTATGTAAGCTTAGATGAATGTCGTAGTCGACTGCACTTGTTCATCCATAGTGCTTGTTATGCTGCTTGCGGAGCGTGCTCGGCTTGGGTTGTTGATATTAAGTGTCGTTTGTTTCTTAGAAAACCAAGATGTTAAACAACATCCCATGAAAGTACATACCCCAATTGTACTTTTTCTATCAAGCGTAATCACTGCATGGTTAGAATCTGCATATACAATTGTTTCTACTCCCGTGCCTTAGGATACCATAATCCTAATTGTGTTGTACCCTTAATATATCTAAATATCCTTTTTTCGGCTTCTAGGTGTGATGTTTTAGGGTCTTCTTGAAACCTAGCACATAAGAAAATACTAAACATGATATCGGCCTATTCTTGCCGTGAGGTAGAGAAGACTACCTATCATGCCACGATACTTAGTATTATCTACGGATTCGCCGTCTTCATCTTTTGTGAGTTTGGTGTCGGATGACATTGGAGTCCTAATTGGTTTCTACTCTTCTAGACCGAATTTCTTTAACATCTCCTTTATGTATTTAGATTGATTGAAGAAGATACCATCTTCTACTTGTTTTATTTGTAGACCAAGGAAGAAACTAAGTTCTCCCATCATACTCATCTCGAACTCGTCATGCATGATTTTAGAGAAATCATCACACATGTCTTGACAACTGGATCTGAATATAATATCATCTTATATTTGTACTATGATTATATGTGACTCTCTTTTCTTAGTAAAAAGTGTGTTGTCAACTAACCCCATGGTATAGTTGTGTTTAATTAGAAATGACTTGAGTCTATCATACCAAGCTTTTGGAGCTTGTTTAAGACCGTAAAGGGCTTTCTTTAATTTATACACATGTTTGGGTTGTTCAAAATCGATGAAGCGGTTTGAGCTACATATACTTCTTCATTAATGAAACCATTTAGAAGAGCGCTTTTGACATCCATTTGATAAAGCTTTAGATCATTAGCACAAGCATCGCGAAGTATTCTTATAGACTCTAATCTAGCCACGGGGCGTAGGTCTCATCAAAGTCTATTCCCTCTTGTTGGTTATACCCTTGAGCAGCGAGTCTAGCCTTGTTCCTAGACACTACTCCATTTGCATCTAATTTGTTTTTATAAACCCATTTGGTTCCTATTATGGTTTGATTACTAGGTGGAGGGACAAGTGTCCAAACATCATTAGAAACAAATTGATTTAGTTCTTCTTGCATAGCCATTACCCAACTCTCATCTTTTATGGCTTCTTGTGTATTCTTAGGTTCTAAGGTTGAAACGAAACAAAACAAGCTACTTTGGTTTTGAACTTGAGATCTTAATGTTCGTTCGTTTAGCTTTCCTATGACTTTATCTATGGGGTGATCTTTGGACTCTTTAATGTTTATTATTTCATCACTTAGAGGTTCTTCTTCTTCATTTATCTTTTTCTTTATTACTATAGCTTCGCTTTCTATAATCTCGTCATCGACAAGAGGTGGAGAGGGTTTGGGTGGACTTTCATCAAATTTTATATTTAATAACTCTTCTACCTTCATTGTTTCTTTGTTTAATATGACGTAAGCTTTGCTATTTGGCGAGTAACCTAGAAAGATACATTCGGTTGATTTAGGATCAAATTTTGTAAGGTAATCTTTAGTGTTAAGAATAAAACATTTACTACCAAAGACTCTAAAGTGATTTAACGTAGGCTTTTTGCCTCGAAGTAACTCATATGGAGTTTTTCCTAAGATTGGTCTAATTAAGACTCGATTGATTATGTACGTTGAAGTATCAACGGCATTGCACCAAAACTTTTGAGGTATGGATTGCTCATTAAGCATGTTTCTACTCATTTCTTGTAGGGTTCTATTCTTTCTTTCTACTACCCCATTTGATTGTGGAGTCGTGGGCAGAAGTTGTGAGTAATACCATTAGCGTCACAAAAGCTCAATTGCACTTCATTATCAATTCCCTACCATGATCCGTCCTAATAGACACTATGGGACTTCCTAGTTGTCTTTGGATCTTTTTGCTTAATATTTCAAAATAATTAAAGGTTTTCGTTTTGTTCTTTAGAATTTTGTCCATGTATACCTAGAGTAATCATCCACTATGACCAAAGTGTAGTAGTTGCCTCCAAAACTTTGGATAGCGGATGGACCAAATAAATCCATATGTAGTAATTCTAGACACCTAGTTGTAGACACCATGTTTTTAGCTTTATGACTAGAATGAGCTTGTTTTCCTACAATACAAGCATCACAAAAGTGTGATATATATTTCAACTTAGGTAGATCTCTTACTAGATCTTTGGATGATAGCGATTGAAGAAGTCGCATGTTGGCGTGACCCAATATTCGATGCCATAAGGTTGAAGTATCATCCATAGAGGTAAGACATAGTTTGTCTTTAGGTTCATTACCGATTTTAATGACATAGACTCCATGTTTCCTAATTCCTTTTCCTATGGTTATGCCATTTTTAATATCTTACTACCGGTTTCGGTAAATAGTACATTGCACTTTTTATCACATATTTGCCCTATACTTAAGAGGTTAAAGTTTAGGTTTTCACGTGACACACATCGTTAATGGTTAGAGATTTGTTAGAAATCGTACCTTTACCGATGATTCTACTCTTGCTATTTCCAAACACCACATTACCTCCATTGAAGGATTCATATGTGGAGAATAGATCTCTATTGTCGGTCGTATGCCTCGTGCACCCTATCCTTGACCCATTCATCAGGGTCTAAATTAGAATTTAAGCATACCTCGTCATTTGCCATGAGACAAATTTCTTCGTCCTCCTTGTCGCTCATTCCCCACGTGCATCCACGAAGCGCCTTTTGATCATCAGTTTGGGACACTTACTAATAAAGTGGTTTGGGTCCCCACATTTAAAGCAAGTACGATCATCTTTTTGGCTTCTCGTCCTCTTTGCTTTTCCGAAAGCCTTTCTTATCGTCATCGGTTGTTTGACCTATCTTCCCTTTCTTAAAGAAATTTTTAAGGTCCATGGCTGTGCTCACGTCGTCACCATGAAGAGGAGTTTCTTCATCACGCAGAAGCCTTTTTGGCTTTAAGAGCAAGAATATTTGTGTTTATCTTTACCTTTGAGGCTTCAGAGTCTTTAGCAAGGACAAGCTCGTAGACTTTCAAATTGCCTATGAGTTCATCAAGGGTGAGGATTGTCAAATCTTTTGACTCTTCGATTGCCGTCACCTTGGATCTCCACTTGATGGAAGTGCCCTTGATATATCTAACATGGTTCACGGTTAGAAAAAGATTCATCAAGTGCTTGTAAAGATGTAATAATAGTATTAAATTAGCAAATGAATGATCTATAGTTTCCTCATCTGATATTGAAAATTGTTCATATTGTTGAAAAAATAAATCAATTTTATTATTTTTAACTTGTTGATTACCTTGATGAGTTACAACTAAAGAATTCCAAATTTCTTTAGAGGTTTTAAGCATAGAAATTCTTTCGAATTCCTTTTGGGTAAAGCATTATACAAAACCATTTTAGCTTCACTATTTTTAGAAAGCTTTTTCTTCATTTCATCATTTAGTTTATCATGAGGTATATTAACTAAATTTCCTTTATCATCATTTGAGGTAGCCTCAAAATCACCTCCAACAATAATGTACCAAAGATCAATATCTTTAGACTTCACATATGTTTCGAATCTATTTTCCAATATATAAAACCATTAGTTTCAAGTAGTGGTGGTCGTTGCATAGATTTTCCCTTCCTTATAATTTTGAACCTAGTATCGAAAAGTTTTAAAATACAAGTTTATTTTAAAACTTTTATAAACTTAGCTCTTGGTGCCAATTGTGGAAAACTAGAAGGGGGTTGAATAGTTTTGCCGATTTTAAGTTAGTTTCAAAAACTTTTAGATTAGTTAATATGTGAGATCTTATGGATGTAGAGAAAGTATAGATCTAATGATAATGCAAGTAAATAAAGTAAGAAGGGAAAAAGAACACAACGATGTATAGTGGTTCGGCTACAAGGACACCTTCCTTGCCCTACTCCACTCCCCGAGTCACCTACTTGAGATTTCAAGCACTATGTCAACAAACTCCTTCACTTGGCGGAGAAGCCTTCAGAACGTTGCTTACACTTTTTCCGGTACAAAGCTAGATCGAGTCCATATACGGTGGACCAAACCAACACGACTATTACAGAACAAATATGTGAAATATCGAATACAAGATCTTCGCTCTGAAATCTTGCGGGTGACAAATCAATCAAGGACCCCTTGCTTGGATGACTTGTAGAATGCTCGTGATCTAGCCTTAGAGAAGGACCTATATGAGGATCACAAATATAAAGAAAGAAGAACAACTCTCTAGATCAAGTGATCTATATGTTAGAAGAGAATGAGAGTGTTTGAGAGATTTAGTAAGAAGAGTGGTAAGTTAGAATGAAGAAATGGCTCTTTATTTATAGGCAAATTTCTCCTCTGTTCCTGGATCCTCTCCCACTTGGGATGTCTAGTGTAATCTAGGGATTCGTGGAGTAGCTCCTCTTTGCCCATGGGTTTTTTGGTTATGGGTCATGGGTTATGGGTTGGTCATGGGTTTTCTTTAGATTCAATGTATCTAAGTATACATTATCTAATAACAGGTATGGGTTATGATCCATGGGTTATGATTCATGGGTTATGGTGTTTACCCATCCTAATAAACTATTACAAAAAATGCTTAATTATTACTATCTCCGTCCCAAAATTATTGTCCTCTTTTGACTTTTTGAAGTCTTATTTTTTCAACTTTAATCTTAAATATTTTCGTTTGTGTTATATAATAGTTGTTGTAAAATATATGAATGGATTTGTTTTACAATGTATTTTCTATTGATATAATTTTCAATAAGTATTATATAACACAAAAAAAATATATTAAAGATCAAAGTTGATAAAACATGACTTTAAAAAGTCAAAAGAGGACAATAAATTTGGGACGGAGGGAGTACATTTTTGTATTTAAATGGCTATATGTAAATGCTTTACAAAAATAACATGTATCCTTATAATTATACTTAAGATAACATTATATTTGTTATCAACAAAACACAAAGAGATCGCAAAATATTAATAAACATTTTTACGGTTTATTTGTATTAACAGATTAAATCCTAACCTATCTACATGGGCAACATTTTCAATAGTTGGGGAGTTATGAGCGATCGTACCTTTGCCAATGATTTTGCTTTTGAGATTGCTACCAAAAGTGACATTACCTCCTTTATACTCTTGGTATGTGAGGAAAGACTTTTGTTTCCCGCATGTATGATGACATCCACTATCTTTTATCCAATCATCAGGTTCCAATCCAACTTTCAAGCATACCTAAGAAGCAAATAACTCAAGCATTTGGTCGCTAATATCTCATGGGTCGTTTAGTTAAACATACCATTTATTTGATTCATGTATGGAAACGATGGGTAAGATTTCCATGACATGTAATCTGGAGTTTGATATGGTCTAGGAAAGTTTTGATTCCAACCGTTGTGTTGGTAGTTGGGTTGTACGTATTGGTTGCTCTTAGGAAAGAAGCGTTTGGCAAAATTGTTTTATGTAGTTGTTGAGTAGTTTTATATCTAAATTCATTTTGAGCAAGTCCTACTCACGATTTAACAGCTGGTTTTAGTTTAACATATGGTTTTCTTTGTTACGACAAATTAATTCGGTCATTATCAAGACATTTTGTCCTATTTGAAGTACCACGACACCATTTCTTTCAACGGTTGAACCCTTATTTTGGGTTAAGTCAGTCCGTCTTTATCTTGCAGCAGTTTGACACTGTTTGTCTGAGTTTTTGGCTTCTTTGATTATACTTTATTAAATCTAGCCCATTCATGTCTCCGGTGTTTTATGTATTTTAACTATTTCATCATTTGAGAAGCGATGTTTTGTTAAACCTTTTAAATTTAGAATTATGTTCGATTAGAACATCTTGCGTGATCTTTAGTTTTCTATTTCAAGATTAAGCTCTTGACATGATTTACAACCATCGTCATTTGCTTTTCCCTTTTTTAGTCATTTTGCCTTTTCTTTTAACTCATAGACTTCATTTTCTAAAAATTCCTTTTTAGTTTTAAAAAAATTATTTTTAGTTATGATTTTTAGACTTAACTCACACAATTGATTGTAATGTTTTTGCAAAGTGTCATCATCAATAGAAGAATAAGAAGAGTTGGAATGTACCTCGTTTGACTCATGTTCCATTAGAGTGATCTCTTCCTTGCTTGACTCTTCATCATCTTCACTATCACTCCAAGCACCACTTACAAAAGCTCGTTGAGTTTTGCTTTTAGGTGGCTTGGGACATTCTCCTATGAGATTACTTGCATCACCACATTTAAGACACTTTATTTCACCTTTTACCCTTTTTGTCATCCAGATCTTTTCGGAATGGCTTCTTTTCTTCTCGAGTGTTAGGTCACAAGGTTTACCACACAAGCTTATAAGAGAGATAGAGAGGCGATTGAACAAGAACCAAACACACATACACGAAATAAGTAAGACCGGTTATGCGTAGGTGATATGTAAAAGGAATAACTTGAACAACCAACCCTCAAGTGAGGGTTTACATAAGGTATTTATAGGAGGGAAGCTAGGGCAACACTCCTAGTTCCCTTCCTTTCTCCTATGGGCTTGGGCCTAAGCTCATGGGCCTTCTACATAAGCTTAGGCTAATAACAAACATAAAGGCCATAATAAGCTAACTATTACATATGTAACTAACACTTGAATAAGGTTTAGGAGTGATTCCAACAATCTCCCCTCAAGTGTTATTACATATGAGTAACAAACACTCAAGTGTTGGTGATGAAAAACGGTGAAGGCGTTGATGTAAAAGTAGCTTTGGCGTCTTCGACATTCTTCTTTCTTGTGAGAAGAATTGCCTTGATTTGAACAATCTCCCGGTGAGAGATAGTTTACTTTGAGCGGTTATGCTTTGGCGTCATCATTAACTTTGTTCTTTGATCATTGTTCTTTGTGGTGAAAGTGATAGTATGTTGTTGTGCGCATCAAATCTGCTCAGTCCTCTTCTTGCTCACGGTGTCTCCGTCATTCTTCAACATGCTCACTTGCGCTTCTTTTGGCGTTTGGGTTTCATCTTGATGGAGTTCTTTAAGTCTTTAACTTTGTAGATTCTTTGTATTGACGAAGAATCATTACATGTTGTGTTGCTTTGGATAGAACTTCCATTAGTGATGATGTTGGCGTGAGCATGAGAGAATCTGCGACGATCATTCCGCTCGGAGCTTCCATAAGAAGAAAACATTTCAAACGGTTAGTAATAAGCGGATTCTGGCACTTACAAGTTTGAACCGAGTGTTAACGGCATAGTGTGAAAACACAACTCTAATTCTTACAAAGGCCGTTCTGAATGGAGTCCCACAAGTGAGATAACGATGTACGAAGTACACCTAAGATTGGATGAGTGTTGAGGTACACGAAGCATCACCTCTATTGTAGACCGTTTGAGACCACTAAGCGCAATCCACGGGAGTTGCCGGGCGACCCGCCTTGTCGGGGGTTTGATGTATTTTGGCGGGAGTTTCCATTCAATCACTCGGGGATCACAAATGTGAACCTCTCATAAATGTTCTCGACATGATTGCTAAGATCTATGAAGGACTCGATAATGTACCACTGAAATTCTTACTGTTGAATATTAAGTGATGAAATGTCAAGTGTACCTAAGAGATCTTTTGATGAATCTCGTGGCTCTAGACTCAATAGTGCGTTTTGGTTTTCCTGAGCGGAGACTAGGGAGAGGGTCTCCTTCTTCAATACCAGCAATCTCTAAGAGCAAGCCGATAGTTTACTTAGGGTTCCCAGTGAGAATGAAACAAGCTTGTTGGAGAGAAACTTGAGTGGATAAGAAGGTTTAGTGCATGCGTCATTGGGTCCATGACGACTTTTAATCTTCAATACCGGCGTCACTAAGTGACAACCCGGAGCATATGAATTGAACCCGGTTAATGCGCCTAAGTTGAATAATCTGGAGGGCTATTTCTTTTCACCCTTTTCTTTGCATTTCTTTTTAATTCTTCAACTCCTTCTTTCTCCAATTCTCATTTTCTCCTTTTTATAATCATACCTAAGGACTTCTAAATACTAACTATTTGTGGTGTCCTTGGGTAGATCCATCCAGCTCTGGCGGATCATAGGACGGTTATTCTAACCTTAGTCACCTTATAACTCCATGACTAACCTATGTTGCCATAAAACCCTTGATGTGAAAAATCTCTCAAAGTGTTTATGAATGAAAAACATTTTAGTACCACTGTTGAGATAAGATTTTGCATAAATACTCCCCCTTCCACATGTGCTTAAGAGTTTTAACGGTTAAAATGCCTGATGAGAAAAGAGCGCGCACTTTTGAATTGATTAACTCAAGATAGATAATCCCCCGCGAGACACGGTTACGTGGCATAGTTAAAGAGTTGCATTGTCGGCTTTTAGGTGACAACTAGCTCTAATAACTACCTTGAAGGTGTAGTCAATCCTCGAAAGGTCAAACCGAGCCGTCGAGTTCATGTCTACCAAGAGTTTCTCGAATGGTACATTCTACTCCGACAAGTCCTTTGTGAGACACGTTTACATCACTAGCGAACTAGCTTGAAATTATTTCCCGTCCCGGACAAGTCTTTTCGAGTTACTAACAGTTAAGATCTCGTCAATTCATGGGTTAAGTCTATAGTACAATGATTCATTTTCTTTTTCACAACATATTTCTTATCACGTATTTTCTCCCCCTCAAAAATGACATATGTGATGTTATTTTTGAAAAGTTGAGAATAAATATGACCATTTCAAGTGTTGCGGGAAGAATGACCACTGTGAACAATTTTTGAACAAAGTTTTGATTCAAGTACTCCCCTCAACGAGTGATATAAACGGTTGAGGTTTTGAAAATCATAAGGGAAGTACTTGTTCTTTTGAGCAAAACCTTGAAAAATGAAAGGTTTGATAGGTTTTACTCAAAAGTAAGAAGCTTTCGCTCCTTTAATAAGGATTGTGGCACCGGCGTACTACGGGTCCTTTATTTACAAGTACGGGTTACTGTGTAATGTGTGCACAAGCCATAAACATAATCAATCAAACATCCAAAATTATATGAAGTAAACAATTCAAGGGGTACGAAGTGCGTGATGTTCCAGAGTGTGCGAGCGTTGAAAGCGGTTATGTTAATCACGGGTGCGACCAAACATAACTCTCCAATCTTCGACTGGCGTCCCTTCGAAACAACCGTTCATCAATCATTGTGATGATCGTCTCACATCCCTCCTTTCCTCGGAATTCAGCTTAGGAGACCCAATTTTCTGACGTATATCCTTCAACCTGTATGCCATTCCATCCCTAACCAGCTTCAAAGTATGATCCCCAAACTTGTGGAGTTCACGCATAAATTAGCGGTTCTTTGAAGTTCACTACGGTAAACAACGAAAGGTTTGCGATGAGTGTATATTGAGATAGCTGGTTGATATCGGGAAGATCAAGCTTTGGAGGAGTGAAGTTGACAGCGTCGATAAGATTCAACGGCCGGTGGAGATCTTCTACGCGTTCCTTGATGACAATGCGTCTTATGAAGATGAGAAGTGACTTGATAAATTCGCGTTGTACTGCGGTTGAGAATTGTCTCATGCGACCCCGTACCTTGGCAAGGTACATGTCTTCGATGTCATTGAGAGACAAATTCTCAAAGTCAGCTTCAGAGAAAGCATAGTTCCGTTCATCTTGTCGTTTGACTACGATCTTCTTTAGGAATGTGTAGTCCCAGCAGACGAAAGGTCAACGTGTATGATGGCAACGATATCCGTAGAACTATACATAGCATGTTGAGACTTACGAACCCCGATACATGGTAGATTCGTCGGCGTTTTGCCGCGGCCATGATGAATCCCATACAATGCATCTCGGTGCGTATGCTTCCTGTTGGAGAACAAGTGATTGGCACGTTCCTCAATGGCTATGCGGTTTGAGTAGGCATTTGGGAATGGAAGTGACAACGATGTAGCGTATTTTCTTGAATCATCATACGTGTAGAAGAAAATCCAAGTCTTTGTTGAAGAAATATCTGAAAGGAATCCTTGGTTCAGTTGGTTGGCCAAGTGTTGGTAGAGGTTTGGTCCAATCGGTGTAGTATGGAGGGTTGTCCCTTTGTGTGAAGTCGATGTTTGCTTCTAGGGTTGAGCCAATCCATGTTGTTAGACATAGCTCGAGCAATGTTTTCAAGGTGATATTCGACCTCGAGGCACTTTCAGAGCTGTCTTTTAGAAGTTGAAACGCTTCATTCTTGATTCGCTTCAACTTAGATTTCGTCATTTTCTTCACATGGAACTTTTCTTGCATAATTTTTGCATGCTCCAATGTAGAACCGTCTACAAATTCGACCTTCTTCATGGTAGGGAGTGTTGTTAACAAGGTTAGCAAACCATTCAAATTCCTCTGTTTTATCGTCATCTAGCCATGATCTGACGTCGATCTGAGGCGTCTTCTTCTTCTTATTTTTGAAGGCCGAGATGATGATTACGGTTTCGAACTTGTTTGGGAGAGGTGGGTTGTTGTAGGGGCTCAAGGACCTCTTCATCGTCACCACTTGTATACTCAAAGTGATCATCGGTTTTAAGTCGGGGTGGTAACTTCGGAATCGTCAGGAGGTTTTTGGTAGAAGAAGCGAGGAGGAGATTTTTGTTGAACAGGAGGCCGTTATGGAGGAGGTTGCATCAAAGAAGGTTTACGGCTATACTGCGTTTAGGTCGAGTCTTTATCCTTATCCTTGTCTTCATCGTCTCTAGGGCGTTTAGACTTTTCAAACGAATCTACAAGCTTCTTGAAGTTGGTAGTCCAGCAATGCTTGAAACAATTTTGCTTCTTGAATTGAAATACGATCGTATGCGACATTTGTGTTACAAGCTTGGCCACCAATTCATTATTTGAGAAAACTACGGATCGGTTGGATTGATTGTGACGGTTAAGGGCGTTGATCGAATAGTTTGCTTGGCGATCCGCATAAGATTTGGATAAAGTTGTTTGGTGAACAACTCCTTTGTGACTTTAGGGCGTACTCAGAGAAGGTACTTTTAGGTGTATCCTTCGATCATATCGTTCAGATCCTCTTGGCGGTGATTTTTCATGAATTCTGAACAAACTTCCTTTCTCCTTGTATCTTTTCATTCGTCATACGAGATCTTTGTATGTGATCGCAAAGAAATTCAACTTCTTGTTGAGCACGTCTTTCTTCCGACTTGTTTGACACTTTCACTTTGTGATTCGTTTATGAGTCAGAGAAATCCAAGATCGAGGTGGCTTCTTCACTGATTTGGATGATGATTTTGTTGATCTTTTTGATGGTGGTGGTGAAGAGTGAGAAGGCGAATCGATGATGAAGAGATATGAGAGGCGTGGATCCCTTCGAGGTTGAGGTTTCTTCCTTTGATCGTGCAGGACTATCTAGAAGAAACGTATCATAATCAACATCTTTATCTTTTAGGACTTCTCGGTTTCGGTTCCTCAAACTCATATTCGATAGTATCCTCCACAAGCTTTTGTTGTTGCACAAGAGTGGTGGCACCGGCTCCCTTATCGGGTTGATTAACCGCATCGGGAGATGGTTGAAGTATGGCGTACCACTTGATCCTCGGGACCACCCATTTGGTCTTTAGCAAATTCTTGACTTTGTGTTGGTGTCTAAGGAATTTGATCATCTTCTTGTATACATTTTCCGGTGGCTCTTCATCACTCTCCGGCTTTCATCATAAGGTACAAGTCAGAGTCTTCCCTTTTTCGTTTCATTTGGTTTGAGGACTTGGAGGTTTTGGTGAAGGATTGTCATCCTTTGCAGTCTCTTCATCGTGGCCGATTACCTTGAGCTTTAGTCCACAAGCTTTCTTTGCGGTTCAGTGTGGGAATAGGTTCACTTCCTTCGGGAACAATCCTTTTTACGAGGAGGATTCCTTTGGGAAGCTTCCTATAAATATCTATGCTTGTGACACTTCAGCGCGCCTCTTGGTCCTCCGAGTAGGTGTACGAAGATTTTCATCAAGATGACCAACTTTGCCTTCTTTTACGGCTAACCAATACCTTTTATATGTTTCAAGCTTTTTGGTTTCGGTAGTTAGAAGGTGATCGTGTAATACCGTACACTGTTTCTTTGTTGACGATTCTTTGATTACGGATAATATGGGTTCGGATCAATATGTCGTGATTATACAGGTCATTGAGCCTCATGGGTATATCGGGGATGTAAGTCCAAGAGCTCTCGGATCAACAGTTTGGTGTATCCGACATAGGGAATCTTGGCGCCAAGCTTCTTGTGAAATAGCATCATGTCCTCCATATGATGCTTCGATTTCAATGTCCTTCTTGTTGATCAACGACCAGAAAATTTTCAGTTCCATGAGCTTGGGATGCTCATAGCTTATCCGACCGAGACCGATTTGGTGATGATCATGTAGAGTGTTCTCCATGGTTGAGGAATATTCTTGACTCGTGAGAGTGCTTAGTAATGATTCACGAAGCTTCATCATAACCAATATCTATCAAAATTTGGGACTGTCTCTTCAAATAGAGGGGTAGCAAAGAAGTCGGTTGGGCGATGTCGGGAATGATGAAACAGCCCAGAAGTAAGTCGAGGAGTGATAGTGACTTGTTTGTGATTAAGTGTCACATTCCTTTGCACTTTGACCGTGATCCTCGCATAGAATCCCGAATTGTTGAATGTAGACCTCTGGAGCGTGGCGAGAGTGTGAGAGCATGTTACGGTAAGGATGATTCACGAGAATATCCATTGCAATGAGACAAGAAGATTCCGAGCATGTGAGGGTATCAAAGTCAACCCTAAGGTTGTTCTTTCCAATCTTTCTCGGATAACCCTTTGGAAAGATATTAGCAATTGTAAGAACTCGATGCATCCACATTCATTTGTTCATGCGTGATCTGAAATAACATTAGCCAAAGAACCAACATATCGAAAGACATAGTGTTAGTCAACAGAAGGTCTTATTGTCTAGTTATTGAATGTATAGTGTTAATGATTGTTCGAGTCCTAAGTCACTTGTTTGTTCAATAGTCCAATGGCGTCGTGAAATGTTTATTGATTTAGTTAACTTTAAGTTTTAAAGTTTATGTTATCACTTATTGTTCACAACATATCAAGCGATTAAGTTTATTAGTGACATTATTGGATTCGTGACGATATGAATTGTTTATTAACAAGTTTGTGCGCGTAACAATTCATAATGAAGGTCTATCAAGGCTTAGGCGTAGATATGGCAAAGTTACGCGTGCTTGAGTGACATACGCGTAGATGAAAGCTTATGCGTAGGATCTTAACTTACCGCGTAAGAAATGTTAGCGTAGGAAAAGGGACCTTATGCGTGAGAGCTTACGCGTGGCGTATTTATACCTTATGCGTAAGGCTTACTCGTAAGAGTAGACCTTATGCGTGGAGGTCCATGTTTACGCATATCCTTCACGGTGATACGCGTAGTCCCATTGTAGAACCTTATGCGTAGTAGTTCGCGCGTAGGATTACTCTTACGCATAACTGCCTCGGCGTAAGGTGATCCTTATACGTAGAGTAACAATCGACCTTGATTCTGAATTTTACGAGTAACAAGCCTGAAATAAAACCATCATATCATCAATCTTAACATGTATAGTCATATTACACACATCATGGCATGAAAGCTTGTTAAACATTTATGCGTAGAAAGTCATAAGCGTAGGTCAAAACCCTAAGGGTTATGAATTACGCATAAACTTTCTAGCCATGGGATTTGCACCAAACAATTTCTGGTAGTTCTAAGACGTTGTGAGAGTATATAAACCAAGTTATAACATCTAAATCGTGGTGAATCAAAATACCCAAACTCAAGAACATTAAACCCTAATTCCTAATTCTGATTAAATTAGTGTTTCCGGGTAGTTATAGGGCCTGGAAATCATCAATTCATCAACATATGAACATAACACAACAATCTTTATAACCAAAACTCTTCACATTTGAAAACACCCAATTCGACTCATAAACCCTAGTTTTCAAAAATCATCAATTCGTGTTTCTAGGTGGGTTTTGATGGTTAAAATGTTATCATTTATGTATTAGGAACGTTTTGACACTATCCATTTAACCACAAACACTCACACAATGATTGTGTGTTCATACGCTTATGCGTAGAACACATAATCACGCGTAACAAAAGTTTTAGCCGTAGGATTTGTTTGAAATTCAAAACCTTAGCTTGTATTATTGTTAAGATCATGAAAACACTTACAAGATGATGATCTAAAGCACGAATTTCTTGAATGAATATTAGGTGTAGGATCTTTTAGGTTAGAAGTAATAAATGTGAGGGTAATGTTAGGTGGAGGATGTTTTTATTAAAATAACTTTAACATTTTGACAGTTTTGGTCCCTCCACCTTTTCCTTTTTCAAACAACGCCATTTAACTTCCATTTTGGTTACCAAACAAAGATTTTAAGAAAGAAACTTTGACTACACTGCCCCTAGACTTAAGAATAATGAAAGGTTATAATTTTTAGTCCGAAGTGTCATTGAACAGAAAAGTTTACCACCATTGATAAAAGAAACAACCAGGATAAGATAACATGCAAGTACACAGATGTTTTGAAACAGTTAAGTATAAATTTTCTCCCCTCAACACTTGATCGAAAAATACTGAATTTTGAAAGATTAGAGTGTTGACGGAAGAAACGTACTTGCCATGTTGAAAGAAAATTAGATTGGAAGAATATTTTTGTTGTTTTTATCAGGTTTTATATTTTTGTAATTTGTTTTTGAAAAATTATTTACAAAAGAGATTTTGGTGTTTGACAGGTTTTTAAGACTATTTTAGGAGTTCATCCAATTTCTCTTGAGTCAAACACCTCATACCAATCCGGTGGACCAACTCATTAAACCTAGCGGGAGGCAAGGCTTTGGTGAGAAGATCTGCCAATTGGTATTTTGTACCCAAAAAATATAATTCAACGTTACCTGTTCCACGTGATCCTTGATGAAATGATATCGAAGATCGATGTGCTTTGATTTCGAGTCTTTGGAACGAGTTGCGAGATCGCAATGGCACTCCGATTGTCGCAGTACATCGGAATTCTGTCAAATCGTAACCATAGTCTTTGAGTTGTGTTCTCATCCAAATGACTTGAGCACAACACGCCGACATGGCTACATATTCTGCTTCGGTTGAGGACAGCGATGTACAATCCTTCTTCTTTGATTGCCATGACACCAGTTTATCACCAAGAAATTGTAAAGCTCTGAAGTACTTTTCCGTGAGTCTAAGCATCCTGCGTGGTCAGCGTCTGAAAAAGCGATTAGTTCAAAACCAGAATCCTTCGGATACTAGATCCCCAAGTTAATGGTTCCCTTTATGTATCGGAGGATTCTTTTAGCCTCAGAGAGATAGGTTTCAGTTGGTCGGCGATGATAACGAGAGCAAAGATATACGGCAAAGACAATATCAGGTCTGGTAGCTGTTAGATACATGAGAGACCTAATAATACTACGGTATTTTGTAGGGTCCACCAATTTCCCATGTAAATCAGCGTCTAGCTTCTTGGTATGAGCCATTGGTGTGACATAGGTGTCACAGGTTTTCATTACAAATTTGTTTAACAATTCAAGGGCATATTTGGACTGACTCAAGAAAATACCACGGGGTGATTGATGAACTTGCAGTCCGAGAAAGAATGTGAGTTCACCCATCATGGACATTTCAAAATTTTTCTTCATTAGTTTTGCAAAAGCGATTGAAAACTTTTTATGTGTAGACCCAAAAATGATGTCATCCACGTAAATTTGAACAATTAAGATATGTGCCCCGTGATATTGTATAAAAAGAGTTGGGTCAACCGAACCTTTGGTGAAATTAGTAGCAAGGAGGAAGGATGATAGCTTATCGTACCATGCCCGAGGAGCTTGTTTGAGACCATATTGATCTTTGTTCAATTTGTAGACGTGATTCGAAACTTCGGGATCAACGAATCCATCGGTTGGTGACATAAACCGTTTCTTTAAGTTGTCCATTGAGAAACGCAGGTTTTGACATCCATCGATAGACCGTCATATTCATATGAGCCGCGAACGCTAGAAATATCGAACGACCTCAAGACGAGCAACCGGAGCAAAAGATTCTTCAAAGTCAATACCCTCTTTCCGGCGATAACCCTTAGCCACCGACGTGACTTATTTATGATAACATTTCCATCAACATCAATTTGTTTTCCAAATCCATTTGAGACCAATGACGTAGACCCCTGTTGGTCTTTCAACCAGTTCCCATACTTCAAGGCGTTTGAATTGGTTGAGTTCTTCTTGCATGGATTCAATCCATTGTCTTTTGTCATTGCGTCTTTGATGTTTTTAGGTTCAGATTGGCAGACGGTGAGTGCATAGATGCAATGTTCACCATCCGAGTGACGTTGTCTTGTAACGATTGGTTGATTCGGGTTGCCAATAATATTTTCAGAGGATGGTCTTTTGTCCATCTATGTGTGGAGGGTTGATGTTGGTATACATTGTGCAGATTTTGAGGATTCAAATGGCTTGTTGAAAATTCTGCGACATCTGTGCAGCGATCTCATTAGCAAACGGGTTAAAGAACGCATTTGGATCAAAATTTGCAGGTGGGGGTACTTCATTGAGAACATCATCACCGATTCATCATTGTTGGAAGCGGTTTGTTCAACTGTTGTGTTGGAGTCAACGGGTGGTGCTTCTTCAACCGTAGTTGTTGTAGCAGGTGTATCAGGTATAAGAGTATTATCAGGTTTGAGCGTGAAACAGCGGATACACACTGGAGCACGTTCATCAATATCGATCACTTAAGCAGTGAAGCAAATAACCTTTCCATTTGTTGAGTAAGTTGGGGCTTTGTTCGGTGATGATGGGGTTTGGGGAAAGTTTAAGCGGTTGTGTCCGGGTTCCAAGCTGGTATACTCAGAAGCCATCTCCGTAAGTTCATCAAAATGAGCATGAATCGTTTCCATCACTTGTTTTGTATGACGATTCCAGATTCGAAAACCTTTTGAATTATCACGATTATCCGATAAAGACTCCAATGTCAACTTTGGCTTTGAGCTTTCCAAAGTCATCACGATCATTATTCGGATAGCAAAGAGATCCAAATACATGAAAGTGTTTGAGATTCGGTTTTCTGTTGTGGACAAGCTCAAAAGGTGTTTTGTTGTGGCGTTTGTGATCATAGAACGGTTTTGAGTATAGCATGCAGTAATCAGACTTACGCCCATAAGTAATCTGGAAGTTTAGCATTGATTAACATTGTTCTTGCAGCTTCCACTAACGTTCGGTTTCGTCTTTCGACAACTCCGTTTTGTTATGGTGTACGTGCAATAGATGTCGATCTTTGAATTCCCACTTTCTCATAGAATTCACGAAGAGTTTGATTAACAAATTCGGTGCCTCTATCATTCGATTAGTCTAATGATGTTTCGTAGTGAACTTGTATTTTCGTGAGAAAGGTGATGATCATTTGTGGAGCTTGATCTTTGCTTCGAAGAAAGTAGACCCAAGTCCAGAGTGAATAGTCATCAACAATTACTAAGATGTAGCGTTTGCCATTGATCGTTTTCACGCGCATCGGGCCACACAAATCCATTTGAAGAAGATGAAGCACATCTTTGAGAGCAGTGTTCCACCTTTAAGGAAAATGAGCACGAGTGCTTTTGCCTTGTTCACAAGCTGAGCAAAGGTGATCTTTAGAATAACGAAACCGTGGGAGTCCTTCAACTAGTTTGTGTCGAGCAAGGTTGGTGATGGTTTGAAAGTTTAGATGTGATAGACGACGGTGCCATAGCCCGGATTTTGTTGATGTTGCCTTTGAAAGTAAACAGATGGGAGATGAAGCAACCATGTCTTGCATAGAGATAGTGTAAAGACTAGAATTACGATCGGACATAAGGTCATTTCCTTGTAGATCACGAATGAAACAAGTTTTCTCCAGGAAAGCAACCTCCAAATCTCCATCGCAAAACTGACCTACTGAAAACAGACTATGACCGAGGCCTTCCACATAGTAAACCCTGATGATTTCATTGTTCCCATTGACATAGTCTCCGTAGCCCATGATAGCTGCGAAGTGATCATTCCCGAACCTGACAGTGCCGATGAACTTTGCAATAAAGTTTGATAACAGTTTAAGATTGCTGTCATGTGTCGGGAACATCCGCTATCAACAATCCAGAGAATGATCTGTGTCACCTGCATTACACATGCGACACGGATGGAATAGAAGTAGATGTGGAACCCGAAATGTTAGAGGTTCCAAGTAGCGGTATAGTAGATATACACACATTAATAGCTTTAGGTATCCACTTAAATCCTAGTGTGTTATATATCCATTTCTGCCATCTCCAACTAGTGTTTGCTTTAGTCTTAGTGAATGCACTAGGTGGTACTACATTCTTAGGAGGTGAAACTGGAGCTACAGGGATAGCAATGCGTTTCTTAGAATCTAAAGAGGGCGGTCTACCAAGCACAGACTTAGAAAGATTAGTGGGCCTAGAGGTATTCCGGTTCTTAGGATTCCTTAAACGAGAGATGATAGCTTTAGCAACACATTTATCATGACAATCGGAATTCATACTTTTACGACAAATAACACAAGGTGCATCGGTGAATATCAAAAGTACTTAACGGTTTAGCATTCGTTACATCACTATTTCTATTACATTTGCGGGCATAATATCTATAGTGGAGGCAACGTGAGTCTTATTCATAGTCCTAGGGTGTTCTTCTACTTTAGCATTCATGATTGATCTTTTCTTAGGTCGCAACTTCCTATTCTTCGATTTAGTGCTTCTAGGCTGTGAAGTGCGGACATTTGGAAAAGATGCAACTATTCTTGTTTTAGAAGGAGCACGTTAGCAACTTGTGATTTGGCAGTAGGGATTCTAGGTTCATGAGTGCTAAGTGTTACTAGGGCTAATCTCTTAAAGATGGTTGGCGGAAGTTGTTCATACTTTCCTAACATTTCTCTTAACTTGAAGATAGTGTGATTCAGATCTTGATTTTCGGGACCGACAGAACATTTCGGCAAAATGCAGAACTTCTTTAGTGTGTGCAAGATAATGATCAAGTTCATTTGATGCTTCATCACGAGTCTTTTTGAGTAAATCAAATATGAGACCATAATCCTTTTTAACTTTTACAAGTTCTTGTTCATATTTTGAGATTTGACACTTAAAAGACACGTTTTGATCATCCAGTTGCTCAATTTTTGGATCAGAAAATTTTGCATCTGGGACGATTTTGTGTTGAAAAACAAGTTGTTGATCGTTAATATCTTTTTGACACCAAGTAAGACGACGAAGTGCATTTGAAAGTTCGTTTGACAATCGTTTGTTTTCAACTTTTAAGGACTCGATCTTAAGCACATTATCAGGGTTCTCAACATTTACCACAGAATCAACAGTATTAGCAGAGATATAATCAAATGCATATGACAAAGAATTCTCTAGCACAACATTTTGGATATCAGCACAGATGACGTCTTCCAAGAGTCGATCAACATCTTTTCTCCACAGTTTCTTTTTACGTTTAGTGTTAGAAATAGATGTTTCAGTTTTCTCGAAAACGACCTTCATTAATCCAAGTTCCTTATGAAAGTTCCTTTCCCAAGACAATGCACAACTTTTCAAATTTTTAACATTTGGTAAAGATTTTTCTGAAAAATGTCTCTTTGTTCTCTCGCTAGAGGCGATTGAAAGTGTTGAACTTTGATTTCAGAATGATATTCTATCTCATGTTGTAAAGTTTTGAGGTCAGCCATGAAAAGGTCAAAATATCGAAGAATTTTGCGATTTTCAGGTTTTGAGTTTACTTCACTGATGGAAGGTAAAGGACCATAAGTTTGTGCATAATCTGGTTGGGGATTAACATTAGAGGACTCAGGTGTTTTTGTGATTACCCTTGGTGTGTTAGAAGAATCCGTTGGTGTGACGAAAGTGATTGCTTTTGAATAGTTAAAAGGTTTATTGTAAACAAATTTTTCTAATTTTGATCGACTCTCGTCTTCTGCATCTAATTCCTCTTGACGATGATATTCAACAACACTCATAGCAGAATTATCAACTTTATATTCTGCCTGGAAACTTCGAGGATTTGGTTTGAATGCTTTGGTTGAAAGCTTAGATTATGTAATCAGGCAAGATTCGGTCCATATCCATTTGGATTGGGTTTTAAAGTAAACTTTTCAATGGCTTTGACCGACTCGCCATGTTTGTAAACAACAGTTTTAAACTCTTTAAGTTTGTTTTGCAAGCCGATGATTTCTTCAAGATGATCATCTATTCGTTTCGTTGAATGCTTTTTGTATGCAGAGAACTTTTTATGACAAGTTAACAACTTCGGCCTAGCTTTTTGATTTTCCAAGGTGAGAGCGTTAATTTGCTTTTTATGTTCATGTTTGAGTTGTTCTATTTCAGAAAACAAAGCATTCTTCGCCAGCGGCTAGATCGCATCTGTCTTTCTAAATATTTTTCGTTTTGAAGATTTGGCAAAGGTGCTTCAAAACCTTTTTCACGGTTTTCTTGAGTTTTGAAAAAGTTGAGTTGCTTTTGTAGGCATTCAAAATCCTTGGTTAACATTGCATTTTTGCATTTTAAGTCTGATTAATGGCATGACATTTTTCCACTATGGTCATTGGTCTTGTAATAAGAGCAAAATCTGGATGAGGCAAAAGTTCGGCGTGTTCAACGTGAGTCTCAACATGATCATTCCTGAGATCCTCAAGTATAACCACGGAGTCAATTTGAGTATCAAGGGAAACCGGTTGGTCATCTTGATCATCAAATATAACTACGGGGTCTAATTGAAAATCGTCGAAATGAGATGTGGATGGCGATATTTTGAACATTGAGCCTTACGGATTCGGATGTTGGCGAAGATATGAGATCGAGATAAATATGGATTGTCGAATAGGGTACCTGAGACAAGCCATCCGTGTCATACACTGGGCCTGTGTCACTCATGTGTAACTCATGCATATTAGCCATCAACATAACAGCTGCATTGGCCTGCAAGTCCTCCATATCATCATCTGAGTCAGCATTTGCCATAAAGCTCTGTTCTTTGTCTGTGAGAGTTCCACCAGTGATTCATTATTTTGTAGCGAAGGGCAGTTTTAAAAATTGTATTCCCGATTAAGAATCAATCACTACTTGAGGACAAGTAATAATCAACCTTCCGGATGTCGTATTCCTAGGCGAGAGATGAATTGAATTTTATGTATTTGTTTGTTCGTTTAAAATGATGCTTGATTATCGTTTTAGTTTTTGTTTGGTTTTGTAGGCTAATTTTTAAAACTTTTTATACTAATAAATAAAGAAACTATTTTAAGTGAGATAAAAATTAAACTAATAGCAAATAATACCGACTAACAATATATGATAAAAGCTATGCTTGTCAAGTGTGGTGAAAAGTTCATTAAGTGTGGATTTTTCCTTAAAAGCATTTATGTAATTAATATCCGTCGAAACAAATTATTTTCTCACAACATTGGCTTATATTGAAAACAATTATTTTTCGAGGTAAAAATTAGTAGACTTTAAATAATTAATTATGCCAACGACTTTTGCCCGTTTAAATAACCAACTACTCAAATCATCGATTAATCTGAAAATTATTAATTAACAACCTTTAATTATCCGTTTAAAAGTAGATTTTTCTCACAACGTTGGTTTATATTGAAAATCCTACTTTTTATCTAGATAAAATCTACTTGGTTAAATAGTTAAAATCCTTAACGGCTTTTGCCCGTTAAAGTTTCTAAAAATCAAACCAAGTAAACCAAAGGCTACCAATTAATAATCTCTAATATTCCACACTAAATTTCACAATTCACCAATCACTTAACAAGTATAATAAAAATCTACTCACTAATAGTCATAAGTAAACCAACAAAGATAATAATAATAAGCTCAACAAACATCATTTTTCCACAAGCTAAAAGAGAAAGTAAGGAAAATAGAACCCGATCTACAATACGAGACGAATAAAACCACCCGATTTTATAAACTTATCAAACCCTAAAGTTTACTTCTTTATAAGCTTTAATAAGACCAAATATTTAATAAAGTTTGTGACTTTATTAACTAAATAGCTTATTAAGACTAAAAAGCTTTAAACTTTAGTTAATAAGAAAGCTTATAAAACCCTTAAGCTCCTCGCCTTAGGATGAAAATAATGAGACACTAAGCAAGATCACAAATTTATCAAAGGTTAGAGAATAAGCAATATTATAGATCAAATAAGCTATGGAAAAGCTTATTGATCTAAAAAGCACTAAACTTTAAACAAAATAAGCAAAGAAAAAGCTTAAAGATTAGATCCAATATCCACACAAAACTAAGAGGTTCAAATCCGAAGATTAAACGTGAGTTGGGTGTATTTAAGGACTAGATCTAAATAAATAAGCTAGAGATAAGTTAAAAAGATTAATACTTTTTTTTTTGATTTTTGATTTTTTTTTTTTTTTTATAAAAGAAGTTGAAAAAGAAAATAAATCTAAGTAAATAAAAGAGTTTTTGAAAAGAAACTAAAAATAAAAAGTGTTTATTGAATAAGCTATATGAAAACTTATCCAAAAAGCTAGTCTTTTATATCTAAAAATAAGCTATAAGGAAGAGCTTATTCAAGATAAAAAGATATGTAAAAAGCTTAAAATGAAAAAGCTAAAAGAAAGCTTATCACTAAAAAGCTAATCTAATAAACCACAAAAAGCTAATAAGCTATTATGGCTTATTTAGATAAGAAAAAGAAAAGAAAAGAAAGAAAGAGATGAAGAAAATAAGCACTTAAGTAAACTCCATAAACATCATTATCATTAATAAGCAAAAAAAAATTTGAGTACAATAAGTTCTTAAAAATAAGCTAAAAGCTTAAGCAATAAGCTAAAGAAAATAAACTACCAAAACTACTTAAAAAAATAAAATAAAGTGTGTGTGAAATAAAATGTCTGTAATAATCATTGATATGATGAAACATTCCTCTATTTATAGCACATTAACTTTCTCTCGATCCTTCCTAGGTGAAATATCTCCTCGGATACCATGTGATTCTTGGCCACGTGGCACGAGTTGATAGGGTTGAGCTTGTATGGTGCAACGAGAGTGGAGATAATGAGAATATCACGCCACACTCATTTTATATTGGAATGTTGCATTCACAAATATCACATTGCAATTTCCACTTTACTTTCTCAAAGTTAATACTTCTTCATTTGGCTATGTGGCTTGGAGATTGGTGAAACCACATGTGCCTTAGAAATATCTATTTTGAGCTAGTTGAAATCACGTGTGACGCTGATACGCTGGCCAAATCAGAATCAATTAAAATTGCAATTTCTCATATAGTCATTAATGCTACTTGGCTATTTATCTTGTCTGAGTAGGATTAGAACCCAAGACCTTTTTTTTGAGGGACATGCATCCAACCACTAGACCAAGAGCTCTTTTGTGTTAATTCTTTTGCATTTAATTCCTTTTAGCCCTCTTTTACTTGATCCAATTTTAGCCATTATCTTTAAAATAATCTTCGTTCGAGCTCCGTTTAATCTTTCAATATTTTCTTCTCTTCCTCGATGCTCCAAATAAAATAACCATTTGACTCGATTCTTTCGTGATCTTTCCAATGATGTGCTCGGGTAATCTTTATGACTTCTTTTGAACTTCGAAAAACATGGAAATATCGTCGAAACTCATCCGAAAATCACCGTTTTTGCTTTGTTTTCAAACCCTTGTACCTGCAAGACATAATAACACATATCCAACATATTTTCAATAATATTTGACATATCTAATGGTTATTAGTCCGATTTAGCATATTTTTAGATATAAAATGATGTGTGTTTTAGCACTCATCAAAATACCCCACACTAAAACCATTGCTGGTCCTACACGCAATGTTAATTAAACACGTAGTGAAAGAAAATCTTTTAAACCCCCTTAACTAATAATCCTTCACATAAAAAAAACAAAAAGGTGTTCATCAAGGGGTACAAAAATCTTTAGCTTTGAAAACGCCCCGTTTTAAACCATTTTATTTCATATATAGATATATCATTAAGCACATTCCTTTTTGTGTGACGGTTTGTTGAACTTTCATGTCAATCGATAACTCCAACATTTTTCAAACGACATTTTAGGTTCACGGAGTAGGAAACACAACTCAGCGAGGAGTGACCATACGGATAGAATACATCGTCCCTGATTTTTCACAAGTCCCCAAACTAAGCGTAAAATCGAAATCATTGTTAAATATGATTTTAGATGCTAACACTACCCATGGAAGTTACTTGTGTAATTACTTTTTGCTCCCATTTTCCTATTTTCCTCTATTTATTTTATTTTTGGTGAGAAATGAATTTCTTCAAATTTCTCGTTTCGATAGTTTTAATCCGATAAAGATATGAAGCTAAGTCGCTAATTAGTTATCCACCTTCCCTCGAAAACCGTTGCATACAAGAATGAGGTCCACATCAAGGTCCTAATTTCACACGATTTAGGGAGAATATCCTTTTTATGGCGACCGAGACAACTCATCTACGAGTCCAGAGACAGAGGCTTTATTTAGACATCTCCTGGATTCAAAGTTTGGCTTAACACTTATTTCAGCACATTTGCATTTTTGCAATTTAGGCCCTTGGTCTTTTCAACCACTAACTCAACGGGATTACCGTTTTATCAGAAGTCTTATTATGACTTTGGATTTTCCTCAACCTTTTTAGAAGTCCATGACAACAGGGGTACCGTTGGACATAGAAAACTTTTATGGCTTTGGATTTTCAACTTTAATACATTTGGGCTTTATTTCATGTTAATTTTTGTGCCAAACTCCAAACCCTACGGCTTTTATAACAATAGAAACAATAGCAGCAAACTATCATGAATTAGTTGTCTATTACACGCAACACCGGTACCTTGATGTGTACCCAACTCTCATGGGCAAGGATTCTCTAAAGAAGAATAAAGAACTAACTATCGCCAAAAACTTAACATCTCTAATTATTTATTCACAGATATGGGGTGAAACAATCTTGTGGGAACAAAAAGCCATAAGTACCTTCGATGGGCTCTAAAGAGAACCAACTACTCCACGCTTAGCATCTAAACTCATAAGTAACTCTATCATTTCTCGATCTCCGCAAATTTAAAATCCCAAATAATGAGATCCGCGGATGCTTAGCCGATAATTAAATTATCTATGGTTAAGGGAACAAGCTAGGGCTCAACACGCCAGGTCAAGTCAGAATTCTATTCCTACCCTCACCAGCGGAAAGTCAACAAGGTGTCAAAACATATATTAATTTAGCAAATGCTTCGTCTAATGAAATAAAGTTATGCATATTTAAAGTCAATTAGGGAAACTTGCAAATTCTTGGCCTTGTGAGCTAGATTCGCATTTTATAGTTTCTTGTCTAAGAGACTAGCAAAACTTTTCAATCAAAAAGACTAGCAAAAGCCTTAATTTTTTTTTTATTTTTTTTTGGATAAAACGGTTAAAAACGGGGTTGCATGGGGACCATACAAAAGCAGAAAAAGTCATATTTCGATAGAAATCCACCCCACACTTAAAACTTAACATTGTCCTCAATGTTTAAAAATTACGGGTGTTAACCCACACTTAGAATTGAAAAAGGTGAATGTTTTAAAAATTCTAAGTGTGAAAGGTGAAAAATCATTTTTAATTATGACAAAGGGTTATCCCAAGATATAACATATAAATGATCGGAGACCGAGTATTGGAGGGTTTGAAAACAAGCACGGAGGTCTTCTCGATCATAGGGATTCTTCAAGCAAAACGGGAACCTGCAAACACACATGGAAAGAAACAAAACCCCACACTAATCTACAACACACTTATTAGAAGAAAAATAAAGATAGATAGATAACACGGGTTGACTCCCGAGAAGCGCTTGTTTATTAACGAGTCCGAGCTTGACTTCGCCCCAATTAGTTGTCCATGGGGAAAGATGGAGATCTGGGACATCCAAGGTAGGAATGTCCCCTCCATGGTAGTGCTTGATCCGATGCCCGTTTACCTTAAAGTTTGGACCATCGGGTTGGGATAACTCGACGGTCCCATAAGGAAACACTTCGGTAATAGTAAATGGGCGGACCAGCGGGATTTCAACTTGCCCTAGAAAATCTTCAATCTAGAATTAAAAAGAAGAACACGATCACCGACAAGGAATTCTCGGTTTTTGATTTTTTCATCGTGTATCTTCTTTGTCTTTTCCTTATAGATCAAAGAATTCTCGTAGGCTTGATCACGAAGTTAATTTAATTCATTCAATTGAATCTTTCGGTGATCACCCGCAGTTTGAGATCAAAATTTGTCCATTTCAAAGCCCAGTAGGCTTTGTGCTCGAGCTCAATGGGGAGATGACAAGCTTTTCCGTACACGAGCCTATAAGGTGTACACCCGATGGGGGTCTTAAAAGCGGTACGGAAAGCCCATAAAGCGTCATCTAATTTGTCCGCCCATTTAGCTCGATGCTCACCTACGGTACGTTCAAGAATTCTTTTTAAGCCACGATTGGACACCTCTACTTGACCACTTGTTTGAGGGTGATACGAGGTAGAAAGTTTATGTTTTACACCATATTTTTCCATAACTTTAGAAAATTGATCATTGCAAAAATGTGTACCTCGATCACTGATTATGGCCCGAGGAGTTCCAAATCGGGAGAATAATTGTTTCAAGAATTTTACCACAACTTCGCGTCATTCGTGGGTAAAGCTTTGGCTTCCACCCATTTTGACACATAATCGACGGCCACGAGTATATACTTGTTCCCTCGCGAAGACGGGAACGGCCCCATAAAGTCTATGCCCCAAACGTCAAAGATTTCACAAATTTGGATGGAATTTTGAGGCATTTCATCCCTTTGTGATATTTTTCCTTGGCGTTGACATGAGTCACAATTTTTGACCATGTCATGGGCATCACGATAGATCGTGGGCCAAAAGAAGCCAAAATCAAAGACTTTCTTGGCGGTGTAGTTCGGGCCATGATGTCCTCCGGTGGGACCATGGTGACAAGCTTCTAGAATATCCATAGCTTCTTTACCGTCCACACACCGCCTAATAATTTGATCAGCACAGATTCTAAACAAATAGGGGTCATCCTAGAAATAATGTTTAATATCTTTGAAGAATTTTTTCTTTTGTTGGGATGACAACCCTTTAACAAGCACATTACCCGCTAAGTAGTTTGCAATATCGGCAAACCACGGGGGTTCATTTTCATTTTTAAGAGAAATCATATTCAGGGACTCGTGTGGAAAATTATCGTTCATTTCCATATCGAGATCCCCTTTATGAGGATTTTCGAGTCTACTTAAATGATCAGCCGCTAGGTTCTCTGCTCCTTTTTATCGCGAATCTCGATATTAAATTCTTGGAGGAGGAGAACCCATCGGATCAATCTCGGTTTAGCGTCTTGTTTAGCAAATAGATACTTTAAAGCCGAGTGATCCGTATACACTATTGTCTTAGACAAGACAAGGTAAGGACGAAATTTCTCAAACGCATACACCACCGCTAATAACTCTTTTTCCGTAGTGGTGTAATGTATCTGAGCATTTGATAAAGTCTTACTTGCATAGTGTATAGGCTGAAAATATTTGTTCTTTCGTTGCCCCAAGACTGCTCCGATAGCAAAGTCACTAGCATCACACATTACCTCAAAAGGCAAGTCCCAGTCGGGGGCAACAAGAATGGGAGCTTCGGTTAATTTCGTCTTAAGATGTTCAAATGACTCCATACATTCTTTAGAGAACATAAAAGGAGTATCTTTTTCTAATAGATGGGTCATAGGCCGGGCTATTTTAGAAAAATCTTTTATGAATCTACGATAAAAACCGGCATGACCCAAGAAACTTCTAATTCCTTTGACCGTGGTAGGAGGTGGTAATTTGGCAATAACATCTACCTTAGCACGATCCACCTCGATACCATTCTTAGAAATCTTATGGCCGAGGACGATACCCTCTTTAACCATAAAGTGACATTTCTCCCAATTTAGCACAAGATTGGTGTCTTCGCACCTTTTGAGCATCATGTCTAAATGGGAGAGGCAAGAAGAGAATGAATCCCCAACGACCGAAAAATCATCCATGAAAACTTCCATGGTTTTCTCAATCATGTCATGAAAAATCGCCACCATACACCTTTGAAAAGTACCCGAGGCATTGCAAAGACCGAAGGGCATGCGACGGTAAGCAAATGTCCCATAAGGGCAAGTGAAGGTGGTCTTTTCTTGGTCTTGGGGATCAATGGGAATTTGAAAGTATCCAGAAAATCCATCAAGAAAGCAATAGAACTCATTTCCCGCTAATCGTTCTAACATCTGGTCCATAAAAGGAAGAGGAAAATGGTCTTTTCAGGTGGCCTCATTCAACTTCCTATAATCAATACAAACTCGCCAACCCGTAACTAGCCTAGTAGGAATCAACTCATTATTATCATTCTTAATCACCGTCATACCTCCCTTTTGGGTACGCGTGAACGGGACTAACCCAAGGACTATCCGAGATAGGGTAAATCAATCCGGCATCTAGAAGTTTGATAACTTCTGCTTTAATGACTTCATGAATGTTTGGATTTACCCTTCTCGATGTTGGACAGAGTTTAAAGTCATCTTCCATCAATATTTTATGAGTGCAAAAATTTGGATTAATTCCTCGATGTCGAGAATTTTCCAAGCGATTGCTCGCTTATGTGACTTTAAAACCTTGATGAGCTTGTCCTTTTCTTCACTCTCCAAGTCTTTAGCGATAATTACGGGTAACTTAGACGTACCCTCTAAAAACGCGTACTCGAGGTGAGAAGGTAAGTCCTTGAGTTCTAGCTCAGGAGGTTCTTCAATTGAAGTTTTGGTCTTTTCAGTTTCAACGTTTTTAAGTTCTTTTGGAGGGGATCTTTGGTAACATCATCATTCAATAATTGTTCAAGAAAAAGAATATCCCCCTCAGAATCGTAAATGCCATTATCAATTTCTGGAGAAATTGAGTCATCGAGAGCAAGAAACGCGTCGGTCTCCTCTAAGAGAAAATCACTATCCCGAAGGGTTAGAGACGGGAGAGAGAAGCGGCGGTAGCATCAGAAGAGGGAGTGGGATCGCCACTCATGGGGTTAATGGACTTTTGTACGTTCAACACCTCATGAAAATGCTCCTCGCAAGAAGTGTCAATGACATCGATTCGATTGACGGATTCTTCTCCTTGCGTAAGAGGATATTTTGCGGTTTGAGCAATACTTAACACCAATTTTTCATCCCCGACTCTAATAGTCAACTCTTCTTCTTCTACATCGATTAGAACACGAGCCGTTTTAAAGAAAGGTCGCCCCAAGATGAGGGGGACGCGAGGATCGACATCATAATCAACAATGACAAAGTCGGCGGGGAAGGTAAACCTCCCTACTTGTACGAAGACATCCTCAGCTATACCGATCGGGTATGCAACCGTTCGGTTAGCTAACTCAATCGTCATACGAGTGGGAGTAAGATCTGGTAATGATAGCTTTTTCCACGAGAAAGAGGCATTAGGTTGATGTTGGCTCCTAGATCGGCTAGGGCCATGCATCTCTCTATCTCACTAAAATCGCAAGGAATGAGGAATCTGCCAGGGTCTCCAAGTTTCTCGGGTAACCTTTTGAGGAGGACCGCTGAGCAATTCTCATTGAGAGGAGTATTCACCAATTCAAGAAGTTTCTCTTTGTTAGTTAAGAGATCTTTTAAAATTTTAGCATATTTTGGCATTTGAGCTAAAGCTTCGGCAAAACTGATATTGATGTGAAGTTTCTTGAACATTTGCAAGAACTTATGGATTTGAATATCAGATTTGTCTTGAAGCTTATCCTTGTTCAACCTCGATGGATAAGGAATTGGAGGTTGATGAGGATTACGCTCAGGAATCTCATTCGATTTAGGAGAAGGATTAGGTGGCTGGACAACCGGAGGTGGGACTCGTGCGGTACTTCCTGGACATGAATCGTGCACCTGGTCCATGGTAGTCTCCGGGTCTCGCTCCACCTCCTTAGAAGAAGAAGTAGGAGGAGGAGGTGAAGGAGATAAGGGTCCAACCAAAGTAATACCACTTCGTGTTGTTATAGCTTTCATTTCTTCCCTTGGATTTGGTATGGTGTTGCTAGGAAGCCCACCTTGATTTCCATGGGAAAGTAATTTAGCCATTTGGCCCATTTGTTCTTGCATTAATTTCATTGTAGCCTCGTGATTTCGATTTAATGCTTCTTGATTTCGGGTTTGAGTTTCTTGTTTCAAGATTAATTGTCTCAACAATTCATCCGTGGAAGATTGAATTGGAGCTTGATTTGCATTTTGAGGTTGAAAATGATTTTGATTAAAACCTGGGCCTTGATTTTGATAAAATCCTTGGTTTTGATTATAATTGTTTCCTTGATTAAAATTCGGCCCACGGTTGTTTTGATTATAACCTTGATTTTGACGATTTTGGTATTGATTTTGGGTATTCTTGTTTTGATTATTTTGATTGTTTTGATTCAATTGATTTTGATTTTGATTGTTCGGTTGATTGAAACCGGGTGGTCCAAGGTAATTGTTAGAACGATAGCTTAAGAGATTTCGGTTTCCTTGATTAAAGGTCCCCGAAGTAGCATATACGTCCTCTTGAGTGTAGCCACCGGCGGCTTGACACTCGTAATATGGATGTGGACCACCACAAGTCTCGCAGTTTTGATTCACTGCATGAACGGGATGAGAAGGTTTTTGCATATTATCAATTTGTTTTCCCATAGCTTCGATTTGTTTGGTAAGAGCCGCTAGGGCGTCATTTTGAGATGAACTACCAATAGCACTCGAAGCTTGGGGTGTGTTCCTTGAAGTACGAACCTTTGCTTTGTTTTCTATGATTGTTAATGCTTCTTGGGTGTTTCTCATCAACAAATTTCCACCCTCAGCTGAATTGAGTGAATCTTGATCACTTTGATTCAACCCATTGTAGAAAGTATCAATTTGATGAAGGGGTGAAAATCCGTGATGAGGACATTTAGCTAGAAGCTCCTTGAAACGATCCCAAGCCTCACTAAATGTCTCCCCGAAGTTTTGATGAAAATTTGTGATGGCATTTCGAAGATTTGTTGTTTTTGAGGGAGGAAAGAAACGATTCACGAACTTGGAGACTAAGTCCTCCCAAGTTGTGATGGAGCCAGGAGGTTCCTTTTCAAGCCAAGTCCCGGCAGCTCCCTCAAGAGAAAAGGGGAAGAGAATCAATTTTATCACATTATGAGGAACTTGATTAATCTTTAAAGTTTGTGTGATTTTTGTGAATCTTTTTATGTGTGAGTGTGGATCATCATTCTCAAAACCATGGAATGAGATGCTTGTTATTAGATTTAACAAGCCGATTTTAATCTCAAATTGGTTTGCTAGAATGGCGGGCACGACGATAGCATCTCCAACACCTTCGATAGGTGCTTGGAGAAGCTCCTCCATCAGGCGGAGTTCGTGACCCGCATTTTGATGAAATGGACCCGCAGGAGGCGGTTCTTGATTGATGTTTTGATTATTATTAACCATATTAAGTTCTTCAAAATTAAATAAATGTGATGGATCACAACGATTTCTTTGTCGAATTAATATTTCGGGATTAGTTAAAGGAGAATTTAATTCGTTTGAAGAAGATCGAGTGCTCATGCACTAAAAAGAAAGTGAATTGAAAAATATTTTTGGCTTTTTTGAAAAAGGAAAATATTTTTGTGTTTTTGAAAAAGTTTAATTAAAAAAAATATTTTTGTATTTTTAAGATTTTTAATTTTTGGATTTTTGAAAATTTGCAAAAATTAACTTTTCGGGGAGAAAAGGTTCTTCAAGGCACCAAACTTAAAACAAAACAAAAAATCGTAACACCTCTCCCCGGCAGCGGCGCCAAAAACTGATTCGTTATTTTGTAGCGAAGGGCAGTTTTAAAATTTGTATTCCCGATTAAGAATCAATCACTACTTGAGGACAAGTAATAATCAACCTTCCGGATGTCGTATTCCTAGGCGAGAGATGAATTGAATTTTATGTATTTGTTTGTTCGTTTAAAATGATGCTTGATTATCGTTTTAGTTTTTGTTTGGTTTTGTAGGCTAATTTTTAAAACTTTTTATACTAATAAATAAAGAAACTATTTTAAGTGAGATAAAAATTAAACTAATAGCAAATAATACCGACTAACAATATATGATAAAAAGCTATGCTTGTCAAGTGTGGTGAAAAGTACATTAAGTGTGGATTTTTTCTTAAAAGCACTTATGTAATTAATACCCGTCGAAACAAATTATTTCCTCACAACATTGGCTTATATTGAAAACAATTATTTTTCGAGGTAAAAATTAGTAGACTTTAAATAATTAATTATACCAACGGCTTTTGCCCGTTAAAATAACCAACTACTCAAATCATCGATTATCCGAAAATTATTAATTAACAACCTTTAATTATCCGTTTAAAAAGTAGATTTTTCTCACAACGTTGGTTTATATTGAAAATCCTACTTTTTATCTAGATAAAATCTACTTGGTTAAATAGTTAAAATCCTTAACGGCTTTTGCCCGTTAAAGTTTCTAAAAATCAAACCAAGTAAACCAAAGGCTACCAATTAATAATCTCTAATATTCCACACTAAATTTCACAATTCACCAATCACTTAACAAGCATAATAAAAATCTACTCACTAATAGTCATAAGTAAACCAACAAAGATAATAATAATAAGCTCAACAAACATCATTTTTCCACAAGCTAAAAGAGAAAGTAAGGAAAATAGAACCCGATCTACAATACGAGACGAATAAAACCACCCGATTTTATAAACTTATCAAACCCTAAAGTTTACTTCTTTATAAGCTTTAATAAGACCAAATATTTAATAAAGTTTGTGACTTTATTAACTAAATAGCTTATTAAGACTAAAAAGCTTTAAACTTTAGTTAATAAGAAAGCTTATAAAACCCTTAAGCTCCTCGCCTTAGGATGAAAATGATGAGACACTAAGCAAGATCACAACTTTATCAAAGGTTAGAGAATAAGCAATATTATGGATCAAATAAGCTATGGAAAAGCTTATTGATCTAAAAAGCACTAAACTTTAAACAAAATAAGCAAAGAAAAAGCTTAAAGATTAGATCCAATATCCACCCAAAACTAAGAGGTTCAAATCCGAAGATTAAACGTGAGTTGGGTATATTTAAGGACTAGATCTAAATAAATAAGCTAGAGATAAGTTAAAAAGATTAATACTTTTTTTTTTTTTTTTTTTTTTATAAAAGAAGTTGAAAAAGAAAATAAATCTAAGTAAATAAAAGAGTTTTTGAAAAGAAACTAAAAATAAAAAGTGTTTATTGAATAAGCTATATGAAAGCTTATCCAAAAAGCTAGTCTTTTATATCTAAAAATAAGCTATAAGGAAGAGCTTATTCAAGATAAAAAGATATGTAAAAAGCTTAAAATGAAAAAGCTAAAAGAAAGCTTATCACTAAAAAGCTAATCTAATAAACCACAAAAAGCTAATAAGCTATTATGGCTTATTTAGATAAGAAAAAGAAAAGAAAAGAAAGAAAGAGATGAAGAAAATAAGCACTTAAGTAAACTCCATAAACATCATTATCATTAATAAGCAAAAAAAATTTGAGTACAATAAGTTCTTAAAAATAAGCTAAAAGCTTAAGCAATAAGCTAAAGAAAATAAACTACCAAAACTACTTAAAAAAATAAAATGAAGTGTGTGTGAAATAAAATGTTTGTAATTGATTCTTGATAAAAACCAATAATAGAAGAAGTGTAGTATACGGGTAAGAGATCCGGGTTGGGGTTGGTTAAATGCTGGACCGGGTATAGAGGTGGTTTGGGCTTGGGATTAAACTTGGGCCAAGGTATAATGGATAGGATTTTGGATTTAAATTGGACCCATTTAGTAGTATAAGGACTAATGGGTATAAACTGGCGAAAATTCAGGGACCATAAGTGTAGATCTGAAATTATCTTCCAAGGGCCATTGTTGTCATTCTCAAATAATCCAAGGGCTAAAATTGAAACTTTTGAATCTTCAAGGACCAAACATGAAAATTCTGAATCTTCAGGGACTAAAACTGCCATTTTGAGAATTTATTGTCCAAACTTGCAAATTCCTTTCCCAGCCTCGGCTTTTAGCATTCTTCTTTCTCTCAGGTGCTCGTTTTCTTCGGTTTTGGCTTTCTTTTGACTGTTTTGTCATATCCGTATTCCTACACATACAAAACTCAAGAAACACGCAAATATTAAGCATTAAACGGCTCTTTTCTTGGTTATTTTGGGTCAGTTTTGATAAACAAAAGATATGTGTTTAAGCACACATATCAAAATACTGAACGAAACCATTGTCGTGTCCCCACACAATGCAATCAACTCACGCTTCTAAAACCAAGGATTTCAAACTCTTTCTACTAAACCTATGAAGAAGTAGCAAAGATTCCTCAAAAGAGATTTAGGAAAGCCTTAATTCTAAAAAACGCCCGTAGTTACCTTTATATTCACATATAGATATTACGATTAAGCACATTCTGGTTATGAGTGGACGGGTTAGTTGAACTTTCATGTCGATCAATAACTCCAACATTTTTCAAACGACACGTTAGGATCACGGAGTAGAAAACACAACACAGCGTGAAGTGACCATACGGATAGAATACATCGTCCCTGATTTTTCACAAGTTCTCAAACTAAGCGTAAAATCGAAATCATTGTTAAAAAATGACTCTAGATGCTAACACTACCCATGGAAGTTACTTGTGTAATTACCTTTTGCTCCCATTTTCCTATTTCCTCTAGATTTTTTATTTTTGTGAGACATGAATTTCTTCATAATTCTCGTTTCGATAACTTTTATTCAGATAAAGATACAAAGCTAAGTCGCTAATTAGTTATCCACCTTCCCTCGAAAACCATTGCACACAAGAATGAGGTCCACATCAAGGTCCTAATTTCACACGATTTAGGGAGAATATCCTTTTTATGGCGACCGAGACTACTCATCTACGAGTCCGAGACGAAGCTTTATTTAGACATCTCCCGGATCCAAAGTTTGGCTTAACACTATTTCAGCACATTTGTATTTTTGCAATTCAGGCCCTTGGTCTTTTCAACCACTAACTCAACGGGATTACCGCTTAATCAAAAGTCTTATTATGACTTTGGATTTTTCTCTGCCTTTATAGAAGTCTATGACAACTTTTATAGCTTTGGATTTTTTAATTTAAAACATTTGGGCTTTATTTCATGTTAATTATTGTGCCAAACTCCAAACCCTACGGCTTTTATAACAATAGAAACAATAGCAGCAAACTATCGGGAATCGGGTTGTCTATTACACCGTAACATGCAGTACCTCGATGTGTACCCAACTCTCATGGGCAAAGATTCTCTAAAGAAGATAAAAAACTAACTATCGTCAAAAACTCAACATCTTTAATTATTATTTAATAGATATGGGGTGAAACAATTTTGTGGGAACAAAAAGCCATAAGTACCTTCGATGGGCTCTAAAGAGAACCAACTACTCCACGCTTAGCATCTAAACTCATAAGTAACTCTATCATTTCTCGATCTCCGCAAATTTAAAATCCCAAATAATGAGATCCGCGGATGCTTAGCCGATAATTTTTAGATTATCTATGGTTAAGGGAACAAGCTAGGGCTCAACAAGCCCGGTCAAGTCAGAATTCCATTCCTACTCTCACCAGCGGAATGTCAACAAGGTGTCAAAACATATATTAACTTAGCAAATGCTTTGTCTAAATGAAATCAAGTTTAGCGTCTTGTTTAGCAAATAGATACTTTAAAGCCGAGTGATCCGTATACACTATTGTCTTAGACAAGACAAGGTAAGGACGAAATTTCTCAAGCGCATACACCACCGCTAATAACTCTTTTTCCGTAGTGGTGTAATGTATCTAAGCATTTGATAAAGTCTTACTTGCATAGTGTATAGGCTGAAAATATTTGTTCTTTCGTTGCCCCAAGACTGCTCCGATAGCAAAGTCACTAGCATCACACATTACCTCAAAAGGCAAGTCCCAGTCGGGGGCAACAAGAATGGGAGCTTCGGTTAATTTCGTCTTAAGATGTTCAAATGACTCCATACATTCTTTAGAGAACATAAAAGGAGTATCTTTTTCTAATAGATGGGTCATAGGCCGGGCTATTTTAGAAAAATCTTTTATGAATCTACAATAAAAACCGGCATGACCAAGAAACTTCTAATTCCTTTGACCGTGGTAGGAGGTGGTAATTTGGCAATAACATCTACCTTAGCACGATCCACCTCGATACCATTCTTAGAAATCTTATGGCCGAGGACGATACCCTCTTTAACCATAAAGTGACATTCTCCCAATTTAGCACAAGATTGGTGTCTTCGCACCTTTTGAGCATCATGTCTAAATGGGAGAGGCAAGAAGAGAATGAATCCCCAACGACCAAAAAATCATCCATGAAAACTTCCATGGTTTTCTCAATCATGTCATGAAAAATCGTCACCATACACCTTTGAAAAGTACCCGAGGCATTGCAAAGACCGAAGGGCATGCGACGGTAAGCAAATGTCCCATAAGGGCAAGTGAAGGTGGTCTTTTCTTGGTCTTGGGGATCAATGGGAATTTGAAAGTATCCAGAAAATCCATCAAGAAAGCAATAGAACTCATTTCCCGCTAATCGTTCTAACATCTGGTCCATAAAAGGAAGAGGAAAATGGTCTTTTCGGGTGGCCTCATTCAACTTCCTATAATCAATACAAACTCGCCAACCCGTAACTAGCCTAGTAGGAATCAACTCATTATTATCATTCTTAATCACCGTCATACCTCCCTTTTTGGGTACGACGTGAACGGACTAACCAAGGACTATCCGAGATAGGGCAAATCAATCCGGCATCTAGAAGTTTGATAACTTCTGTTTTAATGACTTCATGAATTTTTGGATTTACCCTTCTCTGATGTTGGACAGCAGGTTTAAAGTCATCTTCCATCAATATTTTATGAGTGCAAAAATTTGGATTAATGCCTCTGATGTCAGAAATTTTCCAAGCGATTGCTCGCTTATGTGACTTTAAAACCTTGATGAGCTTGTCCTTTTCTTCACTCTCCAAGTCTTTAGCGATAATTACGGGTAACTTAGACGTACCCTCTAAAAACGCGTACTCGAGGTGAGAAGGTAAGTCCTTGAGTTCTAGCTCAGGAGGTTCTTCAATTGAAGTTTTGGTCTTTTCAGTTTCAACGTTTTTAAGTTCTTTTGGAGGGGGATCTTTGGTAACATCATCATTCAATAATTGTTCAAGAAAAAGAATATCCCCCTCAGAATCGTAAATGCCATTATCAATTTTTGGAGAAATTGAGTCATCGAGAGCAAGAAACGCGTCGGTCTCCTCCAAGAGAAAATCACTATCCCCGAAGGGGGTTAGAGACGGGGAGAGAGAAGCGACGGTAGCATCAGAAGAGGGAGTGGGATCGCCACTCATGGGGTTAATGGACTTTTGTACGTTCAACACCTCATGAAAATGCTCCTCGCAAGAAGTGTCAATGACATCGATTCGATTGACGGATTCTTCTCCTTGCGTAAGAGGATATTTCGCGGTTTGAGCAATACTTAACACCAATTTTTCATCCCCGACTCTAATAGTCAGCTCTTCTTCTTCTACATCGATTAGAACACGAGCCATTTTTAAGAAAGGTCGCCCCAAGATGAGGGGGACGCGAGGATCGACATCATAATCAACAATGACAAAGTCAGCGGGGAAGGTAAACCTCCCTACTTGTACGAAGACATCCTCAGCTATACCGACCGGGTATGCAACTGTTCGGTTAGCTAACTCAATCGTCATACGAGTGGGAGTAAGATCTGGTAATGATAGCTTTTTCCACACAGAAAGAGGCATTAGGTTGATGTTGGCTCCTAGATCGGCTAGGGCCATGCATCTCTCTATCTCACTAAAATCGCAAGGAATGAGGAATCTGCCAGGGTCTCCAAGTTTCTCGGGTAACTTTTTGAGGAGGACCGCTGAGCAATTCTCATTGAGAGGAGTATTCACCAATTCAAGAAGTTTATCTTTGTTAGTTAAGAGATCTTTTAAAATTTTAGCATATTTTGGCATTTGAGCTAAAGCTACGGCAAAACTGATATTGATGTGAAGTTTCTTGAACATTTGCAAGAACTTATGGATTTGAATATCAGATTTGTCTTGAAGCTTATCCTTGTTCAACCTCGATGGATAAGGAATTGGAGGTTGTTGAGGATTACGCTCAGAATCTCATTGATTTAGGAGAAGGATTAGGTGGCTGGACAACCGGAGGTGGGACTCGTGCGGTACTTCCTGGACATGAATCGTGCACCTGGTCCATGGTAGTCTCTCGGTCTCGCTCCACCTCCTTAGAAGAAGAAGTAGGAGGAGGAGGTGAAGGAGATGAGGGTCCAACCAAAGTAATACCACTTCGTGTTGTTATAGCTTTCATTTCTTCCCTTGGATTTGGTATGGTGTTGCTAGGAAGCCCACCTTGATTTCCATGGGAAAGTAATTTAGCCATTTGGCCCATTTGTTCTTGCATTAATTTCATTGTAGCCTCGTGATTTCGATTTAATGCTTCTTGATTTCAGGTTTGAGTTTCTTGTTTCAAGATTAATTGTCTCAACAATTCATCCGTGGAAGATTGAATTGGAGCTTGATTTGCATTTTGAGGTTGAAAATGATTTTGATTAAAACCTGGGCCTTGATTTTGATAAAATCCTTGGTTTTGATTATAATTGTTTCCTTGATTAAAATTCGGCCCACGGTTGTTTTGATTATAACCTTGATTTTGACGATTTTGGTATTGATTTTGGGTATTCTTGTTTTGATTATTTTGATTGTTTTGATTCAATTGATTTTGATTTTGATTGTTCGGTTGATTGAAACCGGGTGGTCCAAGGTAATTGTTAGAACGATAGCTTAAGAGATTTCGGTTTCCTTGATTAAAGGTCCCCGAAGTAGCATATACGTCCTCTTGAGTGTAGCCACCGGCGGCTTGACACTCGTAATATGGATGTGGACCACCACAAGTCTCGCAGTTTTGATTCATTGCATGAACGGGATGAGAAGGTTTTTGCATATTATCAATTTGTTTTCCCATAGCTTCGATTTGTTTGGTAAGAGCCGCTAGGGCGTCATTTTGAGATGAACTACCAATAGCACTCGAAGCTTGGGGTGTGTTCCTTGAAGTACGAACCTTTGCTTTGTTTTCTATGATTGTTAATGCTTCTTGGGTGTTTCTCATCAACAAATTTCCACCCGCAACTGAATTGAGTGAATCTTGATCACTTTGATTCAACCCATTGTAGAAAGTATCAATTTGATGAAGGGGTGAAAATCTGTGATGAGGACATTTAGCTAGAAGCTCCTTGAAACGATCCCAAGCCTCACTAAATGTCTCCCCGAAGTTTTGATGAAAATTTGTGATGGCATTTCGAAGATTTGTTGTTTTTGAGGGAGGAAAGAAACGATTCACGAACTTGGAGACTAAGTCCTCCCAAGTTGTGATGGAGCCAGGAGGTTCCTTTTCAAGCCAAGTCCGGGCAGCTCCCTCAAGAGAAAATGGGAAGAGAATCAATTTTATCACATTATGAGGAACTTGATTAATCTTTAAAGTTTGTGTGATTTTTGTGAATCTTTTTATGTGTGAGTGTGGATCATCATTCTCAAAACCATGGAATGAGATGCTTGTTATTAGATTTAACAAGCCGATTTTAATCTCAAATTGGTTTGCTAGAATGGCGGGCACGACGATAGCATCTCCAACACCTTCGATAGGTGCTTGGAGAAGCTCCTCCATCGGGCGGAGTTCGTGACCCGCATTTTGATGAAATGGACCCGCAGGAGGCGGTTCTTGATTGATGTTTTGATTATTATTAACCATATTAAGTTCTTCAAAATTAAATAAATGTGATGGATCACAACGATTTCTTTGTCGAATTAATATTTCGGGATTAGTTAAAGGAGAATTTAATTCGTTTGAAGAAGATCGAGTGCTCATGCACTAAAAAGAAAGTGAATTGAAAAATATTTTTGGCTTTTTTGAAAATATATTTGAAAAAGGAAAATATTTTTGTGTTTTTGAAAAAGTTTAATTAAAAAATATATTTTTGTATTTTTAAAATTTTTAATTTTTTTGGATTTTTGAAAATTTGCAAAAATTAACTTTTCGGGGAGAAAAGGTTCTTCAAGGCACCAAACTTAAAACAAAACAAAAAATCGTAACACCTCTCCCCGGCAGCGGCGCCAAAAACTGATTCGTTATTTTGTAGCGAAGGGCAGTTTTAAAATTTGTATTCCCGATTAAGAATCAATCACTACTTGAGGACAAGTAATAATCAACCTTCCGGATGTCGTATTCCTAGGCGAGAGATGAATTGAATTTTATGTATTTGTTTGTTCGTTTAAAATGATGCTTGATTATCGTTTTAGTTTTTGTTTGGTTTTGTAGGCTAATTTTAAAAACTTTTTATACTAATAAATAAAGAAACTATTTTAAGTGAGATAAAAATTAAACTAATAGCAAATAATACCGACTAACAATATATGATAAAAAGCTATGCTTGTCAAGTGTGGTGAAAAGTTCATTAAGTGTGGATTTTTCCTTAAAAGCACTTATGTAATTAATACCCGTCGAAACAAATTATTTCCTCACAACATTGGCTTATATTGAAAACAATTATTTTTCGAGGTAAAAATTAGTAGACTTTAAATAATTAATTATACCAACGGCTTTTGCCCGTTAAAATAACCAACTACTCAAATCATCGATTATCCGAAAATTATTAATTAACAACCTTTAATTATCCGTTTAAAAAGTAGATTTTTCTCACAACGTTGGTTTATATTGAAAATCCTACTTTTTATCTAGATAAAATCTACTTAATTAAATAGTTAAAATCCTTAACGGCTTTTGCCCGTTAAAGTTTCTAAAAATCAAACCAATTAAACCAAAGGCTACCAATTAATAATCTCTAATATTCCACACTAAATTTCACAATTCATCAATCACTTAACAAGCATAATAAAAATCTACTCACTAATAGTCATAAGTAAACCAACAAAGATAATAATAATAAGCTCAACAAACATCATTTTTCCACAATCTAAAAGAGAAAGTAAGGAAAATAGAACCCGATCTACAATACGAGACGAATAAAACCACCCGATTTTATAAACTTATCAAACCCTAAAGTTTACTTCTTTATAAGCTTTAATAAGACCAAATATTTAATAAAGTTTGTGACTTTATTAACTAAATAGCTTATTAAGACTAAAAAGCTTTAAACTTTAGTTAATAAGAAAGCTTATAAAACCCTTAAGCTCCTCGCCTTAGGATGAAAATGATGAGACACTAAGCAAGATCACAACTTTATCAAAGGTTAGAGAATAAGCAATATTATGGATCAAATAAGCTATGGAAAAGCTTATTGATCTAAAAAGCACTAAACTTTAAACAAAATAAGCAAAGAAAAAGCTTAAAGATTAGATCCAATATCCACCCAAAACTAAGAGGTTCAAATCCGAAGATTAAACGTGAGTTGGGTATATTTAAGGACTAGATCTAAATAAATAAGCTAGAGATAAGTTAAAAAGATTAATACTTTTTTTTTTTTTTTGATTTTTTTTTATAAAAGAAGTTGAAAAAGAAAATAAATCTAAGTAAATAAAAGAGTTTTTGAAAAGAAACTAAAAATAAAAAGTGTTTATTGAATAAGCTATATGAAAGCTTATCCAAAAAGCTAGTCTTTTATATCTAAAAATAAGCTATAAGGAAGAGCTTATTCAAGATAAAAAGATATGTAAAAAGCTTAAAATGAAAAAGCTAAAAGAAAGCTTATCACTAAAAAGCTAATCTAATAAACCACAAAAAGCTAATAAGCTATTATGGCTTATTTAGATAAGAAAAAGAAAAGAAAATAAAGAAAGAGATGAAGAAAATAAGCACTTAAGTAAACTCCATAAAGATCATTATCATTACTAAGCAAAAAAAATTTTGAGTACAATAAGTTCTTAAAAATAAGCTAAAAGCTTAAGCAATAAGCTAAAGAAAATAAACTACCAAAACTACTTAAAAAAATAAAATGAAGTGTGTGTGAAATAAAATGTCTGTAATTGATTCTTGATAAAAACCAATAATAGAAGAAGTGTAGTATACGGGTAAGAGATCCGGGTTGGGGTTGGTTAAATGCTGGACCGGGTATAGAGGTGGTTTGGGCTTGGGATAAAACTTGGGCCAAGGTATAATGGATAGGATTTTGGATTTAAATTGGACCCATTTAGTAGTATAAGGACTAATGGTGTATAAACTGAAAATTCAGGGACCATAAGTGTAGATCTGAAATTATCTTCCAAGGGCCATTGTTGTCATTCTCAAATAATCCAAGGGCTAAAATTGAAACTTTTGAATCTTCAAGGACCAAACATGAAAATTCTGAATCTTCAGGGACTAAAACTGCCATTTTGAGAATTTATTGTCCAAACTTGCAAATTCCTTTCCCAGCCTCGGATTTTAGCATTCTTCTTTCTCTCGTGCTCGGTTTTCTTCGGTTTTGGCTTTCTTTTGACTGTTTTGTCATATCCGTACCTGCACATACAAAAACTCAAGAAACACGCAAATATTAAGCATTAACGGCTTTTTCTTGGTTATTTTGGGTCAGTTTTGATAAACAAAAGATATGTGTTTAAGCACATATCTAAATACCCCAGACGAAACCATTGTCGTGTCCCCACACAATGCAATCAACTCACGCTTCTAAAACCAAGGATTTCAAACTCTTTCTACTAAACCTATGAAGAAGTAGCAAAGATTCCTCAAAAGAGATTTAGGAAAGCCTTAATTCTAAAAACGCCCCGTTTACCTTTATATTCACATATAGATATTACGATTAAGCACATTCTGGTTATGAGTGACGGTTAGTTGAACTTTCATGTCGATCAATAACTCCAACATTTTTCAAACGACACGTTAGGATCACGGAGTAGAAAACACAACACAGCGTGAAGTGACCATACGGATAGAATACATCGTCCCTGATTTTTCACAAGTTCTCAAACTAAGCGTAAAATCGAAATCATTGTTAAAAATGACTCTAGATGCTAACACTACCCATGGAAGTTACTTGTGTAATTACCTTTTGCTCCCATTTTCCTATTTCCTCTAGATTTTTTTATTTTTGTGAGACATGAATTTCTTCATAATTCTCGTTTCGATAACTTTTATTCAGATAAAGATACAAAGCTAAGTCGCTAATTAGTTATCCACCTTCCCTCGAAAACCATTGCACACAAGAATGAGGTCCACATCAAGGTCCTAATTTCACACGATTTAGGGAGAATATCCTTTTTATGGCGACCGAGACAACTCATCTACGAGTCCAGAGACAGAAGCTTTATTTAGACATCTCCCGGATCCGAAGTTTGGCTTAACACTATTTCAGCACATTTGCATTTTTGCAATTCAGGCCCTTGGTCTTTTCAACCACTAACTCAACGGGATTACCGCTTAATCAGAAGTCTTATTATGACTTTGGATTTTCCTCTGCCTTTATAGAAGTCTATGACAACTTTTATAGCTTTGGATTTTTTAATTTAAAACATTTGGGCTTTATTTCATGTTAATTTTTGTGCCAAACTCCAAACCCTACGGCTTTTATAACAATAGAAACAATAGCAGCAAACTATCAGGAATCAGTTGTCTATTACACCGTAACACTGATAGTACCTCGATGTGTACCCAACTCTCATGGGCAAAGATTCTCTAAAGAAGATAAAAAACTAACTATCGTCAAAAACTCAACATCTTTAATTATTATTTAACAGATATGGGGTGAAACAATTTTGTGGGAACAAAAAGCCATAAGTACCTTCGATGGGCTCTAAAGAGAACCAACTACTCCACGCTTAGCATCTAAACTCATAAGTAACTCTATCATTTCTCGATCTCCGCAAATTTAAAATCCCAAATAATGAGATCCGCGGATGCTTAGCCGATAATTTTTAGATTATCTATGGTTAAGGGAACAAGCTAGGGCTCAACAAGCCCGGTCAAGTCAGAATTCCATTCCTACTCTCACCAGCGGAAAGTCAACAAGGTGTCAAAACATATATTAACTTAGCAAATGCTTTGTCTAAATGAAATCAAGTTATGCATATTTAAAATCACTCAGGGAAACTTGCAAATTCTTGGCCTTGTGAGCTAGAATTCGCATTTTATAGCTTCTTGTCTAAGAGACTAGCAAACTTTTCAATCAAAAAGACTTAACAAAAGCTTAAAAAAAATTTTAAATTTTCTCATATATAGCACAATTTTTTTTCATTTTCTAAGGAAAAACGGGGTTGTGAGAGAACACGACAAAAATAAGCAAGTGCGGTCAAATCAAATCGAAGATTACCCTACCCCAGACTAGAACGAAACATTGTCCTCAATGTTTAAAAACAAGGGTATCAACGAAAATCTAAAAGCCATTTATTAAGTATGCTCAAAGATAAACGTTAGTTGATAAGATTTCGGATATCGGATTTCCATTAGCATCGATCATGAAACTCGAGTAGAGAAAAGACAAACTTTGAGCACGAGAGTCTTCATATCGGGAAAATCCTACACAACATCACAAACAACCAAACACGAGAAATAGAAGAGGCTAACCCCTTCACGTCACTTATTAGAAAATAGAAAGAAGATAGAGATAAGCATGGGGTGCCTCCCACGAAGCGCTACTGTTTTTCTTAAACGAGTCGCTAGCCTGACTCGTCCCCGAATTCATTTGTTCTTGGGGAAGAAAGTGGTAGAGATACCAGGGTCAAAAACGGTGTCCTCATTCCCGAAAGAATGAGACTGGGTGGTTTGGGTGGAGAAGAAAATGGGTGGATAAGGCATATCATGTAAGAAGGATCCATCATCCGGTGGTTTTGCGGGTGGACGAAAGGATGACGGATAGAAATGAGAAAACTCCAAAGAAAATGGGAGCTCATGGTAAAGGATAAGAGGTTTAGGCTCACAAATGAAGGCATCCATCCGAGGATCCTTATCTCCAGAAATGATTTTAACAAAAGGCTCATCAATGCATATCCCGGGTTTAAAAATTTTGTCTTCACATGTCGGCTCAACGGGATAAAGGATGGTGGACTCGTCAGAGAAAGGGGAGTCAATAAATCCATCAAGAACAACCATATCCTCATCAGGATCATTCATAATATCCTCAATACCCGGGGGTATCAAGTCATCAAAAGTGAGAGATGAATCAGCATTCTCAATGATCGGGTCATTCGTCGAATTATCGGAAATATCCTTCAAAACCTTGCTCATATCATCCTCGAAGTAGAATCGCTCAAGAATCGGAGGATAAACATCGACAATAGTGGGACTGCCACTAATTTCTTCATCAAATCGGAAAATCTCAAGCTCGGGAGAGAAATCACTATCTTTAACGGAGATAGGATGCGAACCCGAATTATCGTTTAAGGCTTCAATCTTAGAAATGAGAAGATGGACATTCGACAATGTTTCACGTAATGCTTCATCCTCGATCTGAATATTATCTAGCTCAATCTCTACAACTTCCGGCTCAAAATAGTTTTCTTCTTCAATAATGACGGGCTCAGAAGGTAAATCGTCAACAAAATCGATGTCTCAATAAGAATCATCATCGGAATCGGAATCGGAGAACATCTCATCGTGATCATTTGAAATATCAAGAGAAGGCTCATCACAAATATCAACAACCCCAGACTCTCTTGGGCTTGGGATAAGGATCTCAATATTAGACACTTCCGTTTCCGGAATGGTACTAAGATGCTCATCCCCCATTATGAGAGAATCAACGGGTTCAACAATGTTTGAAGAAATATGATCATCGACCTCTTCCAAAACGTCACTTCTCTCAACCGGCGTGAGAGAAGGGGAAGGGTCGGAAATTAAAGGCTCAGAAATAAGAGAGGGTAAAGAATCCGGAGGTGGGACAAGTAGTGTGCTCTTAGAGATAGCAATTTCCACCACTTCCGTTGGGGTCTCCAGTTCTTTTTGAGAAATTGTTTTAAGCTCATAATGTAGTTTCGTGTTGTTGTAACTCGACCAACTCTTAATAGTGAATTGGGAAAGACTAGGATCGATTCTAGACTTCTTGGAATTTGAGTTGAGAGTACAAACGGGAGTCACCTCGGGTTCAGAAATATGTTCCATCTCCCTCATCGGAGAGGGAGTAGGAATTGAGGGTTCATCAGTCGTATGTTTCAAAATTTTCGACAAGGCTTCAAAATTTTCAACGTTGTTAAGAAAAACACGACGTTCAAAGAAATCGTCTCCGTAATCCTTGGTGGATTCTTCGGGTAGCTCTGGAATAGTGTGATTGACTTCCGTAACTTGGATGGTTTCTTCATTAACACATTGTCGAGCTTGAATCAGACTTAAGAGAGTTCTACACATACTTTCAATGTTGTTTTGATGTTGCTCAAATCTTTCTTCAAAATCGATGGAAACGTCCTCGATACCCCCGGTGGGTTCTTCCAAAGGGCAACACATACAAGATTTGCGATAAAATCCACAACCTTTGCAAAAACAACGTTCACAAATTGAATCATCTTTTAATAAGTCTCTACAATTAAAGCAATAAGGTTGAAAGAAATTTTGAGACTCCATAAGAATTAATCATAAAAGACGGATAAAAGGAAAGAATTATCAAATCAGAGGGTAAAGAAGAATATTTTTGGGTTTTTAAAACAAATTTTGAAAAGGAAAATCTTTTTGGGTTTTTATATTTAAGAAAATGTTGAAAACACAATATTTTTGTAACCTTCACGTCAACCGGTGCTCGGTAGCTCTCAAAAGTACGCGCAGCGGAGCGGGAACGAAGAGTGGATCGTTCTTCAGTCTGCAATTTAATGTCAAGACTTTCCTTATACCCCGTGTATAGGTTGTACCTTCAAGGTGAGCCGACGTAACAATTAACGTTCGGGTTTGTTTTGTTGGTTTTTTAATTTTTATGGTACTCTAGGAAGAATGTTTTGGTTTTTAGATGTTTTTGAGCTTTTCAAAAATATATACAAAAACGACAGTAACTTCACTCGGGGAAGGATCTTCAAATGCACGCGATTCGAGACGGAATACGAAAACTCGCTACAAGCCCTCCCCGGCAGCGGCGCCAAAAATTGATTCTTGATAAAAACCAATAATAGAAGAAGTGTAGTATACGGGTAAGAGATCCGGGTTGGGGTTGGTTAAATGCTGGACCGGGTATAGAGGTGGTTTGTGCTTGGGATAAAACTTGGGCCAAGGTATAATGGATAGGATTTTGGATTTAAATTGGACCCATTTAGTAGTATAAAGACTAATGGTGTATAAACTGAAAATTCAGGGACCATAAGTGTAAATCTGAAATTATCTTCCAAGGGCCGTTGTTGTCATTCTCAAATAATCCAAGGGCTAAAATTGCAACTTTTGAATCTTCAAGGACCAAACATGAAAATTCTGAATCTTCAGGGACTAAAACTGCCATTTTGAGAATTTATTGTCCAAACTTGCAAATTCCTTTCCCAGCCTCGGCTTTTAGCATTCTTCTTTCTCTCGTGCTCGGTTTTCTTCGGTTTTGCCTTTCTTTTGACTGTTTTGTCATATCCGTACCTGCACATACAAAAACTCAAGAAACACGCAAATATTAAGCATTAACGGCTCTTTCTTGGTTATTTTGGGTCAGTTTTGATAAACAAAAGATATGTGTTTAAGCACATATCAGTAATAATCATTGATATGATGAAACATTCCTCTATTTATAGCACATTAACTTTCTCTCGATCCTTCCTAGGTGAAATATCTCCTCGGATACCATGTGATTCTTGGCCACGTGGCACGAGTTGATAGGGTTGAGCTTGTATGGTGCAACGAGAGTGGAGATAAGCAGAATATCACGCGCCACGCTCATTTTATATTGGAATGTTGCATTCACAAATATCACATTGCAATTTCCACTTTACTTTCTCAAAGTTAATACTTCTTCATTTGGCTATGTGGCGCTTGGAGATTGGCTGAAACCACATGTGCCTTAGAAATATCTATTTTGAGCTAGTTGAAATCACGTGTGACGCTGATACGCTGGCCAAATCAGAATCAATTAAAATTGCAATTTCTCATATAGTCATTAATGCTACTGGCTATTTATCTTCAATCTGCGCTGAGTAGGATTAGAACCCAAGACCTTTTGTTTGAGGGACATGCATCCAACCACTAGACCAAGAGCTCTTTTGTGTTAATTCTTTTGCATTTAATTCCTTTTAGCCCTCTTTTACTTGATCCAATTTTAGCCATTATCTTTAAAATAATCTTCGTTCGAGCTCCGTTTAATCTTTCAATATTTTCTTCTCTTCCTCGATGCTCCAAATAAAATAACCATTTGACTCGATTCTTTCATGATCTTTCCAATGATGTGCTCGGGTAATCTTTATGACTTCTTTTGAACTTCGAAAAACATGGAAATATCGTCGAAACTCATCCGAAAATCACCGTTTTTGCTTTGTTTTCAAACCCTTATACCTGCAAGACATAATAACACATATCCAACATATTTGCAATAATATTTGACATATCTAATGGTTATTAGTCCGATTTAGCATAATTTTAGATATAAAATGATGTGTGTTTTAGCACTCATCAACCAGCTTCATCCTTAAGAGCCAAAAGAAGAGCCTCTTTGAAATAAGCACTGCCCCTAGTTCTTGGCTTTGGGCATGCATTAGCCAGGTGTCCCTTCTCATTGCAGAAGACCATTCAACCCATTCTGAGCATTTCCCTGTTCCACCACTGGAGCTCGATTGGTATTCCTACCCACAGCATTAAACCCTTGACCACCGTCCATCTGACGACCATAACCACGATTCTGAACTTCAACTCGTCCATTGTTCACAACAGCTTGATTCCTTGTATTAGATGAGGAACGAATACGATTGTTGGATTTGTTGGTATAACGGCTAAAGGCATTAGCAATCATAGCAAATCCTTGTTGCAGTGCTTCGAACGGATCAGATTCCTCATTAGCTTCAGCTTGAGTATTGTGGTTGTTGTATGGAACCAATTGAGTTTGAGATGGAGGTTTTGAAGGATCATGTGGTGTGATTGTAGCAGTTGGTTGAGTTGCTGGTTGAGGAGAATAACTGTTTTGAGCATATAAGGCAAGTTGTTGATTTTCCGGATGTGTCGGTGGAGCAATTTGAGCACGGAGAATCCTTTCCCTATCAACTTCCTTTTCATGAGGCTTCAAGTAATCGTACAGTAATCCATATGTAGATTGATGCATGTTTTTCGCTTGACGGAGAAAAATGACATACTTCTCCCATTCAGGACCAAGACTACTCAGGAACTTAGTATTCACAGCAATTCTTGGCATGATGATGTTGTGTTTATCCAAATCATTGATGATGTCTGAAAAACGGTGATGATAGGACTCTAGTGTCTCTCCAGGTTCAATCATGAAGTGTTCATAAGCCAAGTAAATTTTGGATTCCAAATCTTCCTGATTGAGTACAGATCCTTCCATAAGAAGACGAATATGATCCCACATTTTCTTTGCAGTCTTTTGAGCATCAACACTACGAAGAATTGGGTTTGGTAATCCTAAGAGGATATATTCCATTGCAAGCTCATCTGCTTCATAGTGTAGAAGTTCTTGAGGATTCAAGTCTGCAACAAGTAGCAATGTTCGTTTGTTCATCTCTTGGTGGAATGGCATTTGGATCTCCGGGTACAATGACAGTAGGCATCTCAAATGGACCTTCCAAGATAACCTGCTTTAAGAACTTTGCATGTGGCTTCTTTAGATCACAAAACCTAAAGAACCTTATCACCCAATGATCATAGTTTCCTGGAGTGAGCATTGGAGGTCTATCAAGTGATCCAGCCTCATGAATTGATTGTTGGTTGCTTAAAGCTTCAAACATCTTTGCAAACCAAGTGGGTTCCTTCATAATGGTCCTTGATGGATGTTGATTGAAGTCATTTGTGTACGGTTGAACTTGAAGACTTGGCGGTGGTTGAACCATTTGAGGTTGTGGATTTGCAGCAAGTTGTGGAGTATGTTGTTGGTTAAATTGTTGTTGATAAATTGTTGATGTTGTGGAGTTAGTTGTTGTTGACGTTGAGGATGAGGATAAGTGTAAGGGAAATAGTTAGAGTATGGTGGTTGTGACATGTTGATAAACTTGTGTTGGTAAAAATGGATCTTTGTAGTCGAATGAACCTTTGTTGATGAAGTATCCTTAGGCGTAGAAATCACAATAGACAAGTAGCACTTATGCGTAAAAACACCAAAGTTACGTGTAACAATTAGAGGTTACGCGTAGAATTTAGCTTACGCGTAAGTAAGGAAAAGACGCTAAAGTTATGCGTAGACAAAAGTTAGGAGTAGAAAGTTAGGCGTAGGATTATCTTAGGCGTAAGACGAAGCTTAGGCGTAAGAAAAATCTTATGCGTAGGATTTCTACGCGTAAGCTTATGCTTATGCGTAATTTTAGGGTTTTATCCCAAGTGATATTTTACACTTCACAGTGCAAAAGATATCCAAAGTCGACGTATTTTCAGACTTATCCAAGTAAGAAAACACGGAATAAACCACGAAAATGAAGATCAAACCAAGGAGATACTTACGCATAGTTTTAGGGTTTTACTACGCGTAGACCTACTCGTAAATTGGATATTGCTCAAAGATGTTTCTAAACTAGTTTTTGTGTGATGAAATAGCTTCAATAACACCAAAAGACACAAAAGTGTGAAACTTGATGAACCAAAACTCTTAAAACAGTTACGCGTAGAACACTACCCACGAATAAAAACTAGCTCAAAAACAATGATCCACGCATAAAGTTTGAAACTTTTTGCCAAAAACAAGTATTTTAACACCTTAAAATGTTGAAAGTACAAGAATCTTGGATTCAAAAGTGTAAAAAATACGTTTTTTAAGCGAACCAAAGTGTCACTCACTTTTACGCGTAAGACCAAGAAAAAAACTTTCAAAAACAAACTTGTTCACCCAACTATTTGGCGATTGATACCACTGTTAGGTCACAAGGTTTACCACACAAGCTTATAAGAGAGATAGAGAGGCGATTGAACAAGAACCAAACACACATACACGAAATAAGTAAGACCGGTTATGCGTAGGTGATATGTGAAAGGAATAACTTGAACAACCAACCCTCAAGTGAGGGTTTACATAAGGTATTTATAGGAGGGAAGCTAGGGCAACACTCCTAGTTCCCTTCCTTTCTCCTATGGGCTTGGGCCTAAGCTCATGGGCCTTCTACATAAGCTTAAGGCTAATAACAAACATAAAGGCCATAATAAGCTAACTATTACATATGTGTAACTAACACTTGAATAAGGTTTAGGAGTGATTCCAACATCGAGGTTGTCTTAAAAACTTTCCTCTTCTTCTAAAGAACTTTTTAAAGTCTCTAACGGCCATGGCATACTCCTCATCTTCACTACCGGAGCAAGATTCGTCATCATCACTTGATTCCGCCTTTGCTTTTAGAGCAACGTATTTGATCTTCTCCCTTTTTCCTTTGATGATCTCCGAATCTTTCTCCATCACCATTTCATGTACTTTGAGGTTACCGATTAGCTCGTCTAGTGACATTTTTGAGAGATCTTTTGATTCTTCAATAGCCGTCACTTTAGCTCTCCATTTTGGATGGAGTGCTCTAAGAAATTTCCTGACAAAGTTCTTACTACGAAAAGATTCATCAAGTGCTTTAAGTGATGTAATAATAGTATTAAAGCGAGCAAAGCCACAATCAATGGTTTCATCTTCCGGGATAACAAATTGTTCATATTGTTGAATAAGAAGATCAATTTTGTTATCCTTAACTTGTGAATTACCTTGATGTGTAACAATCAAAGATTCCCAAATATCTTTGGCGGTTTCACACATAAAAATTCTTTCATATTCTTTTCTAGGCAAAGCATTATAAAGCATCATTTTAGCTTCATTATTTTTAGCAATTAATTTCTTTTGTTCATCAACAGAAATATCCTTTGTTGTAGAACTAAAATCCCCTTTAACAATAATAAACCAAAGATCTATATCTTTTGATTTTACATATGTTTCAAAACGGTTTTTCCAATAGATAAATCCATTGGTTTCAAAGAGTGGTGGTCTTTGCATAGATTGCCCTTCTTTAAAGTTTTCAGAATCCATGGATCGTTTCAAGTTTATAAAATACGATATATTTTAGAAATTCTTGAGCAACGAGGCTCTGGTACCAATTGTAGAAAACTAGAATGGGGGTTGAATAGTTTACCGATTAAAAATCTTTGTTTTGAAACTTATTGAAAGAGCAATAGATATTGATCTTAGATATGTTAATGAAATATGTAAGCAATATGTAAAGAGTAAATAAGGAAAGAAATGATCAAACCACAATAAGTTGTTTATAGTGGTTCGGTCTACAAGGACTCTTTTTCCTTGCCCTACTCCACTCCCCGAGTCTCACACTCGAGAGTTTAGCTTCACTAGTCAACAAGCTCCTTTCACCGGCGGAGAAACTTTTACACTTCGCTTACACTATTTCCGACACTAAGCTAAATGTCGAGTTCTTTCCAAGGGTACAACCACTCCCACACACAATGTATTTTGAGGACTAAAATACTAACCACTCACACTCACAAGATTATGATAGTTTGGTACAACAATGAAGTATGAATCAACACAAGATCATACAACACCAAACAAACAAGACTTCCAACTTCTCGTTGAAGCTTGAATGTGACTTGATCTTCTTTGCTACAAAAGAGATCACTAATATGATATGAAACTGAGTTAGAAAGGTTAGAGAGAAGATATGTATAAGAGTATGATAGAAAGGGATGAAAAACTACTTGGTTTGGCTTTGCTATTTATAGCCAAAACTATTAGCAAGCACCACGGACCGCGGACCCCTTAAAAGGGTTCCGCCCGTTATAGGTTTTGGTGCCGCCGACATCTGACAGCAAGATATCAAGATCTTGCCAAAGTCAACCATATCTATGCAAGATTGTGTAAGATATGAAGAGTCCAAATCTACACAAAATATCAAATGAAATCTTCCAATGATTTCCACGATGCATCACATGATGTCATGTGTTATTTTTCTATTTTTAGAAACATGTAAATACATAAGTAATGTTTTAGTTTTTAAGAAACTAAAACATTCTAAAAACTACTATTATACATTATGGTTAGAGACATATCAAGATATGATTAATCACAATGTAAATGCTTGAGTGATGAAGATATTTTTTGAAAAAGCTTGTTTTAATATCTATTAAACTTGACAAGCTTTAAGCTTTATAAAAATTAAATTTACTTTTGTCGTTAACAAAACTTTGGTAAAGATCAAAAATATAAATAACGTTTAATGACGATATTTGTATTAACATGTTTGTTTCAAGATCATTTAGCCAATGAGGTGTAATGAAATCTCTTGTAACACAACCATTTATGTTGCAATGAGAGAATGATGTATAGGATATACAATATCCTTTTAACAAGATGAAAACTTTACGCATGATTTCTTAGGCATAATGTTTTTCAAAACGTCATGTTTTCCTAAATGAAGATATGAAGATAAAGTGTTTGAATTGGATAGTCCTATCCTAAATGTACTTGGTCTCAAGATTATATTAACTAGATGATGACAAGAGGAATTCACTCGAGTTTCTTATGTATACTCCTCAAGAGTCATTGTTGCTCGGGGTGTATGATGTTGGCTTTGGGATAGCATTTTAACATATGTTATTAAAATGTTGATTTAAGGTTTAACGAAATTTATGCAGAAGTTTAACGACAAAGTATTACTAATACTTTGATAATTTGTGAAGGTAGTACTACTTATACCTAGTGGAATTTGACAAAAGTTACCAGGAGCATCATGCTCATTTAATAGTTGAGGTTCTACCCATAATGAATCAGTTAAGTCCTTATAGGTGGGAAAGTATGGTTGAGTTTGTTCAACATGCATGTGACTCAGTACGAGTGTTGAACACAAGAGCTATTTGAACAATGCACTCAATGAATTCAAATGATGGTAAGGATGGTGGATTGGTTGATCTAGGTGGTAGGTCTTCTAGTGTGTCTATATAAGGATGTGGTGATGTAGAGGTTTGTTGTGCTATGGGAGTACTTAGGTTGATTATTTGTCCATAGATGTTGAACACAACAAGTACGGATACTAATTCTTATGGTTCATTGGTTGGTACAACTAGTGGGTGAAGTGCTTGAAGTTTTGGTCATATTTGTGAGATATATCATAGAGGTGAATGTGATGAGATAATGGTGAAAGAACAAGTGAGCTTAAGTGGTAGATGTTAAAGGATGAAGACCTATTGACATTTGCTTTATTGATTGGGAGATTGTTATGACAAGTGTCACCGAAGGTGTCAAAGTGGGATAAGTACCATAGTAGGTGTCAAAGAGGGATAAGTGCCACAATGGGTTGCTTGTTTTGGATAAGTGTTCTAGTTGAGATAGGATAAGTGTTTGATTCATTTTAGGATTAGTGTTTTAACATGTGTTGTTAAAATACTTGGGTGTTGATTTTTCGGATATGACTTTTAATGACTACAATCGTAAGTCGCATATACTTGAATATTTCGGATGAAATACTTAAGTTGTCAATCCTACCTTGTTGAGATTATAAAGCTTAGATTGTCTTAAGGATAGCAAGACTTGATAAAACGTCTTTAACATACGTGTGAGTTATGAATCAATGTAAATCCTTATCGTCTTGGAGGATGACGCATTATTTTCGTGTTAACCAAGTGAGGCAAAACATGTAGATACAAAACAATATCTATAGTCATATGTTAGACTTGTGTATGATATCTTTGCAAATAATGAGTCCAGATTTGTTAGTCTCGGTGGCAAGTCATCTAAGTCATCCGCAAACGGGTGAGGAGATGTTGGTGGTGTTGCACAAAGTTTGATAAGTACAAGTTTTGGAGACTTTGGTAGTGAAGGTGTTTTTGGATGGTTGTGAAGTAGTCATAATGGTGGGTGATTTTGGTGGTGGAGTTGGAGTACTTAAGTTTAGAAAGTTCTCATCTTGAATGGTTGATGAGATGTTGAGAGGTGAAGAGTTCAAGTTAACGAAGCAACAAGGTCGAACGCTAATCCTAGTGGTTCTCTTAAGTGGTTTGTTTGAGGTTGAGGATTTAGTTATTTTGACTTTGCTTTAAGAAATGCTAAGCTTAAGAAGAAGTAATAGTGAAGGTGTGAAAATGACCATCCTAAATGTGTTAATTTATGGAACAAAGGATTCATGGAGAAATGTGTTTGATTTGATGTTAATCCATACAAAGATGGTGGCTTATAATGAGATGGAAGTGTTTAAGAGCATGACAAACATCCTAAGTCAATTCATTGAGGATGTGTTGAGTGAGATATGAAAGATATGCAGTAAATGAACTTCAATCAACGCAAAATCATAGAAGTCAGACATCCACGGATTGCAAGGAACCAAATTTAGGGTTCATTCCTTTATAGGAAAGGGTTCCTTGGGTGGATTTTGTGAATTTTTGAGTTTTCGTGGGAAATGAATATCCTATTGGTCTAAGTAAGTTAAACTAGTCCTAATATAAATGAAAAACGGTAACAACTATCCTAGAAACAAAATTTGGTAAATTAGAGTGCGGGATTTAGTAAAATTCAGCAACTTACCTGTAGTGGCCACGGCACCAAAAATTTACACGGACGGAACCCAATTTATGGTTTCGTCTGGTCCGGCAGTATTAATATGGTGGCACCAAAATTTATAACGGACGGAACCAATTTTTTTGGGTCCGTCAAATCCGTGTTGTGCAGAAAAGTTCACAGAGGCATTTTTTAACCCTCGGGGACTTTTTCGAATCCTGAAATTTTTCTTAAAACATATGGAGATAATTATTTCTGGTTAGGAACAAGCAATAACACATATATATATATAAACACATGGGAGCATGTATTTCAAGTAGGGGCTAGCGATTTTCACTAAATAGTAAAAATGGTGAAAATTTTGATAACATCAAAATGTTATCCCCCTGCACGGCAAAGTTAGTTCACATGATTATTTAAAGTTTAGTTATAATCCTAGAAAGTGAACATACATAAAATACATCATACATCATTGTTTTTGTTCTTGTATCAAACACTCCTTAAAACCTTCATTTTTCAAAGTACTTGACTAATTTACTTAGTACTCATTGCAAAGTGAGTTATGACATTTCATAAGTTATGCGAGATGTTAGTATAACCTATGCAAAGGAAGTGATCTAAGTCTATAAGCGATGGTAAAACAATTTTCCAACTTAATACACAAAATCTAGCAAATGTCATATTGTGCATAAACTAGAAATCGAAAAACAAGCGAATAAATGACATGGCAAGATTGACACTTATATTATACAAGCAAAAAAGTGTAAACAACAATTTGGAAATAAGAAGCAACATATATGCAAACAACATAAACAAGTGGTCATTTAGCATAGCATAAAAAGAAAAACACTTTTCGTCATTTACCGTTTAAATGTGATGATGTTACCAAGCTTGATTAGTTTTCTTTAAACATATTACCAAATTATTTAGTTTCAAAATAAATTATATCAATGTTCTAAGAATACCAGCTTAAATTGCTTGACTCAAAAATTTGAGTTTTTATGTTATAGCGAAACTTAATATCTTGGATATACTTGTAGTAATTGGTCTATTTCACTTATTTAAAATTAGACTCAGGTCATGAGAGTAGTTTTAAATGAAAGTAGACTTAATTCCCTTTAAAATGATAGGTGGCTCGACTCCTACGAACTTACGGTTAATTAGTTATGTTTTTTTGAAGTTGGCCAAAAAACTGCATACTGTGCAGACCAAGGAACCAAAAATTTACAAGGAAGGAACCCTTTTTTTGGTTCCGCCCAATCCGTGGTCTTCACAGTAAGTTGAAAAATGTACTTACTCATAGCGAAAAACTGTAAGACTTACTAGATTTGATAGAAAAAATATAATACACATATTTTGTTTATTATTTTTACTAATGTGACTTATCTAAACATTTACCAACAAAATTTCTAAGTATAATTAGCAAAACATTTTTCATATTATATTTCGCTTCAATGGTAATTTGATACATGGATCATGCTCCATTTTAAAAACCATTTGTTTTGAAAATAAGAGCTACGAGGCTCTGGTACCAATTGTGAAAACGTAGAGGGGAGGGGGGTGAATACGTTACCGTTTAAAAACGTTAGATCTTTTGTATCAAATCACTTATGAAGCTTGTTATAATATGAAAGTACCAATTGTTGTTTGTGACTAATATAAAGCATAGTAAACCAAGTTGTCACACAAGCATCAACATCAAACCACATTATAAGCAATTATAAAAGTAAAGAGATAAAGAAAGGAAAGTGCAAACCGAACACGAGGATTTATAGTGGTTCGGTCACGGATCTCCTCTCCGCCCTACTTCACTCCCCGAGTACCCAACTCGAGAGTTACTTCACTAAATCAACAAGCTCCCTTCTCGGCGGAGAAAACCTTACAATCGTCGCTTACTATTTTTCCGGTACTAAGCTAAATATCGGGTTCTAGTTTGAGGTAGAACCAACCTAACGTCGCCTATACAATATTTCCGACACTAAGCTAGCTGTCGAGTTCTTTCCGGGTACAACCACTCCCGTTATGTTTTATGGCCCAACATAACAAACCTTGTATTTTATGGTACAAACGCATAACCCATCTAATCTAGTTTGGTGAAAGTGTTGTGATGATGCAATAATATTTACAATGATGATCCATGACATAAATGTCTAATAGATATGAATAACTAATCTAAATGATCTTCTTAAATAAGAAGTCTCCAATCAATGAGGATATCAAGAGATCTTGAATCTTCATATGTTTATATACTTTGGTGAATGAGGATGGCTAGATCTCCAAGCTTTCCTTGGTTGATAAAAATGTAAAGTATGCTTACAACAAAGATGAATGTTAGAAGCATTATGATCATGTGATGATGAGGGTGATTAATGTATGTTACTACATGGTTATCTATAGATCTAAAAGATGAAAGAAAGATAGAGAGAATGTGTGTTGGAAGGGATGAAGAAATGAAAAAACAATGGGTTGGTATTTATAACCAAGTGGTAATCAAAAATATAATAATTTATTAGATTTGATAATTTAGAATATCTTCCAAAATCTTTTAAAGATTTATATGACACTATGCATGAGGTAATAAAAGAGTGTTTTCTTTTTTATAAAAAATACATTTAAACAAATGTATATACTTATTTAAAAGGTAAGTTACTTGTAAATAAAATATAAGTAACCTTTTATAAAATAAAATATCTAGTTGAGTGCTTGTCAAAATAAAATATATTTTGTAAAAAGTAAGTAAACTTTAGTACTTGTATGAATATTATAGTTAGTTTACTTATACAAATAAAAGTATATATTTGTTAGACATTTTACAATAGATGTATTTGTATAAAATACTTGTGAATGCAAAATGTAAAATGAGGTTCGAAATAGAATGGTTAACCTATTAAAATACTTAGTGACTCTAAACGTATTTTAAACATTCTAAATGATTTGTTAATGGGTTTGATCATAATGCCACATAACAAACATGTACAAACCTGTGTTGTAACATATGAGGACTTGAGACATCGAGAGGTGTTGAATGTATGTTGAGACAAAATGTGATTACAAGTAACTTGTATATTTTACGTTATGTATTACAAGTTACATGTTTATCATCAATCAAAACAAACTGTATAGATTAAATATCGTAATATTTGCACTAACATGTTTTATTATTTAATATTTAGTTTGTGAATGTATGACATTTTATGTTCGTATAAAAGTAGGTATTTTAATGAGAGGTGGGAGAGCAGTGACTGTTGGGAGTGAAAGTGAGGGGAGAAAAAAAGTTGATGTGACGCTGAGTTAAAAGATCAAGTGGTGTGACAGTTGGGAGTAGTCTAAGAAGCCAGCACGATATCTACTAAATCTATGAGGTCTCGATAACTGATGCAGGTTTTACTGACCAAGTTTTAATATTTATAAAGTCTTGTTATACCTGTGGTCTACCCTAATGCACTAACGGGCAGTGTACCCGGTCGCGTGTAATGTAGTATTCGGTAAAGCTGAGGTCGTCCCAAGAGCTATGTGTGTTGGATTATTACTAAGTCTAAGTGTCACAGATTTTAAATAAAATTTTGATAAGGATTTAATTATTAAACTACTAAAGCAGAAAATAGCAAATAAAGGCAAATAAAAGGTAAAGGGTAAATCAATAGAGGAGAGTGGTGCTAACCTAGTTAATCCTCCTAGGTATTTATGTCTACGTCTACTTACTTCCAATTACTTCAGGTGGGGTCAAAGTCGAGAGGACAGCATTTGGTCAATTCGCCCTAACCTATCAGCAAATATGCCACCATAGGAGAAGTCAGGTGTCTCCTCATAAGTCCTGTTGTTCCTGGTCCCCTAAGCCAAGTCATTAAGTACCGCTACATGCTAGATTTTTAATAGTGAGTACCAGGGCGTTAGCAACTTAAACACTCACCCCCTAATTCTTAAGTTCATCCAAACAGTAGGTGATCAGTTGGTCAAATCGCACAAGTAGAAAGGGTCGTCAGTTGTTCATATCTTACCCTTCCCGTCTCAGTCCGCTCACCTAGGGTCAGTTGGTCATATCTCCTAGGCAATTGGCCTCTACCGCCATTCAAAACTACCAAACCAAAGGTACCTACCAATAAACTATGCATGCATACACTTAGAAATAATTATACGGAAGTAATATAAATGTAAACAAAACAATTAAGGAATCATAACTAGGCTACCAAGAGGTGCTTAGCCGCTCATATTAATCATACAAACCAATTCAATATTCAAAGGTACGAAATACATGAATTGAAAGTAAAGAAAATATAAAATGCTAATGCTTATCGTAGGGGAGTGATTTCTCCCTTGGAGAGAGCTCAGTACGCTCCTCTAGACCTTCCTTTAGCTTTTTCCCATGTTCTCTGGTTGTTGTGTGTGGAATAGGATGATTAGAAATGCTGGAATTCGTTGGGTATTTATAAGCCAGATCTGGGTTACGGCGTAACTATAACAGGAGTTACGCCGTAACCTTCAATTTCATCGTATTTTGCACTAGATCTGCTGGTTACGGCGTAACCTTATTAGTGGTTACGCCGTAGTCTTCAATATACTTGGTTATGCCGTAGTTGAGGGAATAGTTACGGCGTAGTTTATCAGCGGCGTGAAACCTCATTTGACCTAATAGAGTTACGTAGTAGCCTTTGGGGAGAGTTACGCCGTACCTTCTGATGAGTTGGTTTTCTGAGTCACGCAATAGTTACGGCTTAGTGTGAGAGATGAGTTACGCCGTAACTTCTTCAAAATCAGCATACTATGATAAATCTTTAGATAATTCTCCAATTCCGCGTCTCTTTAGCTCCAATGCTCGTAATTTACCTGAAAGTGGAAAACAATGGAAAACAAGCGTAAATCCATATAAATGACATAAATTACAAGCATTATCGGGGGAAATTGACACTTAATATTCAGAAATATTTGATGTTATCAAATATCCCCCCACTTGAACTCTACTTTCCCTCAAGTAGACCTTATTAGAAAGATTCCTAAAAAGATATCTCCCATAACCTGGAAAATATAAGTTTACAAATCCCTTATGCTAGAATAAAACAAAGCCGAACACCTCACGAAAGGGGAACAAAACACTCAAATCTCTTAACTATTCTAAGTGTCAATTTCGGGGTGATCACTCAATCGCACAGTCATAGCATGTATTCTATCATAAGCTTGGTGGTTACGCAAATCTCCACCACTAGAGTTAAGGGCTAAACAATTCTCGAAGGCAATATTGGTAGACACGACATAGGTTATGGGGTGACTCGTCATTACTAACATGTCACGGCGAAGTGGACAAAACCAGTGGTACATGACCAAATCTATGGCTAAGACACCAAAGATTGCTCGTTGCATCACCTAGACACGCTTCATGACTAAAGGGTAGGATAAGACATGGGATATATAAAACAAGCAGGTAGTCTAAATCTATAACCAAGTTATCACCACTTACCGTTCGCCCAAAGTTCAAGCTTTGAAGTCAAGAAACCGGATCATTAAACACAAGGTAGATGTGTCATTAGAGGATGTCGTGATGGGCACACTACCTTTTCTCCAACTATTGGCATGATTACCAACTTCAATCTTTAAATGTGACCGAGGTGGCCTCCTCGATACTAAATCTATAAAGCTCATAACATAGTGCTTATAACATTGCACTTTACAACTATATATAAGCTGGCATAAGCTGAAAAGCGAGTGGTTACGGCGTAACCACAGAGATGGTATTATGCCGTAATTAGTAATGCGTCAAGAATTCTGCTGCAAAAAGTTGGTTACGGCGTAATCACATAGATGAGTTACGCCATAACTCCGGTCAGATCAGCAAACTGCAGCAATTACTTCCTCGTTTCCTGCAAAAATGGTTAGAAAACACAAAACCCTATAGAAATGGAAATAAAACAAAAGAAAGGGATAATTCGGGTTGTCTCCCGAAAGAGCACTTTTCTTTATTTACGAGTCTTTAAGTTAGACTCAGAGTCGCGGGGCTTCTACGGGGGCCTTTGGACCTGGCCGACTTCCACCACTCGTTGGCACTCATTCATCCATTTGTCAAACCCTTTTTTCCTTGTAGTATTACGCATGCCATCTGAAAGCCATTCATCACATGATTTTTCCCGGTCATCATCTTCAGCAATAAGACTACTAGTTATACTTATGCTAGATCCTGCACCGTTTATTGTGTCAGTGAGATGATTGTACTTATACTGATTAACCAGTCCCTTATGGATTTTTGAGTTCCCAAATATTATTTTGTACCAATCTTCTAATGCTAATTCAATATCATGTCTCTTACCCTTGTGAGGGTATATCCATTCATTCGCCTTTCCTTCACATTTTTGATAATACGGGGGCCATGCTGTCACCGATTCGTTATCCTTGGTTAATATCGAGTTGCGGAAATGTTTGTTTGGAACTGGAGTTTCCTCAATGCTTTGGACAATCTTTCCCTATTTCTGCTTACAATCATCAACATTCTCTCTACTATCATTGGTAATAGGATTAAAGTGTAGAGGGGGATCTAGTGATTGAACATTAACAACATCAACATTATTTGAAATTTCAACTTTTGGTTTTAAATGCTCTTTCATACTAAAAGTTATTCGTTCATTTTCAGTTCCCAAAGAAATTTGTTTTTCAAAAACCTTAATTTGAGCCCTACAAGTGGCCAGAAAATGTATTCCAACAATTAAGTTGTAAGTCTCCCGCTTCCCCATGTCAATAACCACAAAATCAGTTGGGAAAAAGAATTTTCCAATTTCTAAAAGCACATTATTCACAATTCCCCTCGGTACAGCTTTAGAGGAATCAGCCATTTCTATCATAATAGTTGTTTCTTTTAAATGGGTAAGTTTTATTTTATCAAATAAAGTGGTAGAGATAAGGTTTACCCCGGCCCCCAAATCAGCTAATTCGAGAATCTTAATATTACCAATAGTGCATGGAAGGAGAAAAATTTCCTTGTATTGCTGTTTCTCAGGAAGTTGGCTTGGCAGGACCTCTTCGTCTTCTGATTTATCATCCTCTCTTAGGTAGTTAATCCCGAAAAGATCATTAGTGATAGAGTATGTGCACTGCTCTTTCTTTGCTTTATCTTGTGCAAATATGGCTTTGCAGGCAATGGCCTTAGCATTACTCGTTTCAAGGTTTTTAGCCAATTGCCCAATTTGTGTTTTGAGGTTTTTAATTGCAACATCTTGGTTGCGTAGGTTCATATTGGTGTCCTCCTTCACTTTGACCATCCATTCCTTGAGTTTATCTCCCTTTTTTGTAGATTCTTCGATGTGCCTGTGCATAATTTCTTCAAGGCGAGGTTTAGGAGGATTGTTGTTGATTCTCATGTAGAATCCTGGGGATTTTTCTCAATATCTGGGCCCCTTATTATTGTAATTGTTGAAAGGGTTCTCTCTTCCATATTTAACTTCTCCGATCCTTTTAACTTCCTTGTTGGAGGAACATTTTTTAGTAGGTGGAGTTCCATTTCGCTCAACTTGAATGGAATGCACATTTTCCTTGAGCTTCTTCATTTCTCTTCCAAGGCTTTCTAATTTGTTGTTAATTGCTGCAAGGCCTTCCATATCTCCATTCTTACTTCGGTTGCTCCCTCCATTGTGCCATTTGTGGGAGTTGTCTGCCATCTTTTGAATAGTTTCTAAAGCCAAAGTGGGTGTCATACCAGGAATCGGCCCTCGAGAATCAATCATTTGTCTTGAGGAGATGTTCAGACCCTTGTAAAAGACGTTCACCTTTTGTTGGCTGTTGAGATCATGAGTAGGGCATTTGTATAACAATTCGTTATACCTTTCCCAAGCTTGGTATAACGTTTCATCACCCTCTTGCTTGAAGTTATGGATTTCTTCCAATTGCTTAGCCGTCTTTGATGGAGGACAGTATCTCTGAATGAAAAACTTTTTTAAGATATGCCAAGTGTTGACAGTCCCAGCAGGTAATCGATCAACCCATCTTTTCGCAGCTCCCGTAAGAGAAATAGGGAATACTCGTAACATGATAGCATCGTGTGAGACTCGGGAATTTTGAATAGGCTGACAATGTACTCGACGTTGTCTATATGTTCATGGGCATCATCGAAGATGCTTCCAGAGAAAGGATTTGCACGTAATTACATCATGAACTGAGGTTTGATTTCGAATTGAGCATCTTCTGCGATAGCCGGCCTAACAATTCCTGGTCCTTGTTCTTCCCTTGTTAATGCCAAATATTCCTCAAGAGTGAGGTCATTGATGTTAACAACTTCCATGGTACCTGAAAACTCGAATAATGATCGTGAGAATAATAGAAAAGTTTAAAATGAAATGAAAGACTTAATATTAATCCTAATATAACTCCCCGGCAATGGCGCCAAAAACTTGATGCAGGTTTTATTGACCAGGTTTTAATATTTATAAAGTCTCGTTATACCTGTGGTCTACCCTAATGCACTAACGGGCAGTGTACCTGGTCGCGTGTAGTGTAGTATTCGGTAAAGCCGAGGTCGTCCCAAGAGCTATGTGTGTAGGATTATTACTAAGTCTAAGTGTCACAGATTTTAAATAAGATTTCGATAAGGATTTAATTATTAAACTACTAAAGCAGAAAATAGCAAATTAAGGCAAATAAAAGGTAAAGGGTAAATCAATAGAGGAGAGTGGTGCTAACCTAGTTAATCCTCCTAGCTATTTATGTCTACGTCTACTTACTTCTAATTACTTCAGGTGGGGTCAAAGTCGAGAGGACAACATTTGGTCAATTCGCCCTAACCTATCAGCAAAGATGCCACCACATGAGAAGTCAGGTGTCCCCTCATTAGTCCTGTTGTTCCTGGTCCCCTAATCCAAGTCATTAAGTACCGCTACATGCTAGATTTATAATAGTAAGTGCCCGGGCGTTAGCAACTTAAACACTCACCCCCTAATTCTTAAGTTCATTCAAACGGTAGGTGATCAGTTGGTCAAATCGCACAAGTAGAAAGGGTCGTCAGTTGGTCATATCTTACCCTTCCCGTCTCAGTCCGCTCACCTAGGGTCAGTTGGTCATATCTCCTAGGCAATTGGCCTCTACCTCCATTCAAAACTACCGAACCAAAGGTAGCTACCAATAAACTATGCATGCATACACTTAGAAATAATTGTACGGAAGTAATATAAACGTAAACAAAACAATTAAGGAATCATAACTAGGCCAGCACCAAGAGGTGCTTAGCCGCTCATATTAATCATACAAACCAATTCAATATTCAAAGGTACGAAATACATGAATTGAAAGTAAAGAAAATATAAAATGCTAATGCTTATCGTAGGGGAGTGATTTCTCCCTTGGAGACAGCTCCGTACGCTCCTCTAGACCTTCCTTTAGCTTTTTCCCACATTCTCTGGTTGTTTTGTGTGGAATGGGATGATTAGAAATGCTGGAATTTGTGGGGTATTTATAGGCCAGATCTGGGTTACGGCGTAACTATAACAGGAGTTACGCCGTAACCTTCAATTTCATCGTATTTGCACTAGATCTGCTGGTTACGGCGTAACCTTATTAGTGGTTACGCCGTAGTCTTCAAAATACTTGGTTACGCCGTAATTGAGGGAATAGTTACGGCGTAGTTATCAGCGGCGTGAAACCTCATTTGACCTAATAGAGTTACGTTGTAGCCTTTGAGGAGAGTTACGCCGTAACCTTCTGATGAGTTGGTTTTCTGAGTCACGCAATAGTTACAGCGTAGTGTGAGAGATGAGTTACGCCGTAACTTCTTCAAAATCAGCATACTATGATAAATCTTTAGATAATTCTCCAATTCCGCGTCTCTTTAGCTCCAATGCTCGTAATTTACCTGAAAGTGAAAACAATAGAAAACAAGCGTAAATCCATATAAATGACATAAATTACAAGCATTATCGGGGAAAATTGACACTTAATATTCAGGATTATTTGATGTTATCAACAACACATCATCCCATCTTTCTCACATTCCTACTGATAAGTTCGTTTTCGTACAGATATTTTCCGAAGAGATACAAAGGCAATGTATTTCCCGGGTCGTTCTCCCAGCGAAGGATGAATAGAGTTTTAAACTCATGTCGCGTAATTCGGGATTTGAATGTGAAATAGGGATTTATGGTTGATTTCTAAACTACGGGACAAGCAATAGTAAGGGGAAGCAATTAAATCTAGTAAATCTATGATGCAAACTACTAAATTACAACTAATTACGCAACTTTAAACTAAAACGCAAATTACGAATTATCTAAAACGTAAATTTAAATGCAATCTAAACCATTTTAACTCCTAAAAGTGAACTAATATTTTTATACACCTAAAAACTTGATTTAAAAATTATCTAAAATTTAAACTAATTTTTATGATTTTTCTTGATTTTATTTAAATTAAAACTATTTTTGTATTTTTAAAATAGATGTAAAATGCTTAAAATTATGAAAACTTATAAGAAAATTGCAAAAATATTTTTCAAAAATCTTAACTAACAAAAAATAATTTTCAAAACTGGATTTGTATTTTTCTGACTTTTTCTCAATTTTCTATGAATTTAAAACTATTTAAAACTAATTAAATGGATAGAAAATAGTATTTTAACTAAGAAATATCTGGAAAAATATTTTTTCTGACTTTTTGATTTTTCTAAACTTAAGAAAATTGAAATTATATTTGTGTGAACATTTTCTGATTTATTTGACTAAAAAGCTATTTAAAAATACTAAAAACTGAATTTAAATCTAGAAAAATAGTAAATAAGCTTGGAAAAATATGAAAAATTACAGAAAAGTCCTAAATGCAATTATGAATCTAGTAAAATTAACATAAACAACTAGTAAATGCAGATTATATCATTTGGGCATGAACTGATATGAAAAGCTAAGTAAAGAATAAGCTACAAGCTATAAAACACAACCAGAAGCTACATTAAGATAAAATAAACCTAAACTAACTAAAAATAAGCTAATGCAACAGAAGGAGACCAAATCAACATAGGCTAAAGTTAAAAGTACAAATCTAACACAACTATCCAAACAGTCCTAATGGGTCATCTTTAAGCCTATGAAAAGCTAGAAAGAAGCTAAAACTAAAATTTGCAAAAATGCATAATACGTAGTAACTAGAAAAGCAACCCAAGTTTTCCTATGCCAAGTTCCAGACCATTAGGACTAATATTAAGCAAACTAAAAATCAAAAACTTAAGCTGAATGAGTTATTGAAAGTGCAGTAGACATAAAAGGGTGCAGACATGGGGAATTTCAAGACCAAAAATAAGTTGTCCTATAAGCTCTAAGTGTAACCTAAACTCAGAATCCTAAAGCTAGTCCTACAAGCTACTTATAAAACCAAAGATCAAGCATTCACAGTGGGAGAATAAGCAGATTTGAATAAGCTCACTTGGGCACTAAAGTTGTGACAGCAAACTAAAGGAGAAACTAAGGGAATTGCAGACCTAAAATAAGCACCTAAAGAAGCATATAATCCTAATCAAAAAGCTAAAAGCTAAAATCTATACTATGGGTTAACTGAAGAACCAAAGATAAATCCATTTCATCAAATGATTAAGCAGATAAGCTGCATTAAAATAAGCTGAATGGGCATAATGGGACTGCAGAACAGGAACATATGGCAACAAGGGTGACTTTGAGACTAATTTGAAGCAAGCTAAAAGCACCTAAAGGGCAAAAAAAGCTAAAATCAGATGATTCTAGATGTATAGAGAACAAGTAAAACCACTAAACACTAACTTTGAAACATTTTAGACCTTACAAATGACTGTGGAATACTACTGAATTGGACAGAAAACTGATTTTTGACAAATGATGACAGTAATTATTTGAGAATGAAAACACAACTTTAGACTCTATACTTTAAAACTTGAATTGAGACCTCTTAAAAATCAGCAACTACAACCAATTAAAGCAAGCTCAACTAATCTAAATGACTCAAACCTTAAAAAATAAACTTCATCCAAACATACCTTCAAAACTGATTTGTGAACATTGAAACAGATTTTGCTTTAAAACTCAAAGGATTCTGAAGCTAACTAACTTTAAATGACAAAATGATTGATTAAAAATTACTCTTCAACAAATAAAAATAGGAATGAAACCAAAACTGATTTTTGACTTTTGTTTTTAACTTTTTTTTTTTTTACTTTTTGTAAAATTGAAATTTAAAACAGACTAAAATAGAATCAAACTCACATAAGCTTGGTTGAGCTTATGTGAGCTTAAAGTTGAGACAGAAAAGTTGTAGTAACAATCTAAACCAAATGTAAACTGAATTGACTGAAATTGAATTGAAAGGGTAAATTGTATTAAGTAAAAATGAAATTACAATCTAAAGCAGAGATTACAAACAACTTAACTACTATAAACAATAAATTGACAGGAAACTAAAATGGCCAAAGTTTTCTAATACATAAAAACTGGACAATTCATCTGTGGTGAAGGTGTGGGTTTTTATAGCCTAATGAGGAGCTTGGGATGAGCTCAGAAGGTTCTGGGAGCTCTAATCTTCACCATTGATCTTCTCATCTTGTCATCATCTCTATCCACAGCCCTTAGATCAATCTTGTGATGTGGCTGCTCCAATGAGAGCTCTTCATTTGTCCACCCTGGCAATCTAGTGTGTCATTCTCTGACACGTTGTCAGAAACCTTCCAGAAGGTGTACTTAAGTTGGGTAAAAGGGTGGAAGCAGGGTAAAATTGGGGAAGATGGGTAAACAGTAAAACCTGTTTCTATTTAGGCGCGTCTTTTTGTTTGGGATTTTTTTATTGGTTATTTGACTTGGGATAATTGTTGACCGGGTATAGTAAAGGGTTTGACCGGGTAATATATACCTTGACTTGGGTGGTATTTCGTGGAACGGGTCATGAGATTGGGGATGGATTGGGCTGCTGGGATTTTGAGTTAAAGGTGTAGGATAGTGTTTTTATTTTGGACTTGGTATATTTGTATATCCGGATTTTAACAAATAAGGACCATTTAAGACATTTTGTAAATGAAAAGGACCAAGAGTGTAATTATGAAAATGTGAGGGTATTTTTGGGTAAATGGGTAAGTGAGGGGTATAAGGGTAAAATGGTATAATGAGGGGGTAAAATGGTATTTTGTGTAAAGTGAAGGGTTGATTGTGCAATTTTGGAAAGTTGAGGGTGAAAAGTGAAATATTGGTAAAATAAAGGATGATTTGTGAAAACTCTCAATCTTGATCCAAAACTCCGTAATTTGACTTTTTGAGCATCCAAATCCCATAAAATAGCATCCCGGCATCGGCTTTTGCACTCTTCTCATTCTCGTGCTCGGTTTTCTTCGGTTTCGGCTTTCTTTTGTCTGTTTTGTCATATCCGTACCTGCACATGCATAAACTCAAGAAACACACAAATATTAGGCATTAACGGCTCTTTTCTGGTTATTTTGGGTCTATTTTGGTAAAGAAATGGTATGTGTTTTAGCACATACCACCTACCACCGTTACCCCGGTAACAATCATTCAACTTTGACATTTAATCATGAGAATTGATTTACACGTTTTTTATTGTCACATATCAATTTATGCATTAAACTGTTGTATTTTAACTATAACATGCATAAACTACTTATACATTAGAATGTGAAAATCAAAAACCAGAATGTGCAAATCACCTCCCTTTCATCTATTCCCTATTAATGCACACCAATCACATACAAAATACACCCTCGCATGGTGGTGACCACCTTATCCTCTCTTTTTTCGGCTCATTCACGGGTGAAAACATTACCATGTAACAAGGCATCACGCGAAAAAGCCTCACCCACCATGAGTGGTATGAGAAGCTTACAAATAAGTATATGCAAGTAGCCAGTTGACATACAGGTCATTGAAAAAGACTTGGATTTCATACAACTCAGCGGAAATGTCTTAATGCGATAGTCGGTTGATACTTTTAAAGTTATGAGTTAACCAAAATGCATGTAACGAGGTATTATATATAAGAGCAAATTCTATAAAAGGTACAAAAAATGTGGTGGTGGTCACCATTTAGTATAAAAAGAAACATCTCTTCCCTAAATGATCATGTGCGAATGTGCGACTTTTTATGAATATGCGACACGTGTCCACTTTTTTAATAATAGATGGTATGTGAGATTTTGACTTTGAATTTTTGTTTAAATGACAAATATACCCATCTTTTAAATATAAATACATATATTTAACTTCTCTCTCACTTATAATTTCTCCACTCTTCTCTCAGTCTTTTTTTTTTGGGTCACCACCACCTCAAATATTACCACCACCATCTCAACCTGATCAACACCACCACATATCATACATTTAACTTCTCTCTCACTTATAATTTCTCCACTCTTCTCTCACTCTCTTTTTTTTCGGGGCACCACCACCTCAAATATCACCACCACCATCTCCACCTGATCAACATCACTACAAATCCGCCATCACCACCTGATCAACACCAACACACATCCGCCATCACCATCACCACCTTATCAACACCACCACAAATCCACCATTACCACCACAGATCAACACCACCATCACCAACCCAGATCCGCCATCATAACCAACCCAGATCCGACACTGACACCATCACCATCACCAACCCAAATCCGCCATCACCACTACCAGATCCGTCGACCACCACCACTTCTAGATTCGTCGACTGCCAGCACACCAACAACAACAACAATTAATAACACGAAAAGTAGATCTAACAAATAAGAGTAAAAAAAACATACTAGGGCACCTATTTGTTTTGGTCAGAATCAATTTCATTTACATATTTACTTTCAATCCAAAAAGCTATTCTTTTGGTCAAACATTCGTATATGATTTTCATTATTTCAAATGTTTTATATAGAGAAATCTGGAAATGAGGATAATGGATGGGAGATGATATAACAGAGTGATGCAGGCCAGGACCTACCAGTAGCAGCCCACCTGGCTAACCCACGACCCAAACGAGTATCCACCAGGCCCATTCGCTATGAAGATTAGGAAGTCCAGTTGAAGAAGTCAAGATATCCGTTGTTTTGTTTGTTATTTTCCTTGTTGATCAATTCTGCATGTTTCCATTATTTACTCCATGATTGAGATCATGGCTGATTTTTAGGCTAGTCTTTTACTGCACTTCTTCCTTCCATGTACTAGTATTTAAGTTGATCTTTGGTTGAATAAAAAGGATATCAGAAAATTGCTCCAAACTTTCTTCGTTAATTATTTTCAAGTTCCACATTTTTATAATTCTTGTTTAAGTATAAGAAAATCCCATCAAATTGGTGCTTTCATTATCGATCACTATGCCTCCCCGCCGTGACCCGTCACCTTCACCACACGATACTTCCACCCTAACCTCCAAAATCGACCAACTTATCACCTTTTCCAACACCGCCGCCACTGACAATGATAACCGCCTGAAAGCCTTAATCACAGCCGCCACTGACACCGATACCCGCCTGAAAGCTTTAATCACTGCCACCGAAAACCTCTCCGCAAAAATATCGTTGAATGCAGACACCACTACCATGCTCGTCAATAATTTCCAACGTTTAACTTCTCATTCCAGCCCAATTCAGTCCACCGCCACCTCCACACTTACAATGCCACCTATAACAATCGGAACTTTCCACCCTGCTAATACCTCATCCACCACCACGTCCACCATACCAACAAATAGTACCCATATTCCCAGCCAAACAACTTCCCCACAAGCCATGCTCCAAGGCCTCACTAATTATTCAACTTCTTCATCCGCTTATACAGGCCCTCCACTACCTCAGTTCAACGATTATAATTTTTATAACAATAGCCACCAATTCCAAATGGCCAATCAAATCCCACCTTTCCAAGAACCGCCACTCTTTACTGCCCATAACCCGTCCACCTTCCGACAACCGATCAACATCACAGCACCACCGACTCAACCCCGTGCACCAAAAATTACACTTCCATTATTCGATGGTACTAACCCACTTGATTGGACCTTCCAAGCCGACAATTTTTTTAATTTTTACCACACCCCGATTGCTAATCGCACCACATATTCGGTCTTCTATTTTACCGGAGAAGCCCTTTCTTGGTACAAACACCTAGCTACAAATGAGATGTTCGGCACGTGGGAAACATTTAAACGTGAATTGGAGATTCGTTTCGGTCCGTCCTCCTATGAGAACCATGAAGCAGCCTTGTTTAAACTAAGGCAAACTTCCACTGTTGCCGCATATCAAACTGAATTCGAACGACTCAGTAATAGGGTTAACGGTCTATCGGCCCAAACCCTCAAAAACTGTTTCATCTCGGGCTTACGAAAAGATATACAAAACGAGATTGCATTACTTAAACCCATGACTCTTCATAAAGTTTATGGGCAGGCAAAATTGATCGAAGAAAAGCTGGCCCAACACAAACCCAAAGTATCCTTCACCAACAAACAGTCCTATTCTACTGTTACAAACCTAACAGCCACCCCCACTTCCCCTGCTAACGTACAATCATCCTCCACCGTCACTCCATCACTTCCATTCACCCGCTTAACGCCGAAAGCCATGCAACAACGCCGTAAGGACGGTTATGTTTCCGTTGCCCAGAAAAATACACCCCCGGACACAAATGTTCCCCACCCCAATTCATGTTGGTCTGTGATAATGAAGATGTTGATGGGCTGCCACCATCTCCCGAAGAGCAACCATCCACCATTACTCACGACACTCCACATTATCTTGCTCTGTCGGATGCCGCCTTTTTTGGCCTGTATTCTACCCAAACCATGCGCATTACAGGTCATATTAACCGACACCCCGTTACCATATTAATTGACTGCGGTAGTACGCACAACATTGTGCAACCACGAATCGCCACTGCACTCAATCTTCAAACGGAACCGATCCTTCCGTTCTCGGTTATGGTTGGCAAAGGCCAACACATTCACTGCATGGGAGTTTGTCCCAATGTTCAGTTACAGTTGAAGAAGGCTACGTTCAATATACCATTTTACATAATTCCGGTGGAAGGTGCAGATATTGTTCTAGGTGTCGCATGGCTCGGAACACTTGGTCGCATATCGGCAGATTTTTCAATCCCAGAACTCTCATTCACATGGAACGGTACCGAACACACCCTGACCGGCGAACCATTATCTTCCCACATCACTCCCAGTTCGGTGTCCTCTTGCATTCGAAACGGCTCAGTTGCATCCTTACACACACTTACTTACTAGCCGCCAATCACTACAACAATCAATGATCAGCCCCCAACTCATCCTAACCCACGAATCCACAACCTGTTGTCCACCTTTGCCAAACTATTTTTGAAACCAAACAACCTCCTACCCAAACGAACCAATGACCATCACATACCACTGATTACCGACAAACCCATCAATGTGAAACCATACCGCTACCCCCACTTTCAAAAGCAGATTATGACACAGCTCATCCAGAAAATGCTTCACGATGGGGTAATCCGTCCTAGCCAAAGTTCGTTTTCGTCACCGGTTCTTTTAGTCAAGAAAAAGGATGGTACATGGCGATTTTGTGTTGACTATCGAGCGTTAAATGCAGCTACACAAAAAGATCGCCTCCCTATTCCAACTATTGATGAACTGTTAGACGAATTACATGGTGCAACTATTTTTTCGAAAATAGATTTACGTTCCGGGTACCATCAAATACGAGTTGCAGAAGACGACATAAAGAAAACGGCTTTTCGTACCACTGATGGACACTATGAATTCGTTGTGATGCCCTTTGGCCTCACAAATGCTCAATCGACATTCCAAGCAGCTATGAATGATTTGTTCCGTCCGGTTCTTCGGAAATTCGTTTTGGTTTTTTTCGATGACATACTTGTTTATAGTACCAACGAAGAAGAACACCTCGAGCACTTGCAGTATGTTTTGGAAGCTTTGCAAAAGAGTGATTTTTATGCAAAACCTTCCAAATGCACATTTGCTGCCACTTCATTATCATTCCTGGGTCACATTATTTCTAATGAAGGTGTCGCACCAGAACAAGACAAATTAGATGCCATAAAATCCTGGCCAAAGCCTACTTCCATGACCACCCTGCGTGCATTTTTAGGGCTTACAAATTATTATCGGCGTTTTCTACGAGACTTTGCAAAGATTGCCACTCCTCTCACTGATTTATTAAGATCTAAGGAATTCACTTGATCTGACCGAGCTCACTCATCCTTTCTTGCTCTCAAACAGAAGATGGAACACTTGGTAACATTGGCTTTGCCAAATTTCAAGGCAGAATTTAACGTCACAACCGACGCCTCCGGAACCGCGATTGGCGCCGTCTTATCACAAAACAATCGTCCCATTGGATTCTTTAGTAAGAAACTATGTCCCACAATGCAAGCTCAATCAACATATACTAAAGAACTTTATGCAATCACGGAGGCAGTAAAAAAATGGAGACAATATTTGTTAGGTCATCGGTTTCGTATCTTCACCGATCACCATAGCTTGAAGCACATTTTAACCCAAGCAATCCAAACTCCGGAGAAACAGAAATGGCTTACTAAGCTTATGGGTTACGATTTTGAAGTCCATTTTAAGCCGGGAAAAGAGAATGTGGTTGCCGACGCATTAAGCCGCGTTAATTCCTCCATTATGTTAGCTATCTCCACACCCCAAGCAACTTGGCTCAATGAGATAAAGAACTATTTTGAAACCCATATTGATGGACATAAGCTGATCAGCTCAATTGTTGAAGACAAAGAAACTTTTCCACACCATGAAGTTCGCAATGGGTTAGTTTTTGTTCACACCCGGTTACTTGTGCCTCCTCTTGCCGAGGTGAAAAATAAACTTTTGGCGGAATTCCATGCATCACCACTCGGAGGCCACAGCGGTGTTACCGCAACAACGAAACGTTTAGCTCCTGACTTTTATTGGCTTGGTCTAAAGAAAGATGTGGCAACATTCATTTGAAACTGTACCATTTGCCAAACAACCAAACCACCAAACCATAAACCGTATTGCCTTTTACAACCTTTGCCGATTCCCGAAGGTCCATGGGTGGACATTTCAATGGATTTCATCACAAGCTTACCTCACTCAAAAGGAAAAGTAGCTATATGGGTTATCGTGGATCGTTTTTCAAAGTTTGCTCATTTTACTGCTCTTCCACGTGGCTATACCGACGCCTCACTTGCAACCACGTTTTTGAAAGAAATTTATAGGTTGCATGGATTACCCAACTCAATTATTTCCAATCGCGATCCGTTATTTTTAAGTAATTTTTGGAAGGAATTATTCAAGCAATTGAAGACAAAGCTCTTACATTCAAGCGCTTACCATCCCCAAACCGATGGGCAAACCGAAGTGGTCAACCGCTGTTTGGAGAATTATCTTAGAGCCTACGTTTTCAACGAATCAAGAAACTGGGAAAGGTACCTGTATCTTGCTGAATTTTCGTACAACACTTCACACCATTCCACTATTGCTATGACGCCATTTAAAGCCCTCTACGGACGTGATGTTAAAACAATTCATGAGTACACAAGCGGAACATCTACCACTGCTTCAATCGATCAAACGCTGGTTGAACACGCACGTTTAATCGATGTCTTGAAAAAGGCGATAGCGAAATCACAAGAACGAATGATCAAACAGGCCAATAAGAAGAGAAGTGATAAAGAATTCGCAGTCGGAAATCTTGTTTATCTTAAACTACAACCGTATCGTCAACACTCGGTTGTAGCTCGTCGTTACCGGAAGTTATCAAAGCGTTACTATGGTCCTTACAAAGTATTGGAACGCATTGGAAAAGTCGCTTATCGTTTGGACGTACCAACCGGATCTCGAATTCACCCGGTGTTTCACGTTTCACTCCTTAAGCAAAGCTATGAGACAACCACAGCATTGGAAGCGTTAGATTGGAAAGACAACAGTGTCCCTGATTATCTTCCACAAGAAGTCTTACAATCACGAGTGAATCAATCGGGTCAATATGAGTTTTTGATCGAATGGGAATCGAAACCGATAGAGGAAGAAACGTGGGAATCCAAGGAAAAGATGGCTCTCGATTATCCATTTTTTCAGCTCGACATTGAGGACAATGTCGTTTCTCAAGGGGAGGGTGATGATGCAGGCCAGGACCTACCAGTAGCAGCCCACCTGGCTAACCCACGACCCAAACGAGTATCCACCAGGCCCATTCGCTATGAAGATTAGGAAGTCCAGTTGAAGAAGTCAAGATATCCGTTGTTTTGTTTGTTATTTTCCTTGTTGATCAATTCTGCATGTTTCCATTATTTACTCCATGATTGAAATCATGGCTGATTTTTAGGCTAGTCTTTTACTGCACTTCTTCCTTCCATGTACTAGTATTTAAGTTGATCTTTGGTTGAATAAAAAGGATATCAGAAAATTGCTCCAAACTTTCTTCGTTAATTATTTTCAAGTTCCACATTTTTATAATTCTTGTTTAAGTATAAGAAAATCCCATCACAGAGAGAATGGATAAAAGTGAGTGGAGAGTGAATAAAAGCCTGTTTTTTTTTATTAAGGTTGTAGTGGTCGTGTATGGATTTGAGCCGCTTGGTCGTAGTTTTTTTAATTTCTTCATTTTTGGATTTTATGAATTAAATATGTTGGATGATAAACAAAGTGGTATGTGTTAAAATGTAATTCGGAGTGTATGATGGAATTATCGTCGGAATATATGAGTATCACAAGAATCTGGAAATAAAGGGAAGTCGCACATTCGCACATTTAATGGGTAGCAAAGTCGCACATTTAATTGACTCTTACAAAGATAAGGGTAAATAAGTAATTTTGTAATAATATAAAAGAATGTTTGGAAAAACACCCACCTACCACTGTACTTTAATAATAAATAATTAGACATGTGCACATCTAATGGAGCTACACATTCGCACATGACCATTTAAGAAAGATGTACTTTTTTATACTAAATGGTGACTAGGGGTGTTATCGGGTCGGGTTATCGGGGTTATCGGGTTTGTCGGGTCTGGTTGAGTCGGGTTACGAATTTTAAAAAAGTCACCCGCAACCCGACCCGATAAGTAATCGGGTTATCGGGTTTGGGTGTTATCGGGTCGGGTTGAGTCAGGTTGGCGGGTGTAATAGCAAAGTAACAAGAATCACAAGAATCTGTAAATTACAATATAATAACTTTTGTAATCATATTTTACACACTAACTTTTTTTTATGAACAATTCAAAACAGTCTGACAAAAGTGTTCCACAAAATTATCCATTTTGATCTGTTGCCCAACTCGGCATTTTTTATCACCTTTAAAGACCATCACCTTCAGTTATACACTGGTGAATACAAATTTTGACATTAAACAAATAAACACGCAATGTGGGACATTATCTAAATCATATAAATTAAGCCTATCTGAAACAAGTTCCATATCTGACAAGAGTCTCAGAATCAAAACTAAAATAAGAACGAACTTTCATGCCCGAGAACTATATAATACCAGCTTCTCAACCACCTAAAACAGTCATAGTAACATTATAGTTCTGTAAGAATATTTAGCACATAATTTATTAGAGACATTGGGCCTATAAAAACCATTAAATAAAAATTCGAAAATTGATTATCGGGTCTAATCGGGTTGACCCGATAACTTTATTTTTTTAACCCTAACCCGACCCAATAACACTATCGGGTTATCGGGTTTGAGTCAAAACAACCCAACAAGATTTTTGACCCGATTGACCCGACCCGATAAGGCCTAATCGGGTTCGGGTTCGGGTCGGGTTGACCCGACCCTACTGACACCCCTAATGGTGACCACCACACTGTTTGTACCTTTTAAGGAAGGAATTTGCTCTATATATGATTGTCATAACAAGTGAATATATATATTTTATTACTGCAAATTAATCATGATAGAATAGTAAAACTTCTAACCTCTAGTTCAAACAATGTTGGCTGCAAGTAATATATTTGCCATCCACTTTGCAATATCTACAACTTTTTATTTGGTAAATATATGTTGCATAACACTTTCTATTAAGCTTTTGCTAGCAAAAGCAACAATCTTCTACCTACACAACCATACTTTTTAGTATATATCACAAGGTCTAAAAGGTAAAATGGCAATCTTAAGCTCGTGGGTAGCGTGAGCGCCCTTTCTTCCTTAGAAACTCCGGGATTTCTACTGATCCACCTTCTGTGAAGGCTGGTGATCGCCGGTTTATTCCACCCATATCTGCCTGACCACCCTGCATTATCATTAACTTTATGATACAATCGACTTGGAATAGTAGTAAATTACTAAAACAGCCCTTGATATTTGAATGAGTGTCAATGGAGGTTCCAGTTTGGAGAAGGTAAGATGGTCAATTTGATCACAATTTTAAAAAAGTAAATAAATAAATAAATTAACATGATACTTAAGTAAACACCTGATGAGTCCGCCCGTCACTTTCTTCTTGTCGTTTGAACCCAGTTGCTATAAGAGTTATGCTAACCTGTGTGAAGAATAAACCGGCTCACTTTAGTATAATATTGAAAGAAAAAGGTTAATATTGTCCAACTTGAGATAATTCGAAAGTACATTGTGAATGTTCTTAATTAAAAAAGGTAAACTTACTTGACCACTTATTGATGGATCAATGACCGAACCAAAGATCAAGTTTGCACTTGGATCCACAAGGTCGTATATGACCTCGGCTGCAGCATTCACCTGTAAAGTGACATAAGAGACTAGATCAATATCCGTTTTGAACATCACCAATTGGCAATCATTACAAAACATTGATTTGGTTAATATAGGTCCTAATATTTTGTCATTATAATTTCATCACTACATCGATGGCTTTTTTGAATTGGAAGGTATGTTAGATCTTTTGTTTCCTGCTGATAGTCGAACTTTTTCATTGAACTATAAACATACGGAGTAACAAACATGTGCCAACAAGAAGATAAATATGAAAACATATACAAATTTCTCGATACAGGCTGGAGACAAACAAGCTAGCAACTAACACTGATTCAGAATAAGGTATATTATTATGTAATGATGCAGAACACACATATATAGATATGGATATAAGACTGTATGGATTAGCGAGTTGTGACTAAATACCTAAATCAGTTGTTAATGTTTGGATAAAAGATCTGCTTTTTATTATATAGGGGTCAACTCATAAGCATTGGATAATTAACTCGATACCAGCGACAACAAAATTGACATCGAAAGGTGAATAAGCTTACACGCTTTTAATCTTTTTAGTCTAATCTAAGAAGATTTTACCCTTACTTCACATTGCACGTCCTCTTTTTTCAGAATTATATTTTTCTTCTTTAGTAAATATTATCTAAAAGAAACAAACAAATAAACATTGATATCTGATGATCTGCTATTCAATAGCATGAAACAAATCTAAAACACCCTCATAGACAGGTAAATAGATATAGTCATATCGATACATGGGCATATCGAAGGGAGAGAAAGAACCTCAAACAATGTCAAATCGCTACCACCAGTTATATTCCAAACTATTCCCGTAGCCCTCTCGATGCCAATATCCAGCAAAGGTGATTGAATGGCATTCAATGCAGCATCTCTTGCCCTCGTCTTCCCTATTAACAGTTAAAAGTAATTAAACTACATAATCTAACACACAACAAAACAGTAAACTCTTTTCTTACTAACCCGTTGCAGTTCCTATCCCCATCAATGATGAGCCTGCATTTTCCATGATGGCTCGTACATCAGCAAAATCAACATTAACCAGACCCGGTATCTGCAAGTTTACAATAACTCACATAATAAGAACATAATAATAAAAAACATAACTTAAGTTTTAATCAGTCATATATACATTTCATACCGTAATTATGTCTGAAATACCACGAACACCTTGTCTAAGAATATCATCAGCCAAATTAAAAGCTTCGGTAACAGGGGTAGATGGTGATACGGCAGTCAATAGTTTGTCATTTGGGATGACAATAAGAGTGTCTACATTTTCCCTTAATGATGCAATTCCTTCTTGTGCTTGAACTGCTCTTCTTCGGCCCTCAAACGAGAATGGAGTTGTGACAATACCTACCGTTAAGATCCCCATTGACTTTGCGACTCCTGCAATTATAGGGGCCGCACCAGTACCTGTTCCGCCACCCATTCCAGCCTGCATATAACGAATAATTGTGATTGTAGTTTATACATAAGTAGGGGTGAGCATATCGGACTGTGGACCGGACCGAACCGAGAAACCGGACCAGACAGAACCTATTTCGGTCCAGTCCTCGGTACACACTTTACATCATGTTCGATCCTCGGTCCGGTCCGGTCCGGTCTTACATACAACCAACCAATAATGCCTTCTCGGACCGGATTGATTGAAGGACCGGACCGAACCGAACACATTCGGTCCGGTCTTTGGTCCGTGGTTTTGGGCTAAAACAGTCTCGGTCCGGTCTGGTTTTTTCGGTCCGGTCCGGTTTTGACCCGATGCTCACCCTTATACATAAGTACATTGTCCTGTCAGTTAATGGCGTTTGGATAAGCATTTTGAAACTGATTATTGTGACTTGGACATCAAAATTAGTCAATCAGAAATTTGTTGGTTAGAGTTGGGGAAAGGCAGGTGAGTTTACATATATCTCGGTAATCAGTTTTCTCACAGCAACTAGTTACTGCTATTTCAAGTCACGATATTCAGTTTAAATGCACAAACTAATAGTCAGATCAATAATGGGCCGTTGCTGTTGTGGGGTTCAAGTCACAACTGAGAGATAGGTGTTACTGTGTTCGCCGCTAAAAAAAACAACAGATCAATCTTAGATTTAGATGGAGATCATGGGTAATCGAGTGTACACAGAGAAAAAGTGGCAACAAGAACCTAAGGCCTTTTTTGGAGGTGTGGTTTTAAAATTATTTTTATGAAATCTAAAGTTAAGGATAGTTTTGCTAACTTTCAGTTATTCATATATGATTATAATGACCCCAAATAACAAGATTATGTCATAATCACTTTTCGCCAAACACTCATAGCTGATATTGCAACTTTCAGTCAGAATTATCGCCTGAAACTCTAATCACCAAATTAACCAATAAGGAATGGTATGAGGCACAAGTTGATGCAAAAATTAGCAACTATGCACTTAGACATTGATTATATATTTTCACCTGTTGGAGGTCTCGTGTGAAAATTTTCACTTATCTAATGTGAAGCAAAAAAATAGCAAATAACCAATAGCTAGCTCGCTTAAGAGTTTTTAGGCAATTTTTAGTGGCATCTTGTGTACATATTTTCCTTTGTTCCCCTTAGGACATAGAGTTATATTTTATCATAGGCCTATTTTCTCCGCAAGCGTTTATGCTTTTATGTCCCCCATGCTCGTATGCGTTTATGCCCATATGCATGTATCCCTTTTGCCCCCTATATGCGCTCATTATATTATATGCTATGCTTATATGCCTCCAGATTTCTAAGTTTTTATGATGGTAATTGTCGTTCGCCTTGTATGTTTACATGCATATATGCTTATACGCTTCCCTAGTGTTTCTATTCATGCAACTGTACCCAATTACACATCCACATATTAGAACACATTCACCCTCACATATTCACTTGTCGGAGGTCTTCATGGAAGTAGTCTCCCTACTCCCTACTCTCGGGTTTACCTTAGGGTAGGGGTATGATCTGTCTACACTTCACCTCCCTCACACCTCACTCAGACGGGATTGGGTATTGTTGTTGTATACACTTAGACATTGTCAAGTTACTACATAATACATACATACTGGTTTTACTTGATAAACATATTACATAATCTTACATTTCCAAAATTTAAATTCCAAAATAATTTTAGGAATTAACTTTATTTTCATTCCACTTTCATACAAATCGCGTGAACGGGGGATACCTGCCCATTACACTCTGTTCTAGGAGTAAATTTTACTTATAGGCCTTTATTTTAAATATGAATATTTGGCAAAAGCAACCTATAGTAAAATCAAACATTGTATATTACGTCTTTGTTGCTTGCTTTAAACGTATTCAAAATAATAATTTTCTCTTAATGCGTGTTTTGGCCAACTTGTATCTATAGAAGCAATAATATAAGGTTGCACCTTGTATATTTGTATGGATGTTAATAGGGTTTTTGCCATAAATACCAATTTAATTTCCCTTTTGCACCATATTAGTCATTGTACTTTTTCTTTACATATGAGCCATAACAAGACGGCTTTGTAATCAATGTTGGTTATCAGGTAACCTAATAACCGTTGACCATGTAAAATCATTGACTACAAGTCTACAACTACTAAAATGACATGTGAGTTAACATTTCAACACTCTTATTTAGTCAACTGATTATCAAGTTAAATAGATGTTCGATGACCAAAATGAAATAATCATCTTTTAGTGACTACGTATAAAGAAATGTACAATGACCAATAGGGTGCAAAAGTAAAACTATATTGCTCGTGTTCAAAAATAAATTACATACTTTCATAATCCAATTATTTAAGGTGTTGCATATGTCCCAAAGTATTCAGCAATGCGCATCCAAAAACATAACAAAGCAAAAAAGAGAAAAAAGAACTTACGGTGACGAAAACCATATCCGATCCATAAACCGCCTCTTCAATAGACTCCCTACTTTCTTTAGCAGCATTCATACCAACATCCGGATTCCCACCCGCCCCAAGCCCTCGAGTCAACTCTTGCCCAATTTGCAACCTTTGTTCCCGGAAAACCGGCGACATTTTCAAAGCTTGCACATCCGTATTCACAATCCAAAACTCAACACCCTTCATTTCACTCTCAATCATTCTATTAACTGCATTCGACCCACCACCACCAACACCAATAACCTTAATCTTAGCCTCATTATACCCACCACCACCCAACCCCTCATCCCTCGATATCTCCGTCACATTTCCATTCCCTTCTGCTTTTAACATTGTCACTTCCGGATGCAAATTCAAGAACTGATCCTTGTGCGAATTCGCAGCCATACACTTAACTTTAGTACTAAAACTAATCATCCTTAAATCACTCTTTTTCCCTCTAAAAAAACCCGAACCCCTTAGCGCATAACGGGTTTCTAACGGAATCAATGATGGGGTTATACATGTTTCCATTTACTCTTTTTCTTGAAATCCCTAAATACGGAAAAACCTTAAATTCCCTGTTGTTACACAAAATTAACAAAAAATAAGATATGGGTATAATGTAGTGTACTTAATCATAGTAAACTAAATATGAAAGCAATAAACTTGACTAAAATTTATAAAATTACACATGTTGCCATTTTTAGGCCTTTTTTGTAACACTTGTTTCCGACCTTCTGGCCGACTAATCCATGAGGTTTGAACCCACTGCCCCACATACTCAAACCAGGTAAAGCACTAAATTTAGGCGTTTCTAATAATCCCTAAAAGATATTACCTAAAAAATATTTTTCTACAAAATTAAAGAAAAATAAGATATGGGTATAATGTAGTATGATTACATGTGGTGAAATTAATATAAAAGTTGTGAACTTGATGAGATTAAAAAAATGGGTTAGTGGTTAATAAGAGCTTTTAATATGTGTATAAATTTGAATAAGATAGTGAGCTAAAGATATGAAGATGAAATGTAAATTTGTGTGTAGATTGAGAGAATGAGAATTGGAACCTTGCTTGGATAGTTGTTGCGGTGGGAAGGAGCAGCAAATATTTGGAGAAGAAAATGGGTTGAAACAAAAATTGGTTTTAGGTATATTTCGGTAAGTGAAATTGTGATTACTCTGTTTTTTAATTATTTTTTTCTCAAAAATTAGCCACAACACTATTTTTTAGCAAAAAAAAAGTTAAAAAAACAAGTAAACATTTTCAGCTCCATTAAAAGGAAACACTTTACTCAAAATCAATTAAATCACACTTCTTTTTTAGTTTTTTCTTTTTCTCTTAATATATGATACTCGAAAACACAACTTCTTATGTTTATCTTCATCTTTTCTTTTTCGTTCTTAAATGATACTCGAAAAAATAGTTTAAAGTCATTTAGAATGATTATTTTTAAGTCAAATGTATCTTTATTAGTTTGTTGATTTTTTCTCTAACCATCTTAGTATGTGTAGATTGTAATTGTTGAGATTTGAACTCTAGACTCTTTAATAAGAGAGGTTGAGTTTGTTAACCAATAGGTTAACTTATAGTTAATACTTAATTATTAGGTTATACATTATTTAATTTATTTGCATGTTATTGTGCTCACTAAATGTTAATAGTCGGAAGACATTGTCATACAGGTTACTAGGGTACTTCTAAATTGAAAAAAAAAATAATAATAAAAAAAAAAAAAAAAAAAAAAAAAAAGTTGCGTACTGAAAAAACGTTGTAGCATCAATGAGAAAGAGAAAATTTATTAAATGACCTTTTTATAGTAGTAGTTTATGAATTTGAACCTCGCACCTCAAATTTTTCAAAATGAACTTTTTAATATTATCCGTTAGATCTATTAGTAGATTAGTTTCTAACCATACACGTGTATAAAAAGATTGTTGGGCGAGTCATGGGCGAGTATCGAAGCTAGGGATATGAGGCTGGGCGAGGGGAGCAAGGTCTGGGCGAGGAAGCCGGGCGAGCAAGGTCTGGGCGAGGGAAAGGCGAGGAAGCTGGGTCTGGGCGAGAAGCTGGGCGAGGAAGATGGGTCTGTGCGAGGAACTAGGCGAGGGTCTGGGGTGAGTGTATTTGTTTTGGGCGAGGAAGTGAAGATGTAGGCGAGGAAGTGGGCGTTAGATATCTTGATAGCCATTGATTTGATTTGCATATGATCCGTTAGATCATCTAGATCCAATACATAAATTACGCCTTTATTGGCCACTGATTTAATTTGTATCTAATGGTCAATATTAGATATCTTGATTTAATTTGTATCTAATGGTCAATATTATACATAAATTACGCCTTTATTGGCCATTGATTTAATTTGTATCTAATGGTCAATATTAGATATCTTGATAGCCATTGATTTGGTTTGCATATGATCCGTTAGATCATCTAGATTCAATACCAAATAACATGTTATAGAAATTACACTTTTGATTCTACTTTGTACTTCACATGAATAAGTGGGGCTTGTCAATTGTCAGTGTAAATGTTCTTTAAGTTCATTTTGGTAAAATAAATAAGGAAAATGATAAATATACCTAACTAAATAAAAAGGAATCGATAAATGGATTAATACGAAGATGCATAATCCATTTATGCATTATATCTATTTTTAGGCCTCTTTAATTAGGCGTATGTATCAAAGCTCAATAAATAAATAAGGTCTATTCTTATATAAAGAGTATCAATATGGTTCAGTTTAGTAATTCACTTAATGAGAAAAGCATAAATTCACATAAATTCACATAATCATATTTATACAAGATGAAAGTTTATTTTTTGAAAAGTTCCAATAAATTTTCACCATACAAGCTTAAGGAATAAAAATCACTAAAAAAAGTTTTATAAAACTTCGTCTTTTAAACTTGATGCAAAAGAATTCGTTGATGCACAAATATATTAATTAAGTAGTTTTTTCTATCACAAAGTTTTTGTTTTGATATTTCTAGCGATTTTTTTATCCCAAGTTCTTATTTGCTATGAAATTTTTCAGAAAAGTCAATTATATTCTTCTTGCACTAAAACTCCTTTTATTTCAAACTTAAGAAATACAATGAAACAAATCTATATCATTATATATTGTAACTATTTGATTATACCTGTACTCAACGCCGTTTCAATTTGTTAAGGTGTTAAACAGTTCGGTTCTCGGGGTTTTTTTTTTTTTGTTTTGTTCGGGTCATAATTGATATAATTGTGTTTTTCTTTTGTTAGATTAATGCTAATGGGTGTTGGTGGGCAACCATAACCGAGAAAAGTAACACGCCTCCTTTTATCAATGCCTTGTGTGACGCGTTGGATGGCAAAATTTGCAAAAAGGTGGTTGCCTCACTGACCGAAAGAATTGCAACCATTCTTCTATATTTTTTGAACGTTGGAGTAAATATTTGTGGTCGTTTTTGTGGTCCCACTAGTTACTTATAGTTGGGGTGGAGTTGTGAAGAGAGAAAGCTGATGTGATGCTGAAATGACAGAATTATTTTTGTAAAAATATGATCACCACTAGCATTAGTTTTAGAATTGAAAGATGTTGGAAAGTGATGAGGAACAACATTTATCGCATGATATCCTTATCGCCCAAGCCTTTAGTTGGTTGGCTACCTACATTTCTTTTCATTTACTAAAATTGACACCTTATTTTGTTTTATTTTGCATATGATTTCGTAGTGATGTCCATATTTTGGGATGTTGATGGTAATGTCGGTCGGAAAATATGGTCAACATCTTGAATGATAATTGATGGTGTCAACAAACCTATTAATGTGAATGTTTGGGTCTTATTTGAATTCATAAGACATTAGACTATGCACAGTCGTAATCAGACATGATCATGTCACACGACATTAGACTATGCACAGTCGTAATCAGACATGATCATGTCACACGTTTTCTGACAATCTGACGAGGACCAAGTCATCACAGTGACGACCAAGTTATTATTTTTTTTATTTTTTTCAATTCAAATATTTTAAACAACAAATTTAAACTTTATTAAAAAAAAACATTACAATACTAATTAAAAACTTAAACTAATAAAACTTAAACATTACAATACTAATTAAAAACTTAAACTAATAATATAAGGTGTAGCGTTCCTTGATTGATGCCTTAATATTCAAAAGTTCTTGTTGTTGTCATGGGGGCAAATTTGGGTTGATTTCTGTATTGTAGAAAATCAAATCTTGCTCCCGTTTTGATTGGGCCATGGATTCCATTTGCTATCGTCAGAGCTCAAATGTCTCTCTTTTCAACTCATCGGCTCGCATTGCCCTTGCCCCTTGCCTCTCCAACTCTTTTTCCTTCAACTTTAAATATGACTCTTCCATGTCCTTCTTTTTCCCCGGTCTTGACGGCTTGAACTTGAAAAAGCTCTAGGCTAATGAACTAACAAATGATGATGGTGGATCACGTTAGGAGGAGGATGATTTCTTCTTGGCTACGTCACGACCTTCTGGTTGTGATTCTCTAGTCTCTTCCTCCTCATCAGAATCATCCACGTTTTGGATATTCAAATGACCTTTTATTGGTCCCGAGGTAGTTTCCGTAGCCTTGGATTTCTTCCGACTCTTCGTTCTGAAAGCAGGAATCTCATCATTCTTCCAAGCATCATGATTCCTCAAAAATTTTCAACATCCCTCCAATGTAAAATCATGACCGTAAATCACACGGTATTCTCTAAGAGCTTTTGAGTAGTTGTCTGCATCATTCTCACCACTTCCGTGATTCCCCTTGATATTATCCCTAATTGCACAAAATTGCCCAACCCTACTACGAACCCTATTCTTCCATTTGGAAAGAATCGAGTCGTGCGTTCTTTCTTTACCAATTTTGTTTTCAAAGTACGTTATCACCTCATCCCAAAACCCATTCTTGGTGATAGCGTTTCCTCTCAAGGAATTTTCCGACACATGAACCCAACCTCTACAAAGCGCGATGTCTTCCGCCTTTGTCCATGGTTTGGCCTTTTTGATTGGTTCGGCCTTTTTTCATTTGTCCTTCGCCTTTGTAGCACATCTCGAGGGCTTCTTTGGTTTGACGGGTGACGTCTGTTTGACATCGTCATTGTCATTGTCATCATCTTCAACAGGCATGGAACCGTGGTACGAATCGTGACCCGAACCTTGCCCCATCGATACATCTTGACTCGAATAGTTTTGAGTCGGGTATTGTTGAGTCGGATAGTCTTGCATATAATCCTCCAAATCAATATCAAGGTTAACACCCTGAAGCGGTGAAAACGCTTGATTCGGTTGTAAAGACTGCGAGAAATCCATGTTAGGACGATACGACGACCCACTTGGTGATTGGTTAAAGTCCATATTAGGACGATACAAATTTACATATGGACGATTAACGTAAAACGGGTTTCGTTGTTGACTCGGTTGTGGTAGTCGTGTTGGATATTCAAAAGCGGGTGCACGAAACTGAATATGTTGATTTGGTGGTGGTGTTATCCGGGTTAATTGAAACGATGGATCCGACGAGAAATTCAAATCCGGGGCATTTTGGGGTAGTCGGGATCGTCGGTTTTTTGATGTGGGAGTATTTTTTTTACATGTTGAATATTAATGAGAAGTTGTTTGAATTGTGTTTGACATTATGCGTTTAGAAGTGTGTTTGAGGTTAGTATTTATAAGGTTGTAAAGCGGTAAAGTTTTCTTAAAAAAAGATTTTTTTAGGCCAAACGGTTAGTTTTTGAAAATTGTGTGTGTTTAATAGTCGTTCGTTATTTCGACCAAGTTGTGTGAATTGGGGACCGATGACCGATCAAGACCCACGTACCACATTGGCCACGACCGATGGTGACCTTGGTCGACCGACCCTTGGTGACCGATGACTGTGCATAGCCTTAGTAAGATTAATTTTGTTATTTAATTAAACCATTTTCTTTCATCATCTCACATATATATTAAGAGATTTTCTCTCATTTCATTACACTAAGAAACACGGCTGAATCTGATATGTATTATTTGGCATATCACCACTTTCTAAAACCAGTTTGTGATATTGATTTTTGGCCTGATCAGAGCATGTACTCACTTGTCTTGCCACCTGATGTGCTGGTTGTGTACAAGTTTTAAATTTATAAAAGGTGAATTTCCAATATTACCAATAACACATACGAGCAAATATACTCGTCCGTTATAGCAAGATTATGAAGGTAAGTCGGGATCGTTCGCAGGGATTTGAGTGAATCTAAGCACAAGTTTGAATCAACAGAGTCTATCCAAAACATATAACAAAGCAAATAGATATAATGAAATTCAGATGATTAAAAACTACACTTGCTTAAACTAGTTTCATATCATAGATTAATGTGATTGTGTTAACCTCTTAACATGTTGGTTATAATAATTAGTTGGAAGACTAATCTATTGTTCTTACAAGTTAAACCTTCGTCAAGATTTTAGTTCATAAAAACAAGCATTAATTTTTAACCAATCAATTCAAGATCAATTCAAGTTTCATAATTCTACATACATAAACTTAAACACAAAAACATCCACTTGTTCATCAAATTGCTTAAGAAATGGTCAATACAAAAGGTAACCGATCATAGACAAAAGGCTACAATTGATTCTCAACAACTAATCTTACGACCTTTTAGATGTTTCCAACCAATCCAATTTGATAATCAAAAAGCGTTTCTATTACAACCACACCTTAGTTCCTTTGTATAATCAAGAATAATGGGTAAAAACAATCATCCATAGACAAAATGATTATGACTAGTTGAATAACAATAAGTTCTTTCGACCTCAACGATTCCTATCAATTAGCCAAACTTGATTAACAAATGTCACTACGAAACTTTAGCACAATTGGATCTTAGAATCAACTTGAAATTGAATTAAAACATGTTAACACAATCTAACTAATCATATGATAATCAACATCATTTAAGCAAGTGTATAAAGAAACTAGCCACTCATAGCAAACATGAACATAAACTCAGAACTTTGAACATTAGAAAACATGATTAAAAGTCTTACAATGCTTGGAATAAGATTACAAATGGGGTAGTAATGATTCCCAAAGTATTGGGGTAGACTTCTTGGTGATTTGGCCTCCAAATGTGGAACTTCTGAAACTCCAAACTTCCCTGAGCTTCTAAGGACGAATTATGAGAGCTTAAAGCTTTGTTTTGATGAGTAAAGAGATTTGTATTTGAGGTGTGTCTCATATTCTCACAAATGACCTCTATTTATACTAGTTCCAAAGCCTAGGGTATTAATTGCTGAACTTGGCCTCCAAGGAGTAAGGAAGGGACTAGAATACACCAAGAGAAGGACCTAGAATCGTTTGGATGCAAAGGGGAAACTGAGTGATGAAGATTTGGAAAGCGCAGATTCTCCAACCGAATCAGTTATACGACCAACCGATCCGGTTGGTCTTCTACAAAAGTGGCCAACCGCTCCGGTATGGGTTGCGACCGAACGGTTGGTGGTGGTCATAATGTCGCTTCGGTCATATTCCGGCCGATCCGGTTGCATGAGCAACCGATCCGATTGGATCTCCTGAGATACGGAAACTTGATATTTTCTTCTCTTTATCTTGTAGAACTTGGTTCTTCCATCACTATGGTCTTCAAAGGTCCTTGAGATACTTGATTTAAGCTTCACTGAAACGGGAATCTTCTATTTGCTGACATTTCTTTACTTTCCTTCCGTTTCCCTGCACTTGGTTATAAACACTAGACAAACATCTTTTGATGCGTTTAAGCACTATAATTACGCAAATATAACCAAATAACATATATAAAAGCACACATAACGCTACTAAAAACATGCATAATCTTAGCGTTATCACCACCAAAACCTAGAAAATGCCTGGTAGGCCCAAAAAGAAAAGAATTAGATCAAAAGGTGAGGGTGGTAGTTCAACTAGAGTATCTAAGATAGGTTATGAATTAACTTGTTCAAATTTCAAAAATCCTGGACACAACAAATCAGGTTGCAAAGAACCAATAGTTGAAAAGACATCAAAGCAAAAGGGAGTGAGAGGTAGGCCTAGGAAAAATAAGGAAACTGAGCAGTCTGATGTAATTCCAGAGGATAATGATGTTGTTTTTAGAGGGGGTGGACAAGGTAGTGCTGGTGGATCTCAACATGGTGGTTCTGGTAGGGATGAGCAAGGTGGGGCTAGTGGGTCTGAACATGGTTGTGCTGGTAGATCATGTGGGTCTCAAATAGGGGTAGTTGTGGTAGGTCAAACAAGGGTAATGCTGTTGGGTCAAAAAAGGGTGATGCAGATGGGTCAAACAAGGGTAATGCATTTTTGTACGAATCGCTTACCCAGATTCCTCATTGTTGTCGAAGTTTGCAATGTTAATTGAAGACTACAGTTACAAATTTATTCAATTTTATCACCAATTTCTCGAGATGTAGCTGAAGACCACGAACTCATAATTTAGGGTTTGAAATTTTGAACATTGGGGGAAATAGGGAAAAAGGGAAAAAGGCTATTTATAAAAGGGGAAAATGTTTTATAAAAAAAGATCTAACCAAAATCCATGTGGGATTAAAAGAAACGAGGGCAAAAAAAGCTTTTGTAGCACCAACTTTTGTTAATATTCCTATTGTAGCCAAATAAAACGGGATGATAAGTGATTAAGAAGTGCCACGTCAAATCCTCCATGTTATAGGGCTATAATAGGAAAATTAGGGAAAGATTTGCATCGAAAAAATTAAAAGATTGACGACAAAATAAAAAAGGTGGCAAGTTCGACATTTTTTAGACAATTAACCTGATTTTATATGATTATAATCACATAATAAGTAGTGATAATCACAAAATGATAAGAGGTCAAATGTGATTATATATATGTAATCACAAGTGAATTGGAATGACATGTTGTAAGTGTAGGACTTACACAAATACCTTCTAGCATCCTCCTAAAATATGTGTGGTTTGTGGTGATTTGTCTAAAAGAAAAATTGTAGGATCAATAAAAACAATGATTTATGTGGTTCGGGGGGTCGGGGAAGCTCAAAGAATGAATAAGACATGGTATTGCTTTTATTGATGTAAAGGGAAGATGTGTGTGTTTCTAGAGAGAAGATGAAGAAACCACACACACTTCTTATTTTACAATGAACTTCCTACCCTCCTAGTTGGGACTAGGAGGTGTATTTATACTAAGACAAGCATAACTTATCACAAATGACTAAACTAGTCCTTGTGAATGAGTAAAGAAAGAAACTAATGCAATTCCCGTAATGACTTCACTTAAGCGAGGCTAACAAAAATGTTAGTAGATGAAGCTATGAGTAATCAGAATGATGCATCTTATGTCATACATTTGATTCCTTGGTCTATAGCATGCTAAACTTGGAATTTGTTAATTATGATATGGAAAATAATTACAGTAACATAAAATATTCAAAAGTGTATATAGCATGCTAGACTTAGAATTTGTTATTTATGATATGGAAAATAATTAACATAAAACATTCAAAAGGTATGTATGCACTAGTGATAGCAGGGTTCGGGGTCGAGAAAACCTCCTTTTCTACGAGCAAGCTTTTCAACCCTCTAGACAGTGAACCTAATCGTTGTAGTGTAGTATGGGGTAAGCCTAGTGGATTGATTTCGTTCTCTAAGGGAATAGGAATGCTAGAAAGAGATTTATAACGAGAAAGTGGAGTTGAGGATGATTTTTTTTAGTCTTTTATGTTTTTTTAGAAAGCAAGGGTAAAATCTCGGGGTATATGATTGGCGGGGTGGTACTTTTACCGATTTCACTACTTTTACTAATTATCTTATTTTCTAATTAACTTATGGATAGTTTATGCTAATTGAGGTGTGCTCGTATGATAATTAAAGATGTGTTCACTTAGATGCTATTACTCCGTAATTATCTTTTATTGGTCAATTGAATTGTCACTTCCTTTATCTTAATTGATGCGTTGTATTCCTATTAGTCGTAGGGGTGCCTAATTCCCTAGCTCTCTGAATTGTAACTCTCCTATAGAATACACGGGATCGGCAAGTGCAATAGCATCTCCCCCGAATATCCTATTATCATAAAGCTACAACTCACGCAATAAACACAACGATGGCCTAGGTGCACTCCTATGGCTTTTTGCTATTTAAGACGTTCAAGCTCACAACAATGAAAGAAAAAGCCAGTTTTCCTTACTCTAGCATCTACCAATTAAGACAAGAGACAAACTAACAACAATTAATAACTAGGTTTTATAGATCTAAGCAAACACACAAGTAATTTAGCTAGACATGTTAAACAAGCAAGCATACACACAATCAATTGAACTTGGGGTAGACATAATGATAAATTGGATAAACAAACTTATATTGATGTGTAAAATAGGGTATGGGACCCTAGAATACTATCCAAGTCGGACTACAACTGAGTTAGGGTTTGCTCTCCAAAATTCTACCTCTTAAAATACAGAAAAATCAAATTCTATATATAGATTTACAATCGCGACAGCGTCACCTTTTGCTAGTGACCGCGTCAGGTCGCCGTCATTAGGGTTTCGTTTGGGCCAAGTCATCGTTGGGATGGCGTCATTTGAGAGCTGTGACGCCGTCAGTCTTCATGCAGGACGTCATCTGAATCTTGGATCTTGGGCGCCTGGTGCAGTTTTTGTGAGTGAAGCCTTCCAGAAATAAAGCGTGACGCCGTCAGTCTTTAGGACCAGAAATTCCGCTGAGCCGTCGCGTGCACTTTTGATCAAGTCTTGTATATAGGGACGGCGACGCCCTTTGGTTGGGACGCCGTCAGGTGTGATGAACAACCTTGGAGTGCCTTCGATCTTGACTTTGCCAATTTTTTCATGTTTTCGCTCATTTTCATCCAAATATGCTTCATTCCAGCATTTTGCTTCCAAAAGACCTAAAAAGTGAAAAGGAACGATTTTAAGTAGTAACGGATATAAAATGTGTTGATTTAGGGCTTAAAAGACCCCCTAAAAATGTATGTTTTAAATCCTTATCAAATATCCCTACACTTGGTATTTGCTTGTCCTCAAGCAAGTGTGCTTTTGGCCAATCAATTTATAAGTTAGGGGGCATGAAGCATTGATTTAAGATAATCTACAACAAGTAAAAGCGCCACAATAGTCATAACAAGCACGGAAATTATATACTAGCACCTCACAATTGGTGTTTGGATTCTCTCATCTCTCGGGTTTATATGAAATATACTATGAATGGAAATGGAAGATAAACACTCATTACCTGGCATAGTACATAGATTACCATAAGCTTGAGAATAGATCAAACCTGCACCACTTTGGCATAAGCACCTAGGAATGACTATCTAAGAGGTCTTTACAAAGGTTGTAACATTAGGCTTAGGGTAGGGAAGTAAAGGATTTTGTTGGATATGGGACATTTAGTGGTGGCAAGTCAAAAATCTTATGTTACAAGCATGTAAAGCATGGCGTTGCTAAGACAAGACTCGACTCACTAACATTAGATAACTTGAAACAAAACATAATCATAAAGATATATGTAGGATGGTAGCCGGTATGTTTTTCTCATTTTTTCTCTATCTTTTTTTTTCTTTTTTTTTTGAACACTTTTTTCTCTTTTTTTTCGATTTTCTTTTTTTATACCTTTTTACTCTACCATCCTCTACGATAACATCAAAGTATAAGGTATTTATAGGAGCATCCCTACACTTGAGTTTTTATTTAACTACACTAATTGACCCGATTTGAAAAGATCAAAACACTTGGAGTATTTAATTACGTAGACAAAGGAAATTTGAATTTATCGTTCTTTCCCGTTACTCCACAAAATATTACTTTTACCCATGAGTCCCAATCGTCCCAAAACTGTATACAAAAGATATGACTCGACTTAGCAACCATGCAAGTAACTAGATAATTGAACTAGGGGTTTAGTAATGATAACAATAATGCACTAAAAATGAGTGCATACAAGGTAGGCTAAGGAAATTTGGGTGTATATTTGGGGGTAGATTGTTAACAATGCTCTTCATTGATATTCTGAAAAATCAAAACATCACGAGAACCGTGAAAAGGATAGGCTCTGAGGGGTTAAATAGGGGTATCGTGTACTAAAGATGAGTACATCGCAAGGGTGTGGGGTAATTACTCAACCGATGTGGAAGATGTAATTATAATACAGGTTTAAAACATGGGTTATCTGGTGCGCGTACAACGAGTTCGGGGTCAAAGGAACTTCCTTTTCTTCGAGCAAATTTTTCAACAGTAAACCTAATCGTTGTAGTGTAGTATTGGGTAAGCCTCGGGTATTGATATCGTTCTTTAGGGGAATAGGAATGCTAGTGAGAAGTGTATCACGCTAAGGTTGAGGTTGAGGAAGATTCTTTTTTATCTTTTTATATTTTTTAGAAAGCTAAGGGTAAAATCTCGGGGTTTGGATTTGGGGGTTTGGTACTTCTACCGATTACTCTACTATCTAATTATCTAAGCTAAGGGTAGTCTATGTCTTTTTGAAGTGTGCTCGTATGATGATTAAAAATGTGTCTACCTAGATACTATTATTCCCTAGTCTATACTACTTATAATAGAGGAATGAATCTCTCTTCTCATGGTCTTAAAATTAAGACTTACAACATACAAAGCCTATTGTACAATACACAATGCACTATTAATGATCTTTCTCATCAATCTTAATTTGAAGAGTTACAAGGCTTAAAGCTTAATGTACAAAACACAAAGCAATATTAATGTGATCAAGATATTTAACATAGTCAATTAATTAACTGGTCAATAAATACAATTAATGCAGTTATTAAAACACCCTTACACAAGAAATACAAATTATCAAGCATATTGTACAACTAACTTAAACACAATTCCTGCATTAAATGTCACTAATACAAATAATAAAGCATATTATACAAATATTCAAGCCTGAACAGACAACGGGCAAAATAATCCTGAGCCCGATCGGGTATGGTCTAAACGGGGTCGAACGGGCACGGGCCAAATGGGGTCGAGCCCAAACGGGAACGGGCAAAACGGGCTCAAGCCCGAACGGGCATGGGTTAAACAAAATTCTTGATATCAGTAAATTTATTGTCAAAAAAACATAATAAACTAAAATACATGATTCCCTGGAAACTTTTACTTCAGGGTACCCGCCGCTGCAACGCGCGAATACCCTACTAGTTATCTTTTATTGGTGGTTGAATTGTCACGTCCTTATTCTTAACGCGTTGTGTTTTCTAAGGTTGTAGGGTATGCCTTTTTCCCTAACTCTTTGAGACTACCTTAAGGTTATTGTCTATGAAATCTCTAGGTCAATCATAAACTAACTCTAAGGTTATCTTTGGATGTTTAGACTACAAACCCGCTAAGTGATTCATAAGCTAAGGTTCATGTGGAAAACTAGAAGGGGGGGTTGAATAGTTTTGCCGATTTTAAGTTAGTTTCAAAAACTTTTAGATTCGATGTTATGTGAAGTCGTATGAATGAGGAGATAGTATAGATCTATAAGTAATGCAAGTAAAGTTAGTAAAGTAAAAGATAGAAATGACACAACCGATTTATAGTGGTTCGTCTACAAGGACACCTTCCTTGCCCTACTCCACTCCCCGAGTCACCTATTCGAGAGTTCAAGCACTATGTCAACAAACTCCTTCAACTTGGCGGAGAAGTCTTCACAACGTTTCTTACACCTTTTTCCGGTACAAAGCTAAATACCGAGTCCGTAACACGGAGGACCAAACCAACACTACTATAACATAACAAATATGTGAAATATAAAATACCAGATCTTCGCTACATAAATCTTGTGGAGGAACAAATCAATCAAGGACCCCTTGCTTGGATGACTTGTAGAATGCTCGTGATCTCGCCTTAGAGAAGGACCTATATGAGAATCACAATAGAAGAAAGAAGAACAACTCTCTAGATCTAGTGATCTTTTGTTAGAAGAGTGTAAGAATATATGAGAGAGTTTGTAAGAAGAGGGGTGAGTAAAAATGAAGAAATGGCTCTCTATTTATAGGAAAATTCTTGCCACTATTGCACGGATCCCTTGCTTAAGGGATCCGTCTAGTATAATTCCAATGATCCGTGAGACGCTCCTCTTTTCCCATGGGTTTTTGGGTTATGGGTCATGGGTCATGGGTTATGGTTTGAACCATGGGTATCTAAGTAGATACAATGTATCTAATAGATGCAATGCATCTAGTCAAATGGGGATGGGTTAACTCCATGGGTTATGGATATGCTCCATGGGTATGGGTCATGGGTTGTGGCTTTTACCCATCCTAATAAACTATTACAACAAATGAATTATTACAACAATTTGTATTAAAGGACTATATGTAAATGATTTACAAAAATAATATGTATCCTTATAGTTTTACTTATGATAACATTATATTTGTTATCAACAAAACACAAAGAGATTGCTAAATATTAATAAACGTTTTTACGGTTTATTGTATTAACAGTTCACAAAGATTACTCAAGCAATTAAACACAACGATAGCCTAGTGCATTCCTAAGCTAATTACAAATAATATAAGAGACAACCAATCAATAATTAATAACTAGCTTTCATAGATCTAAGCAAACACACAAGAAATTTAGCCGAACATGTTAAACATGCAAGCATACACACATTCAATTGAAGATATAATGAAATCAATGAAGTAAAACACTTATCTTGATGTAAAATAGGGTATGAGAACCCTAAGATACTGTCCAAACCGGACTACAATCGTTTTAGGTTTTTACTCCACAAGTCTACCTCTCAAAATTCTTAAAATTCGATTTCTATATATAATTTTACACTTGCGACGGCGTCGCCTTATAGGCGGGACACCATCAGATCGCCGTCATTAGGGTTTCGTCTTGGCCAAGTTATAGTTGGGATGGCGTCACGTTGTAGTTGGGACGGCGTCACGTCGGGCTTCAGTAGTGACGTCGTCTGATTCTGGATCTAGGCCGTCTGGGATGAAAAGTCTTCGTGACGTCCTTCCTCTTCAAAGCCCCGACGTCAGTGTATTTTAGCAAAAGTCTACCGAGCCACAAATTTAATTACGATAAAGGACGGAGTCGCCCTTTGATTGGGACGCCGTCAGCTTCAAATTCAGCAGCTTGAGTTTCTTCGATCTTGACTTAGCCATTTTCTTCATATATTCACTCCTTTTCGTCCAAATATGCATCATTCTAGCATTTTGCTTCCAAGGGACCTAAAAAGTGAATAGGAACGAAATTAAGCAGTAACGGATATAAAAGTGGGCAATTAAGGGCTTAAATGACCCATTAAAAGTGTACGTTTTAAATCCTTATCATTATCCTATTGCCTCTTATCATTTAGTTACTCCTAACTACACAAGTGTAGTCTCACTAGCGATCTCGAAATGCATCACAAAACAAGTTCTATAATCTATTATACTACCGGTACACTCACTAAGCATTAAAGATGAAAGCTTTTATTCCTAAAGATCTAGGGGCGAACCTCACATTTTTGGGGTGAAATTTGGGTGGTATACGGTTTTTGTGCTAGTCATATAATTCCTATCCATGAGACGCCTTATTAAGACTAAAGTTTATCTCGTAAATGTCATAAAAAATTTTAAATTTGGTGCTAAAATTACCCTAACAAATATTTCTTATGGTTTATTACACTAATTACCAAGGACAAGACAAATAATCAAGTGAGTGAATGGTTTCTAAGTTCCCATTTTATTCTCCCTCCCTACACTTAAACTGAACATTGTCCCTAATGTTCCCCGAAAGCATCAAAGTTATGATAAAGGAAGGTAAGTAAGAAAAAAAAAACTAATACTCCCCTGATTAGCTCGGTAGGATATGTGTGAAGTTGCGGTTAAATCCTCTTCCAAGAAAGCAAGTAAGTAAGATATAATGCTTGTGGAATGGATGTTTGCAGTTTTTCTTGAAAATTAAGAATTGGAAATTTCCAAAAATTATAAATTGTACAGAAAACGAAACTGATATTTTGTTTCTACATTTCTTGACGTCGTCAGGTGTTAATACTGACGCCGTCAAGTTGTCCTAACAAAAACTGGTCTGCTGCGTTTTTCTGGAAATATTCTGGAAAAATTACCTCATTAAAACACGAAAAATTTATGCAAAACATCCATTATGACTCGATACAAGCATTTGACTCTAACAAACACACATATATATCAATTTCAATTGTTGTAATTCTCATGTTCATGTTCTTAAAAACACATGTGATCTTTCCTACACTTATATTTTTGTAAAATACCTTTATATGTAATTAAGACGAGGTTAAAGACAAAATAAAGCATTTTCACAAAGTCTAACATAAGAATAAACAACAATGAAAAATATATATAAACACACAAATTGAAAAACAAACAAGCAAACAATTAAGCATGAGTTGCCTCCCACGAAGCACATTTCTTTATTTATAAGTCTTGTAGCTAGACTCGAAGTCGTGCTCTTACGTGATCTCATTGCCGTCATCTTCTTCCTTATGACGATCTCTATTGGGGTTTTCCATGGCATAGTTATGCCCTATCGTGCATCTTTCTAAGAAGTCATCTTGCCCCTAATTGGTTCTAATTTCCAGTCCCAGTTTCACACATTCTTTATAGAACCCAAATATCTTACTCATCACATAGTCTACTCCTCTCCTCTTATCCTCCTCATTCCTATAGTAGACCGATAGCTTAAGTTCCTTCTCATTATTGGATAGTGATGAGAATTTATTAATCTTAAATGGCATTTGGTAGGCGATGTCATCGGTCTCATCCTTGTATCTAACTATCCCTAACGACGGATCATAAGTCATTCCGAAGCTATCTATGAAAGGCTTTCCTAGAACTACATGGGACAAGCTATGATCTATAGCCGTACTAATATCTTCCACAATCACAAAATCCGTAAGATACGTGAAGCTACGTACAAAGATGGGCAATCCCTTAACTCTACCAATGAAATTACATCTAACTCTAGGATCATTGGGGTCTTGCCTATTTGGGATAGGTTTCTTCGTCACCCAATTATAGTATGTGCTAGTCATGATGTTTATTCAGGATTTGCGATCAATGTAGGCCTTTGCCACGAAAATATGTCCTATGCAACATGGTATGTTGAGATTTCTAGGATTCCCAAAGGTGAATCGTGGGCATCTCTTAGTATAAAAGGGACGAAGGTCGCGTACTAGGTGTGGGTGGTATGAAAGTTCCTCATCCGTAGAAAACTTATTGAAGTGTTCATCACCTACTTCGTCTACTTCATTGGTTGATTCATCCTTAGGAGTCTCACTAACCTCAAGTACCATCTCATGGTTTGCTTTTTCACTATTCCTATTTGGTTTTACTAGGGTGATGGCAATGACAAAGTGAACGTGCTTTGATGAAGACGGGTCCCTAGTTTCATTGCCTAATTGTGAATGAGCGAAGTACTTGCTCGGGTCCTTAATTTTAACAACGGAAGCTTTTTCGGGAGAATGGGTCGAAATGGCATTAACCTTTTCGGTGGTCATCCTATCATTATTGGTTATGGCTTTCAAGAGGTTATCTATCTTCCTATCCATCTCGACTTATTGTTGGTTAAAGCGGTCCGAAAGCTTGGCTATTTGGGCTTCTTGGGATGTAACTAGGTGTTGCATCATCCCTTCTAAGTTGTGTTGACTAGGGGCGTGAGAGCTTCGATTGTGTTTTTGGGGCCATGTGGAGTCGTTAGAGGTGAATTCTTTGGTTTGACCCCAATTATAGTCGGGTTTGCCCCTCCATGCTTCTCGGGCTTCGTTGCAAGTTCTAGGTCCGAATGTTGTGGGGAATCTTCCTGCCATTCCATTGGTACGCGAGGATGCGTAGTCCATGGAAGCTTGTTCAGGGAGTCTCATGCAATTACGAGTGTCATGGGGACCACTACATAACTCACACAAGGAAGAGACCTTGTTCACTTGGCGTGAATGCTTAGGAGTTTCGTAGGAGCTCATTAGGAATCTGCCTTGATCTTCAAGTTCGAGCATCCTGCGATTGGAAGATTGTGAGTCAATGGGAGGCAAGGAGATTGCCTTAACAGTTTTGGGCAACTCACGGGGGTCATTCCAAAATTCGTTGTCATAGAGGGCAAGTTCCTCTATTGTACCTTACGACTCTTTCGCGGTAAGTTCACTAAGCTTGCCACCGGCCGCTTTGTCGATGGTTTGCCTAGTTGAGAGATTGACATGCTCGTAAAAGATTTGGACTTGAAGCCAAAGATCAATGTCATGATGAGGGACTTTATGGAGCAAGTCCTTGAATCGAGTCCACGCCTCTTAGAGAGTTTCGCCTTGACGTTGTTGGAACATCAAGATGTCATTCCTTAGCTTGGTAGTTCTCCCAGGTGGAAAATATTGGGCGAGGAAACGAGTGGTGAGATCATCCCAACTTGAGATAAATCCGGTGGGAAGTCGCTCAAGCCAATTACTAGCTTGGTCCCGTAGAGAGAATTGCAAGAGACGCAAGCGCGTGGTCTCTCTTGTGGTAGCATCAAGGTCGATAGAGTCAACGATTTTTAGGAAATCCTTGAGATGCTGATTAGGATCTTCGGAATGAAGTCCATGGAATGCACATCCGTTTTGCACCAACCGGATGGTGTCGGATCGCAGGGCTGTAGTTTGAGCTTGAATTGGGAGCTCAATGGTGTTCATATAGCCTTGATGGCTCGGTATAGAGTATTTACCAAGAGTACGGCCTCTTGGCGGGTCAAGTTGTGGTTGGTTGAGTGGAAGTGGTTGATGTGGTGGTGGATTGTTGTTTGGTGGTGGATTGTCACCCATGGTGAAAAGTGAAAAGGTTACGAACAAAAACACGAAGAAGGGGGATAGACTACAAGGAAGCTAATGAAAAAGAGAAAAAAATCTCACATGATAGGAATGAAGCAAGTGGACCTAAACGAGAAAGAAGTCTAACTAGCTATTCTAGTCTCTGGCAAAGGGTGCCAAAAACTTGATAGCAGGGTCCGGGGTCGAGAAAACCTCCTTTTCTATGAGCAAGATTTTCAACCCTCTAGGCAAAGGAACCTAATCATTGCAACGTAGTATGGGTTAAGCCTCGGGGATTGATTTCGTTCTCTAGGGGAATAGGAATGCTAGAAAGAGATTTATGACGAGAAGGTGGTGTTGAGGATGATTCTTTTTAGTCTTTTTTATGTTTTTTTAGAAAGCAAGGGTAAAATCTCGGGGTATATGATTAGGGGGGGGGGTATTTTTACCGATTTCACTACTTTTACTAATTAATCTATGGATAGTTTATGCTAGTTGAGATGTGCTCGTATGATGATTAAAGATGTGTTCACTTAGATACTACTACTCCCTAGTTATCTTTTAGTGGTCGGTTGAATTGTCACTTCCTTTATCTTAATTGATGCGTTGTATTCCTATTAGTCATAGGGGGTGCCTAATTCCCTAGCTCTATGAATTGTAACTCTCCTATAGATAGATTGGCAAGTGCAATAGCATCTCCCCCGAATACCCTATTATCATAAAGCTACAACTCACGCAATAAACACAATGATGGCCTAGGTGCACTCCTACGGCTTTTTGCTATTTAGGATGTTCAAGCTCGCAACAACGAAAGAAGAAGCCAGTTTTCCTTACTCTAGCATCTACCAATTAAGACAAGAGACAACCTAACAACAACTAATAACTAGGTTTCATAGATCTAAGCAAACACACAATTAATTTAGCTAGACATGTTAAACAAGCAAGCATATACACAATCAATTGAACATGTGGTAGACATAAAGATAAATTGGATAAACAAACTTATCTTGATGTGTAAAATTGGGTATGGGACCCTAGAATACTGTCCAAGTCGGACTACAACTAAGTTAGGGTTTGCTCTCCAATCTTCTACCTCTTAAAATAAAGAAAAATCGAATTCTATATATAGATTTACAATCGCAACGACGTCACCTTTTGCTAGTGACGTCGTCAGGTCGCCGTCATTAGGGTTTCGTTTGGGCCAAGTCATCGTTGGGATAGTGTCATTTGAGAGTTGTGACGCCGTCAGTCTTTATGCCGGACGTCGTCTGAATCTTGGATCTTGGGCGTCTGGTGCAGTTTTTGTGAGTGACGCCTTCCAGAAATAAGGCGTGACGCCGTCAGTCTTTAGGACCAGAAATTCCGTTGAGCCGTCAAGTGCACTTTTGATCAAGTCTTCTATATAGGGATGGCGTCGCCCTTTGGTTGGGACGCCGTCAGGTGTAATTAACAGCCTTGGAGTGCCTTCGATCTTGACTTTGCCATTTTCTTCATGTTTTCGCTTTTTTTCGTCCAAATATGCTTCATTCCAAAGATTTTGCTTTCAAAAGACCTAAAAAGAGAAAAAGGAACGATTTTAAGCAGTTACAGATATAAAATGTGTCGATATAGGGATTAAATGACCCCCTAAAAATGTATGTTTTAAATCCTTATCAACTAGTATGAAACTTGTGATCTGACAAATTACTAATGGTATTGATGTCTTATCTTTTTGAGAAAAATCTTATAAACAAGATTAATACGTTGAAAGGGAGAACCTTTCTACAAAATTCTTGAGATAGATTCCATGCGGGGGATTCCGGCCTAGCTAGAGTTCAAAAGGACACCAACAAAGGTGAAGTTCTTGCCTAGTTGGAATACTCAATAATTACGTGGAGCATGATATATTTAAAGAACTGAACGAAACTAGAATTTGTACAGACATATTATGTCGATTTGAAAACTACTCTCAGCGTGAGTTATCCCTATTGACAATGTGAAGTCATAGAATAACATTGCGGATCCGCTTGTGAAATGCTAAATGTGAGAGATACTTAGCAAGTTGTGAAGAGAAATGTGACTAAAGCCCTTGAAGGTTTTATATAAAGTGTGGAAAACTATAAGGGAGGGTTGAATATTTTTACCGATTTAAACTTCGTTTTAAAGTATTTAGATTGACTTATGTCAATCTATTTAGTTTGTGTGTTGGATATTGATAGATGAGCATATAAGTAAGTAATGCAAAAGATAAAGAGTAAAGGAACACAAAACCACAACACGAGTATTTATAGTGGTTCGGCTACAAGGACACCTTCCTTGCCCTACTCCACTCCCCGAGTATCCCACTCGAGAGTTTCTAAGCACTACACAACACAAGATCCTTAATGTGGCGGAGAAGCCTTCACAACGTCGCCTATTCTTTATCTGGTACAAGGCTAGACATCGAGTTCTTCCACGAGGTAGAACCAAACATATCACAACGTCGCCTACACTTTATCCGGTACAAGGCTAGATACCGAGTTCCATTACAAAGGAGGAACTACTACCCAACACTACACCAAAACACAACTACCCAAAGGAGACACACTCCTTGTTACAACACTAGAGAGGATATCAATATCCTCTAACCCAAACTACACAACTTGTACATTGACGCACCATATCGAATGTGCATCTTCGGCACCATTCACTAATGCCTTCAACACGAAACTTCTATGGAGGGAGGAAAGAACTATCAACAAGATGCACTTCAGTGGTCTTGATGATGACGAATCTTAGCAACTCATGACCTTGAGCTTGCATGTCTTCAAGAATTGGTGATTTTGCCTTTAATAGGAACCTATAGAATCACACAAAGATAAAACTACATAGAATGATCCTTTGAATATGTGGTTAGTGAGGTTAGAATACTGAGAGAAAGTATATCTAAGAGTGGTAGTGAGCAAGAGAGAAATGGCTCACTATTTATAGACAAAATGTGTCTATCGTCCTATTTGTTCAAAGCGGATCCTCACCGAGGGATCGGCTAGTGCAAATCCTGGGATCCGGCTACTGGGTCAGTTTAGTCTGGATTTTGGGTTGCAAAAACCGGTTTATGGGTTATGGGTTGTGGACTATGGGTCATGGGTACCTAACAAGATGCAATGTACATAGTCATTGGGTTATGGATCTTGGGTCATGGGTCATGGAATTTGGGTCGTGGATCATGGATAATATCCAACATGACTTCATGCATGATGTCATGCAATGGGTCATGGGTTATGGATCATGGTCTATGGGTATGGGTTATGGACTTTGATTTTTACCCAACAAGATTCATTATACCTAGTCAATGGATCATGGGTCATGGGTTATGAACTTTGGTTTTTATCCATTACTTACCCATTAAAACATATACTAAGTACATATACATTTCTATAAAATGTAAACACTATTACTTGTTACACACATACATTTTGTATAAGATGTAAACAATATTACTTGTTAGTGTTTTATAAAAATGTCTTTGATTTTATATAACTTCTTTACTAAACATGTTTTGATGGTTTAATATGTTTAGTAAAAGTGTGTTAGTAAACTATTGGCTCAAAGCTTTTACGTATTTTATTTATTTTGTTAAAATGATTTTACGTTTGTTATCGACAAAACATTAGAAGATCGTAAAATATAAATAAACGTTTTTATGTTTTATTTGTATTAACATGAAGGAAAACCTAACCCAGCTGACTGGAGATCTCACAATCTGGGTTCAATAAGACAACCTACTTGTATAAACTAAGGTCATTGTAGGGGGAGGAATAAACTCCACATTCATTTAACGGAGTTAGTAAGCATCCTAGTTTATTCCAGTGACAATATGAGGTTAAGCATATGACTTATAATGATTAATGGAGAATCACCTATGTGAGAGAGAAGTGGGGTCGCTTCGAAGGAAATTGTGAGGGCGCATATCTTAAAAGCTCTTGCAAAACTAGGCTGATGTTCATGAACATAACGAACATAACTATAAGAACCAAAATATGTTAAAGAGATATTTGTGTTAATATATATTATCTTCTCCACAAACAGTAGACAGTTCAAAGACATCGAGTTCTACTGACTGCTAAGAGGCTAAGTATATTTTACGATGAAAGGTTCAAAGGGTAACGTCTGCCTATCCTATGCAAATATCAACTTCAAAACTCTATTATATCATCGAGTCATTGAAATTTTGTTTCCTTTAATCAATTTCATTCATGTGGGGATTGTTGGAAAATGTTGTCAACATGTTGAATAACAATTGATGGTGTTATCAAACCACTAATGTGAATTAAGAATAAAATCAATGTTTGGTTTTATTTGAATTCATGAGACATTAGTAAGATTAATTTTGTTAATTAATTGGACTATTTTCTTTCACCCCCCCCACCTATATATTGAGAGTTCTTCCCTTATGTCATTACACTAAGAAACACAATACACTCATCTTCATTTGTTTAACGTTCATCTTGACCGTGTGTGTATCCGTTTGTAATAGAGGGAAGACAAGTTTTTTTGTTCGCATTGATGACCCGTTTTTTATAACGGAGTTATCCGTTGTTGTTATATCGTGGGAGATAAACGTTCATGATTCTTAAGCATCGTAGAGAGGACGAATCTGTCTTAAAGAAACTGTGAGCATCACATACCTCAACATTTTCCTTGTTTTTGTTTTTTGAGTCTCCGCGATCAAAAGATTTACGATATCATTTTCTACAAATTTATGTTTCCATGTTATGTCTTATTTGTCTCTTGTAGCAATACACATATACATAACACAAATATCTCCTTAACATATTTTGGTTCTTATAGTTATTTTCGTTATGTTCATGAACATTAGCCTGATTCTACGAGAGCTTTTAAGAATTGCGGCCTGCTAATTTCCTTCGAAGCGACCCCACTTCTCTCTCACATAGGTGATTCTCCATTAATTATTATAAGTCATATGCTTAACCTCATATAATCACATAATGATAAGAGGTTAAATGTGATTATATATATGTAATCACAAGTGAATTGGAATGACATGTTGTAAGTGTAGGACTTACACAAATACCTTCTAGCATCCTCCTAAAACATGTGTGGTTTAAGGTGATAATTTGTTTAAAAGAAGAATGTTAGTAGATGAAGCTATGAGTAATCAGAATGATGCATCTTTTGTCATACATTTGATTCCTTGGTCTACAGCATGCTAAACTTGGAATTTGTTAATTATGATATGGAAAATAATTACAGAGAATATAAAATATTCAAAAGTGTGTATAGCATGCTAGACTTAGAATTTGTTATTTATGATATGGAAAATAATTAACATAAAACATTCAAAAGGTGTGTATGCACTAGTATGAAACTTGTGATGTGACAAATTACTAATGGTATTGATGTCATATCTTTGTGAGAAAAATCTTATAAACAAGATTAATACGTTGAAAGGGAATACCTTTCTACAAAATTCTTGAGATAGATTCCATGCGGGGGAATCTGGCCTAGCTAGAGTTCAAAAGGACACCAACAAAGGTGAAGTTCTTGCCTAGTTTGATACTCAAGAATTACCTGGAGCATGATATATTTAAAGAGTTGAACGAAACTCGAATTTGTACAGATATATTATGTCGATTTGAAAACTACTCTCAGTATGAGTTATCTCTATTGACAATGTGAAGTCAGAGAATAACATTACGGATCCGCTTGTGAAATGCTAGATGTGAGAAACACTTATCAAGTCGTGAAGAGGAATGTGACTAGAGCCTTTGAAAAGTTTATATGAAGGAAAACCTAACCCATCTAACTGGAGATCCCATAATCTGGGTTCAATAAGACAACCTACTTGTATAAACTAAGGTCATTGTGGGGGGAGGAATAAAATCCACATTCATTTAAGGGAGTTAGTAAACATCCTAGTATATTCCAGTGACAATATGAGGTTAAGCATATGACTCATAATGATTAATGGAAAATTACATATGTGAGAGAGAAGTGGGGTCGCTTCGAAGGAAATTGTGAGGCACAATTCTTAAAAGCTCTAGTAGAACCAGGCTAATGTTCATGAACATAACGAACATATTTATAAGAACCAAAATATGTTAAAGAGATATCTGTGTTAATATATATTGTCGTCTCCACAAACAGTAGACAGTTCAAAGACATCGAGTTCTACTGGCTGCTAAGAGGCTAAGTATGTTTCATGATGGAATGTTCAATGGGTAACGTCTGCCTATCCTATGCAAATATCAACTTTAAAACTCTATTATATCATCAAGTCGTTGAAATTTTGTTTTCTTTAATCAATTTCATTCATATAGGGGATTGTTGGAAAATGTTGTCAAGATGTTGAATGACAATTGATGGTGTCATCAAACCCACTAATGCAAATTAAGAATAAAATCAATGTTTGGTTTTATTTGAATTCATGAGACATTAGTAAGATTAATTTTGTTAATTAATTGGACTATTTTCTTTCATCCCATCGCCTAAATATTGAGAGTTCTTCTCTTATTTCATTACACTAAGAAACACAATTCACTCATCTTCGTTTGTTTAACGTTCATCTTGACCGTGTGTGTATCCATTCGTAATAGAGGGAAGACATGATTCTTAAGCATCATGGAGATAGACGTTCACGATTCTTAAGCATCCTGAAGAGGAAGAATCTGGTTTAAGGAAACCGTGAGCATCACATACCTAAACATTTTCATTGTTTTTGTTTTTTGAGTCTTCACAATCAAAAGATTTACGATATCGTTTTCTACAAATTTATGTTTTCATGTTATGTCTTATTTGTCTCTTGTAGCAATACACATATACATAACAATGTCTTCTATGTTTTTCTAATTATGGTGTCTCTCGTTTCCTCATAAGAGGTTTTTACGTCTCATCAAAATTGTTAGCATGCGACCAAGGTTATAAATAGCGTGAGGCGTGGCGTGACGGCATGACCAAGTCTCACTCCTTAACGGCAAAGGCGAAACTTTTACGCGTGACATAAGGCGGCACAAAGTATGAAGTTTCTATCATATTTCATATATATTGAGTTTACAAAATAACGTGACATAAGACGTGACGTAACGGCATGGCGAAACCTCACGTCTTTGCGAATTTTCGCACACCTTTTAGAACTATGCATGTGACCAAACTTAATCATCACGCCATTAAGAAATCATACTGATATGAGCCGTATGTAAATGGTAACCCAAGTAACAGCCCAACAAACAAGAAGACATCAAGAGTATACGTTGCATGGGAAGAGAAGAAGAAGTCTTTGTACATGTTTCTTAGTTGCAAGAATAAAGGAGCATTTTAGGTGGACATGGTCTTGTGCATGAGATCATGGGTTTATTTACTATTTAATTATCTTTAAGTCTTTACGAGTAAGTTTAGGATAGTGGGGAGGACTTGTCAATCCACTAACTGGTTTATTTCTATTTAAGCATTGTACTTGGCATTGAGTTTAATATGTATGAATGAAGAAGAATACTAAAGTCTAGTTCCTCTCTAATTTCTTAAATTCTTGCCCGCTCTAAGGGCCTTATTCAATCCGTCTCTTTAATCTAATTCTTGGGAGATTGACCATCTCTAATCGGTCCCATAGCAATAGTGCTTTCATCGACTTACTCAATACCTCCAAGACGATACCAACCTTCCCTACGAGAATCCATGGCTATCCTGGCCGACAAAATATCCAAACTCGAAGCCGTCATGGCCAAATACCTTGCCACTTCCATCCCCACTGCCACCCATTTCGACACCATCTCGAAACACCTTCCTGTCACAAAAAATTCCTTTTACCGCCATCGCTAAAACTCCCATCGTTCAAACTAATCAACGTGATACCAACACACCAACCATCGCCACATCACAGACAGTCTCACAACAAGTTATCACACCACCACTAAATACCATGAAACCTGAAATCACCTCGAAAGACATTGTCACCCAACATACCAGTACTACCGTCAACATTACTACAACCATCACCAAGACCAACATCGATGACACCACCTACACTCCTCCCGTGTTGCTGCCAGTAATCCAACGTGATATGGTCACCTTCAATTCAACCAAGCTTCATCAAACCTGTGCCTTTTCCACACTGGAGGACAAGTTAGAATACAAACGAGTTCGGTTTTCGCCCTCACTCGTCATCAACATTGGTTTTCGATGCGTGAAGACATGTCATTCTGGTCACCAATGCTATCCACCAAAGTTTGTTTTTCTTGATCCCAAACTCGACCCACCTTAGACCCGAGGTATAACACCATGAGCCTTGAGGACACGGCTCGTTTTCAGGCGCGGGTATTGATATGAGCCGTATGTAAATGGTAACCCAAGTAACAGCCCAACAAAGAAGAAGACATCAAGAGTTACGTTGCATGGGAAGAGAAGAAGTCTTTGTACATGTTTCTTAGTTGCAAGAATAAAGGAGTATTTTAGGTGGACATGGTCTTGTGCATGAGATCATGGGTTTATTTACTAGTTAATTATCTTTAAGTCTTTACGAGTAAGTTTAGGATACCGGGGAGGACTTGTCAATCCACTAACTGTTTTATTTCTATTTAAGCATTCTACCTGGCATTGAGTTTAATATGAATGAATGAAGAAGAATATTAAAGTCTAGTTCCTCTTTAGTTTATTGAAGTCTTGTCCGCTCTAAAGGCCTTATCAATCCGTCTCTTTTATTTATTTTTTTGAGAGATTGACCATCTCGAATCGGTCTCTTAACACATACTATTGGCATATGATATGATACAATAAATACGAAGTTAATGACGTTGTGTTCAGAATAATTGGTGTTATCATCTCCTCTATTTTTATTCAAGGGTGTTTGTTTAAGTTTTATTTTCAGTATTTAAGCACTAAGCCCACGTTTTCCAGTTTGTATACAACACTTTATAGCAGAGACGAGCTTACATGAGAGTCAATTGCGGCATAGGTCGCACCAAATTTTTAGTCAGAAGTGTATTTTTTTAAATGTTAGTTTTTTTATGCGTGCAACCTGTGCCCTACTTTCTTTCTTTGTTAATGTTGCAACTGTAGTTTACCTTAAAATAATACATGATCCAAAATTTTATTACTTACAATAAAAAAGGTCAATGAACCGAGGAGGTAATTTTAGGTCACTACAACAATTGTGTGAACGGGCGAGGAGGCTTCGAGACGCGATGTCCCCGGAAGTCGCGCGACAAAAATCAAAGCTGACGCGGGCACATGAATACGCTGATATTTCCTGCACGCCCTGATTATGATTCGTGCAACGCCTTCCCAAAATTTTTAGCCTCGTAAACCCTGATATTTTGCCTGCAAAACCCACGATTGTTGTAGTGGGTGATATGATTCGTGCAACGCCTTCCCAAAATTTTTGGGCAACACGCTTCTGAAAATCCCAAGTACGTCCTGATTATGAGTGTTTAAGTCGCATAGGCTTGCAACTTAAAAAAATAAGCTAGAATAAATGAGCTGCAAGTCTACAGCCCGCGTGAAGATAGATTGCTGCCACATGACTTGATTACTGAGGACGATGTGTGGTCCTCGGTCCTCGCTCACTTTTTGAAATAACGATTATAGAGAATAAACTAAACGGATGTCCTTTTTCATGTTCATTCTATGCACATTCAGAAAGGATATAAAGGGCAGCGGCAGAGTACTAACCGAAGTTTTAAGAAAGGGTTTCAAGAAGCTGGCACCATAGACAAGAAGATTTCAGAGGATGAGATATCACGGGCTATCAAAGACCACAAGGGTAAAAAGTATCGACCTAAACAACAGAAAATGAGCATCCCATCAACCCATACAATCGAGTAGGCGACTCTCGAATTCTGGTATCTCACCACATCACCATATTATACAAGAATGAGCCACGCATCCTTTCCAAACAGATCGATGCTCGCACAGCATTTATCACTTGGAATGGACCATGAAATATCTGTCGACGAAAGCAGCATTTATAAAGAGAAAAAAACTACTCTTTTACATGCAGAAAATGAAACCTATCCATAATGACTATATAATTCACACGAGATTCAGACACATGCAGCCAGAAATTTTACAGGATGTTCGACTATACATTCCACCAACAAAGGCCCCTTAGGACGCATCACGTTCCTGAGTAGCAAGCGTGCCTTCATCCCTTTGGCTTTGCTAAAAAACGGAAAAGGCAGAACCACCTATAATATGACCTCTATTTATTCGAACTCTATATGATTTAGAAATAAACAAAAAAAGTACTCATATCATTCGCGTTTTTTGGCAATCAAACGGCACAACTCGAGGTTCTCCTTAACCCCCTCGGCTTTTCTTTCACTTTTTGAGATTTTGGCATTGATTTCATCCTCATTTCTTCAAATACCTGCACAAAAGTTTCAAAATATAATTATGTCCCAAGAAAGAACCGATTTCGAATGAAATACGACAAAAAAGACAAGCATGGATACCTGTTGTTTCTTTTCTCCATCTCGGCCTGCTTGATCAACATGAAAAGAATTCAATACTTGGTCACAATTCTAAAATGCTAAAATTTAACGTGGTGCAAGTAAAAAAATACTTGGTTCTTACCAATGCTTGTTTGAGTTTGCATTTTCCTCTTTTAGCATGTTCAATTCTGCCTCTAATTCAACCGTGTAAGCCTGTCGAAACCGAAATAAATTATCAAAAAGTGATGCTCAAAAAGGTAATAACCAAAAGATAATTTGATATGTAAAAATGCCAAAAGTGGTACCTGTTTTCTAGCACGAGACCTTGCAGCGGACTCACGATTTTTAATCATCCTTCGCTGCCTCCTCTCCACAACTTTCTCCACTGGACCATCAATTATTCGTTTACTTCACCCCTCATACCACCCATCTCCAGCCCATACTGATTCCCGCTATCGAGCTGACTTGTAGCAATTCCATCAGATGACACCGACTCGTGGGGAGCCAATCCCAAGTGCCTGCCCGTAACCTCCACCATTTCCAACCATACCACCGTAACAAGGGGCCTGTGGTTGGTAGGCAGCGGTCCGCTTCCGCCCGGATAACCCGGTGCTTCCCTGATCATCGGTGAGTATGACGAGATCATGGGCCTTACCATGTGGGCTGACCCAGGGGGAGGCCCAACAACACGATTATTTCCATTTGGATATATCCCGAAAGGAGGCTGTACTTGTTGATGAATTGGTGGAGCGTTTGGATTATTTTGCTCCCGAACTACACCTGCTTTTACTAAGAAATCCTCAAGAGTCATCTCGCCATAAGTGGGTTGGCGCTGGGCAGGAATCTGATCATTACTTGAATTAGTATTAGTACTAGGTTGTTGTTGATCATGTTGTGTCTTTTGAATCTCCGACCAAACCTCGTCTACTGTTTTCCTAGAAAGTGGGCCTGGGAGAGTTATCGAGCCTTGTCTAGGCAAGCTTAACTGCCTAGATATCATATTTGGTTCGGGAGGAGTACTAGTGTTGAGTCCCATTAAGAACTGTCCACTAGCAGCACCGCCATTAGTTGGCATAGCAGCCGATGTAGCGGTGTTATTGGCGGCAGGTGGAGGGTGGACTTGGGCGTGAGCTTGGTTTTCTTCGGCAGTCCAAATACTATTAAGAAATTCGTCCATATTCATTGATCCAAAATTTTTACCGCTTTCATTAAGAGTGTGCTGAAACTCATCTAAAGTGAGTGAATATATGGAAGACTAATGGCGAGAGTTGTGGCATGAGGGCATTATGCACATTGTTCCTAGATTGGTGTTGGTCAGATTGCATTGGTGATTCTACTTCCCCGGGTGACATGATTTCTGAATCTGGTACAACCATTCGAAATTTTTCTCGAGTCTTGATAAGTTGGGACGCAGATCAGCTATAAATATCAGATTCAATGCTGAATAACTAACTAAAAATCAACTATGAAAGTACACCAAAAACATATATCTTCAAGAAACATACTAATAGCAGGTACCCTAGATCAAGGTGCAAATGGGACAATCAGACTTTGGAAAACAAATTAACATTGTCAATACGATAAAAAGTTGGAAAATTCTCCACATGTTTACATACATATTCGAACAAATAATTATATAATCTTCAAAAAATCCTTAAAAAATACTCGACAAAAAAACATGTTTTTTTAACCAAACTAAACTAACTATATATAACATGGCTACCATGATTTCTTAGAGTTGGCGTATTAATAAATAAAATTTATAATAATCGCAATCACGAAACTAATCACAAGGGACGTGCATCATAAATAGGGTACAGCTAGGGATCCGCTGGATGCCAAATATTATAGCCACATCCAAGTCCAATTTATATGATCAAACCCTCAATCTAAATCTATGCATCAAATATGCACAAACCATTCATATGAAAGTATCAAACACTTATGCATATAATGTCAACAGATTTATGCATATAATATCAACAGATCGATTTATCTTAGGTAGAAGACTTGACTGTTTTTCGGGATCTAAATACTATAGGTGCAAAAATCTATCTCACATCAGAAGTTTTTATAAATAACATCATATGCATGTGAAGATCATCTCATTTGCAAAACCTAGTAACTAACAAAAGCAAAAAATAAAGTGCAACAGATCATATAGAGTTCATGAAATGGATCACTAATATCAAACCTAAGTTCCAATATATAATTACCATTCCCTCATTAAAATTATATTTATTCACCCTAAGATTAACCAAGATCTTTCTACTACTTGCTACATACTAAAACAATCCAGAAGTAAGCCAATATATATACATCAATCATGCATTATACGGAGTATATCAAGATCTCAACCACTAGGTACTTATATAACATACAACTCATAAGAAAACACACATACTTCATAACAATGATCCATTATAAACCAACAAAGATTCAAGTGCATGTATCATACCCTCGATGGTGGCAATGAGTAGATCTAATCACAGCTTGTCAGACCTTCACAATCTCGAGCACTTGAACCTTTAAACTGGCTCAAGTTTACTTTTTTACCCTTCTTAAACCAGCTCAGATTCACAACTCTAACCAATAACCACAAATCACTTTTAAGCAACTAGTCCAAAAGCTACCACTTTTATAAGCACAACCAATAAATACATCTAGAGCAAGTTAGATAGAGAAAATATGAATCAAAGAGAACTGAAGTTACAGAAAACTAGCAGTAGTAGTAGTGTGTGGGACCCCATGCAAAGGGTAAAAAGGTCAGAAAAACATTGGTTAATGTGGTGCCACCATGTTGAAATGTGAGAGGATGACTGCAAATTTCATGCAAAAGACAGCAATGAGAGGAAAGAAGATGATAGAGGGGCAAGGGTATTTTGGGAATTACGGATTTGTTTAGGTTGACACGTTATGGACAGGTGTCTTGTTTTTAGCAGCCTCGTAGTTTGGTGCATGTTTGGTTTTGTTACACGTGTCCTTTAGGTTTTAGACAGCATGTATCGACGGCTTTTTTAAAGATACGATGTTTTTCTAGTAAGCATTATTATTTGGTTGCCTGATTTTTGGTTTTTGATTTCTTGTTTTATACGGCTTTTTTTTATAGATGTGTGGGATACTCAGAATAGATAGAAATTTAGATGTGAGTCTGTGACTTGTAAGATTTTTTTACTTTTTTTTTATTTGAACTAAGACTTGTAAGATGGATATTATATCACTTAAACTCGTTTTAGTTAGCTTTAAACGAGGTATTATATCGCTCACGAATTGCTGCGGAAAATATGTATACAAAATTATATTATTACACAAAAGCCAGCTTATATCTTAAAAAAGTTTAAAACATAGAGTTAATGGGTTTAGAGGTTAACTTCTTATTATATATAAATGAAAATATGCATATTTTAAAATTCGGTTTTAATTGATTCAAATTAAGTTGCCGATTTGCTAGGCTACTGGTTCAACCGCATAGTTGAACCGGTTTAATGCATATGTATATTTTTCATAATATTTTTGAGAGTTATTTGTCCTATTTTGATCTTACATTAAATTGAACCGACAAAAAGAAATAACTTTATTATGTTTTTGCCTTTAATTTTCATATTTGCAAACTTAAAAAAATGCAAAAACAATCAATTTATAGTTCTAGTTTATAACTTATTGATTAAATTACCTCGTTCGTCCTTGTGATTTATGTCAACTCCCTGTTCTCGTCTTTACTTTTTTTCTTGCATGATTGATCTTTATCTAAAAACTTTGTAGCATCAATGATCCTTATCGCTAACGCCGTTATATCTACCTGACGCATAACCACGCGTGGGTACCTGGCCCTCTATTTTTCTTTTCTTTTTAAGTTCCAAATATTTTTCTGAATTTTTTTCTAAATATTTTTTTGAAAGAATAAATATTTTTTCACAATTAATTTTATTTTCATGTTTTTGCTAAACATTTTTTTTGAATGAAGTTTTTTTCACAATGAGAAAAGTTCTTTTGCTATGAAATTTTTTCAAAAATTTTTGAAGGTTTTAGCGAAATTTTTCATTATGAAAAAGTTGTCACCGGAATGAAAAAAAAATCTTTTTCTTCACAACAAAATTCTTTATTTTACAAAAGTTTTTTTCATAATGAAACGTTTTCTAAAAAAAGTTTCAATTGTATTTTATTTTTTCATTGTGAAAAAAAATTTAAAAGCAATTTATTTTTGAAAATTTTTAAAATTTCAAAATTTCATTGTGATTTGAAAACAAAACCTTTTTTGCCAAAAACATTTTGAAAAAAAATGAGAGAAAAAGATTTTCAAAAATAAAATTCCAAAAGAAAATTTCCAAAAATTGAAAAAATATTTTGAAAGAAAAGTTCGGGAAAAAATTGGATTTATTTTGTCAAAAATAGAATTGTGGTGGACGCAAATACCCTCTCGTGGATAGCATGTGGGTAGATTTAACGGAAGTATTTAACAGACGTTAATGATAAGGACCAATGATGTTATATAGTTTCAAGATAAGGATCAATCATGCAAGAAGAAGAATTAGGACGACTAAAAGTGATTTTCAAACCACAAGGACTAACGTGTAATTTACTCCAACTTATTTATAGTTTTAGTTTATAAAATAAGATGACTCTATGGTGTTTTAGAATTTTATTAAAAACTATTTAAATCAAGCAAATATAATACCAACATTAGTTTATAACTCTAATTTGTTGTTTCATCAAAACTTAACCACATCAAGAACTATCATTTTTAACTTTTTAATTTAAATATAAGCTTTCCAAATCAAAATTTGTTTGTCCATATAACTATATTGTAGAACTTAACTTAACACAAACTTTGAGTTTAAGTAATATGAAATGACAAAAAGTTTTGTTAGTTTTAGGAAAAGAAAAAGTTTTGTTGCTTAAAAAAGAAAAAAAAGAACAAAAGTCACTACCCGGTCGAATTTATCTTACTGCGCCGATTCGGCCAATTTAAAACTGTTGCTCAATCTGTTCTAAACAAGCAAAAACCCGGCCACATCCTCGCCTCCCAACCGGTTCTCATTTCAACCGATTGAACCGGTAAGTTGACCAGAGTTTAAAACATTGGTGCAAACTATAAAGTTTAATGAACGTAAGGAAAAAGTTGTATTGTTTGCAAAGTTAAGGCGGGTGGTCTAACATTTACCAACCAAAAGTTAGGTGTCGTTTGTTTATTAAGAGACTCGAGTCAATTTGATTCGCACATACGAATCAATCTCATGACAAAATACTCGAATCGAATCAAATAATTTTAAAACATTTGCATGATTAGAATACAAAAGCTAGCTTATAGATCATTAAGAAGTAAAAAGATCTCTTTCCATGTCTTGTTGACCAAGAGGTTTAAATCTCTTAATGCCTAAACAAGGGAAGAAAAACAAACAACTTTAATTGTCAAAAGCTCTTAACGATTCCTATTTATAAATTATTTAAAAGTATTATGTGATTTTATCACAAAAACAAACACAGTCTTATTAATTAGTGAATTCTACATTGTTAAATGGTGTATAGCAAAATTTTAAAGCGGGCCGCTAACAATTACGGATGCGAAAAGTGTTTGTTAACTCATCGGATGCAACCAAAAATGTAAATGTACTTTATAAGTATAAATCAACAGATAATCTTGACTTCATGCATCTTTGTTGGTGTTGACGTTGAGTTACATCTTTTCAATGAGTTAGTTTTAGGAAAAATGTACTTGCTTTATCAATGTTCAATCAGAAATTTGAATAAACTAACAAAATATTTCTTCAAAAACGTTCTGAATCGATAAACTAAATATTTTTAGTAGAAAACGTAATACAACTAGGTTATACCCTAACACTTCAATGATAAAATGTATATTATGCCCAAAGAGAAAAGGTCTAACAAAGTGATTTTAGTGGATGTAGCTATATTGTTAGTTCAATTTCTTTTATTGGACTTTTATACATTATTTTTATCTTTGAACATTGAAACAACAACTAAATATCTCACAATATATATACTATATTAACCTCATATGTTTTTAGCATAATTGAAACCCCCAAATATCTAATTAGAATTTTTTTTACATAAAATAGAGTACTATTAAGACACAAACATTTTAGTCTTATTTTATAAAACTTATGTACAATAACATTTCACATAACTAAAGTAATAAGGAAATAAAATGTCTTATGTACAATAACATTTCACATAACTAAAGTAATAAGGAAATAAAATGTAATGTATTGTAATATTTTGTTCCATGTAACGTTATTTTTATATTATTTTTTTTGACAAAATTGTATCTTCATTGAAAATCAACAAATGTTGAAGACGATACACTGCACTATTTCAATTGATTATAGATCTTATCGCAAATGGATTAGCCATTTGAGAGAAGATCTACCAAAACGTGATTAAACACAAGCTACAAATTTTATACGAGTCGTAAGTATAAAGATGGAGCCTAAACCAAGTAGGCCTAGTTTTCAAAAAGATTATGCACCATACCTAAAAATAGTTACTATTCAAAAAGCCCATCCTGAAAACTCGGAATACATGAAGAGGGTAGAATAGACCATCGGCTTAAGACCGATGCAATGGTCACCCTTCACTTTCACTAATTCACCTCTTACCTCGCCACACATCATCATTCAACACATCACCGCTTCCTCCCATCTTTCAAGTTCAATCACCACCACCCTCACCTTTCAACCCATTGTTTAAACAAATTTAATTAAAAACTAAATTGAACTTTTAGTTATAAATTAAAAACATTACATAAATAATTAAAAATTTAAACGTACAAAATTAAAAACGTAAACTAATAATCTAAATTCCACTTCTCCTTGATCGCGCCTTCATCATGTTGCACCCTTTGAGAGCTCGTAGAATCAAGTGCCAGAGAGATTGTATATAGAAGCTCATCTTTTTTCGTTGTTCATATATTCTTGGTTGGCCAACATTCGTTCTTTTATTTCGACCTTCTTTTGTTGCATTTCCATCTCCTTCCTTTTGATCTCTAATACGGATAATTTTAAACACAAGAAGCTTTACAATCATTCTAGGAAGAGTACCTAACCGTTGTAGTATAGTATGGGTAAAACACGGGGGATTGATCGTTCTTTAGGGGAATAGTGTTGGGAAGGCTCGAATTGTATGGCTAATTAAGTTTAAATGTTAAGGGATGATTATTTTGGTCTTTTATATTTTTTAAAATCGGAGTAAAAATCTCGGGGTTTGAAGAGTTTGGTTTATAACTACTAATTAACTAATTAAAAGCTAAATTAAAGTAAATATATGGAAAAGTAAATTGATGAACTTGTATGATAAGTAAATGTGTTTACTTAGAATCTTACTACTCCGTAGTTATATCTTATTGATTATTCGAATTGTCATGTCCTTGTTTTAATTAGCACGTTGCATTCCTTAATATCAGTCGTAGGGAGGTGCCAAATGCCCTAACTCTATGAATGTATAGGACTTGTTAAGAATCTTTATGTCGTGACCGCAATTCCCAAAGTTAAAGAATGTATAGGACTCTCGTTAAGACTCTTAATGTCACGATCGCATTCACGCGATAAATACAATGAACAAACCATCTATTGCACTATAGTGGAGCGTTTAGTTGGACGTTCAAGTAGGCATCCTAAGATCTAACCGCCAACTCCTAACGATAACAACTAAACAAGAGATGACAATCAATAATCAACAACTAATTACTCACACAACACATAGACAGTAATGATTAATGAATAACTTATATTCAATTAAAACATGGGGTTTGGGGGCTAAAACCCTTACAATATCCGACAAATTACGTGCACCAAGAGTTCTCTGCAAAGTCTTACCGATACGTGTCACACATAATGAAAATCCTACCAAAAGTATATATAGTATTACAACCGACGGTGTCACTTTAAAAGTGTGACGCCATCATATCACGCCATTAAGGTTTTATGAGCTCAACGACTTAGTTGTGATGGCGTCACCTTTATGGGTTATGACGCCGCTTTCTTCACTTTTCGGTCATGACGACGTTAGCTCAAGACCGTCACCATCCTGAAGCGCCACTTATAAATTTTATAACGGATTATCTTCGTGATTCTTCAAGTGACCGCCCCGTTGTATCGGCGGACGTTGTTCCAGCTCCTTTTCGTGAACGTTTTCTTGACTTTGTCCTTTTTTTTTTGTTTTTTCGTCCAAATGAGCCAAAAACACTTCAATTTCTAGCATTTGCTTCCCAAATACCTAAAATTCCAATAGTAACGATTTAGGGAAATACATAATTAAATATGTACAAGTTTAGAGGCTAAATGACCTCTCAAAAACGATGTTTTACACCTCATCAAATATCCCTATACTTGAAATTTGCTTGTCCTTAAGCAAATGTGCTTTTATCCTAATCAATTTACAAATTAAGGGCATTTAACATTAGTTTAAAGATAATTTACAACACAACTCATTCCACAATATTCAACACTACCACGGAAATTATATACTAGCACCTCACATAAAGTGTTTGGATTCTCACATCTCTGATGTATAAGTGATATAACATGTATGAAAACGGAAAATTAAACACTCTCACCGTGTATAGCACATAGATTATCATAGGCTTGATAAAGGATCTAACCTCCACCGCTTATGTAAGCACCAAGGATAAACTATCCAAGAGAACTTTTAAAAGGTTGTAACGTGTAGGGTAAGGAAAACATGGTTTTGTGGATATGGGGACTTGACTGGTGGCAAGTTAATCATCCAAGTTAGTTACATGTACAAAGTAAGCTGTTGCTAGCCAAAACTCGATACACTAACTCTATCTTTTTTGTGTTTTTACTTTTCTTGACTAAAATAAATAAATTGTGGGATGATAGTCCGTGATTTTCTTTTCTTTCTCTTTTCTTTTTTCTATTATTTTTTTATTATTATTTTTCATACACTTTTGCCCCCGCCATCCATAAAATAATACATCAAGGGATTTATAGTAGCATCCCGACACTTGAACTTTCAAATATATAAAAACTACCAATGACCCGAATTAGAAGATCATTAAACATGGAGTACTTAAACATTAACGTACTTTGAGGTAATAATTTTGACTATCTTCCCCATTACTCCATAATAAAAGTACTAAATCCATGAGTCCTACCATCCCAAAACAGTATTTACAAGATATAACTCGATTTAGCAACCATGTAATCAACTAGACAATTAACTAAGGGTTTAACATAAATGTTGTAACAAGAATGCACCAAAGATGAGTGCATACAAGGAAGGCTAAAGCGATCCGGTGTAACATTTGAGGGTGGATTGTAAACAATGTCTTCATTAATATTTCGGAATCCACGAAATATCAACGAAAACCGAAAAGGATAGGCTCAGAGGAGTTCACTAGGGGTATGTTGTACTAAAAATGAGTGCATAGCAAGGGTGGAGGTAATTACTTGACCAATGTAGCCAACGTAATAATAAACATGTTTAAAACAAGGGTTATTGTTAATACAAATAAATCGTAAAAACGTTTATTCATATTTAGCTATCTCTTTGTGTTTTGTTGATAACAAATATAAAGTTATCATAAGTAAAATTATAAGGATACATGTTATTTTTGTAAAGCATTTACATATATAATCATTTAACATAAATTATTGTAATAATTCATTTGGTGTAATAGTTTATTAGGATGGGTAAAAACCATAACTTATGACCCATACCCATGGAGCATATTCATAACCCATGGAGCTAACCCATGACCCATTGACTAGATGTAGTGCATCTTCTAGATACATTTTATCTATTTGGATACCCATGATCCAAAGTCCATGACCCATGACCCATGATCCATAACCCATAACCATTAAGGAGGGCCTCGCTGGATCCCCAAGTTACACGGACGGATCCTCATGTAAGGGATCCGTGGGATCCTGAACAAGAGTGATTCTTTTCCTATAAATAGTGAGCCATTTCTTCATTGTAACTCACCCCTATTCTTACAAACTCTCTCATACATTACTTCTATCTTCTAATCTTAGATCTCTTGATCTATATAGTAGTTCTTCTTTCTTTTGTTGTGATTCTCATATAGGTCCTTCTCAAAGGTGAGATCACGAGATACTACAAGCCATCCAAGCAAGGAGTCCTTGATTGATTTGTTCCTCTACAAGATTTTCAGTAGAAGATCTTGTATTTCATATTTCGTATAGTTGTTGTGTTATAGTTGTGTTGGTTTGGTCCTCCGTTAAGGACCTGTATTTAGCTTTGTACTGGAAAAAGTGTAAGCGGCGTTGTGAGGCTTCTCCGCCAATTTGAAGGAGCTTGTTGACATAGTGCTTGAACTCTCGAAAGGGACTGGAAAGTAGGGGTGTCCTTATACGAGCCACTATAAATCGGTTGTGTCATTTCTATCCTTTACTTTACTTGCTTTCATTACTTACATTACTTATTGCTTTATACTTTCTATCCATCCATACGAATTCACATAATATCGAATCTATAGTTTTTGAAACTAACTTAAAATCGGCAAAACAATTCAACCCCCTTCTAGTTTTCCACAATTGGCATCAAGAGCAAGGTTTACAAAAGTTTTAAAGTAAATCGTATTTTAAAAACTTTTCGATCACAATGGGTTCGGAAAATTATAAAGAAGGGCAATCTATGCAACGACCTCCACTACTTGAAACTAATGGTTTTATTTATTGAAAAAATAGATTCAAGACTTATGTGAAATCAAAAGATATTGATCTTTGGTACATCATTGTTGAAGGTGACTTTGAAGCCACTACTAAAGATGATAAAACCGCAACCAAATAAATAAACACCTCATGATCAACTCTCCGATGATCAAAAGAAAAAGCTTTCCAAAAATAGTGAAGCTAAAATGGTTTTATACAATGCTTTACCCAAAAGGAATTCGAAAGAATTTCTATGCTTAAAACCTCAAAAAGAAATTTAGAATTCTTTAGTTGTAACTTATCAAGGAAATCAACATGTTAAAAACAATAAAATAGATTTATTTGTTCAACAATATGAACAATTTTCAATATCGGATGAGGATAGTATTGATAATTCTTTTGCTAACTTTAATACTATAATTACATCATTACAAGCACTTGATGAGTCTTTCTGAGTCGTAATCGTAATCATGTCGAGATATCTAAGGGCACTTCCATCCAATTGGAGATCAAAGGTAACGGCCATTGAAGAATCAAAAGACTTATCAATCCTCACCCTCGACGAACTCATAGGCAATCTAAAGGTCTATGAGCTTGTCCTCGCTAAAGATTCCAAAGCCTCAAAAGAAAAGAAAGAGAAGTATAAATTCAGGAAAACTAGAAGGGGGTTGAGTAGTTTTACCAATTAAAACTTCGTTTAGACTATTTAGATCGACTTATGTAAATCTATTTGGATGTGTATGTTGGACATTGATAGATAGATATATATAAATGTGTAATGAAAGATAAGGAGTAAGAAGCACATAACCATGACACAGTATTTATAGTGGTTCGGCTACAAGGACACCTTCCTTGCCCTACTCCACTCCCCGAATCACCTACTCGAGAGTTCGTAAATACTACATGACACCAACTCTTACATAGAAGCCTTCACAACGCCGCTACTCTTTTTTTGGTACTAGGCTAACCACCGGGTTCTTTCACAAGGTAGAACCTCACCTACCACAACGTCGTCTACCCTTTATCCGGTACTAGGCTAAGTACCGAGTTCAATTACAATGGAGGAACTACTACCCAACACTACACAACACCTAACCCCAAAGGAGACCAACTCCTTATTACAATACCATCAAGGATATCAATATCCTTGGATACAACCTATCTCTATTTGTATATCAATGCTCCTCATTGATTATACAACCTTGGCATCTTTCACTAATGCCACTTGACTTGACTTCTAGGCATTCTTCACTAATGCGTTAACGGACATTTGGCACCTTTCACTAATGCCTTCGTCTTGACTCCTTTAGCATTCTTCACTAATGCTTTTGTCTTGACTCTTTCGGCATCCTTCACTAATGCCTTGGACACAACACTTCTATTGAGGAAGAAAGAACTATCAACAAGAGAACCTCAATAGTCTTGATGATAACGAAGCATGGCAACTCATGGACTTGAGCTTGCTCGACTTAAAAGGTGGTGATCTCGCCTTTAAGAGGAACCTAGAGAATCACACAAAAACAAAACTACATACATAGATCACTTGGATCTGAGGTTAGAGAGTTTATAACTCAAAGAGAAAATATATGTGAAAGGGGTGAGAAACAATGAGAAAATGGCTCACTATTTATAGAGGAAAAATAGTTATCGCTCAACGGATCCCTCCTCGAGGGATCCGGCCCGATATCATTATTGGGGATCCGTGGGACGCTCACTTTTGCCCATGGGTTTTGGGTCATGGGTCATGGGTTATGGATCATGGATCATGGGTATCAAGTAGATACAATGTATCTACAAGATGCAATGCATCTAGTCCATGGGTCATGGGTTAAAACCATGGGTCATGGATAATATCCATATATGACTTAAGCATGATGTCATGCAATGGGTTATGGGTCATGGAATTTGGGTTATACCCAACTACATCATTTGGTCAATGGGTCAAGTACTTAAGTTTCTACCCATTTATATTACCCATTATAATACATACTAGTTATGTATATATTTACCTAATATGTAAACACTAGTTGTTGTACATATGTATTACTAAATCATAAAATCACTTATACTTGTTTTAGTTTTTATGTGAAAACGTAAGTGTGTTAGTAAACTATTGGCTCAAACCATTTACATATTTTATTTGTTTCATTTAAAATGATTTTACGTTTGTTATCTAAAACATTAGAAGATCAAAATATAAATAAACGTTTTACTGACTTATTTGTATTAACAATCTCCACCTTTTGTTGATGACAAAACATAAATTATTTTAAGAAAAACTAAAATTTAAAGTTTGAATTGAGTTTTTACCTTTTGTCTAAAACAAAAGAAAGGCCGAAAAATAACACGTGGTTTTAAGAAAAACATGTGATATGAAAAGAAAATATAGAGAGCAAGTGATGGTAAGAGTTCTCGTCTTAACTCCCCTTGAGTCCATCCCTTTGTGAGGGCCAAGTAAGAAAACTACTAAGCTAATGCATTGCAACTATGTTTTGCAAATGGTTTCGTTTTAGTGACGATAATGCTCCCCTTGATGATTGTGAATGCGTACAACGCGCTTCGGTCAAAGGAACTTCCTTTTCGTCGAGCAAGTTTTCAACACCCTAGGCAGTGAACCTAATCGTTGTAGTGTAGTATTAGGGTAAGCCCCGGAATTGATATATCGTTCTCTAGGGGAATAGGAATGCTAGTGAGAAATTACTACGCTAAGGTTGGAGTTGAGGAAGATTATTTTTTATCCTTTTTATATTTTTTTAGAAAATTGAAAGGTACGAATCTCGGGTTATTGGATTTGGGGGGTGGTATTTCTACCGATTACTCTACTTATCTAATTATCTAATTATCTAAACTAAGGTGAGTGTAGTCTATGTCTATTGTTATGTGCTCTTATGATGATTAAAAATGTGTTTACTTAGATGCTATTACTCCCTAGTTATCTCCTATTGATGGTTGAATTGTCACGTCCTTATTCTTAATGCGTTGTGCCTTCTAAGGTCGTAGGGTGGCGCCCTAACTCTTTGAGACTACCTTAAGGTCATTGCCTACGAAATCTCGAGGATTCATAAACTAACTCTAAGGTTATCTTTGGATGTTTAGACTACAATAACTCTAGGTTATTATAAACTAATGTTCACAAAGATTACTCAAGCATTTAAAAACACAACGAATGACCTATCGCAATACTAGGTCAATCACAATTAAGATAAGAGACAACCAATCAATATTCAATACCTAGGTTTCATAGATCTAAGCAAACACACAAGTATATTAGCCGGACATGGAAAACAGGCAAGCATACACACAAACAATTGAAGACATAATTGAATTAATGAAGTAAATCACTTATCTTGTTGTAAAATAGGGTTTGGAACCCTAAGATACCCCCAAGACAGCCTGTGTTCGGTTTTTGCTTTGACGTCGGCTTCAACCTCTTGACACGTCGGGATCCAAATCTAGGTCGTCTGAGTTGTGACGCACTACTCTTTTAAACCTGATGCCGTCACGTGCAAAATAGCAATTTGCTCTCTGAGTAGTCTCAAGGTGTGTCGCGACGGCGCTCTATTAGCGTGACGCCGTCCCCTTCAGTTCTAGCAGCTTGAGTGTCTCGATTCTTGACTTTGGCCATTTTCTTCATATATTCGCACCTTTTAGTCCAAATAAGTGTCATTCCAGCAATTTGCCTTCAAGAGACCTAAAAAGTGAAAATGAACGAAATTAAGTAGTAACGGATACAAAAGTGATCAATTAAGGGCTTAAATGACCCCTCAAAAGTGTACCTTTTAAATCCTTATCAAATACCCTACACTTGGTATTTTCTTGTCCTCAAGCAAATGTGCTTTTGGCCAATTAATTTATAAGTTAGGGGTCATGAAGCATTAGTTTAGAACAATTCACAAGACATATAAGCCCCGCAAAAGTCATAACAAGCACGGAAATTACATACTAGCACCTCACAAGTGGTGTTTGGATACTCTCATCTCTCGGGTGAATATGAAATATATCAAGTTGGAAATGGAAGATAAACACTCATTAACCGGTCCTAGTACATATTACCATAGGCTTGAGACTAGATCAAACCTCCATCGCTTTGGCGTAAACACCTAGGGAAAACTATCCAAGAGATCTTTTAAAGAGTTGTAACATTAGGCTTACAGTAGGGAAACAAGGGTTTGGTGGGATAGGCGATTTAGTGGTGGCAAGTCAAAAATCTTTATGTTACAAGCATGAGAAGAATGGCGTTGCTAAGCCAAGACTCGACACTTTAAACTCTAGATAAATTGAAATAAACAAATATAAATTTAAAGATAGATGTAGGATGGTAGCCCGTATATATATATATATATATATATATATATATATATATATATATATATATATATATATATATATATTTTGAATCACTCTTTTTTTCGATTTTTTTTTCATACACTTTTACTCTACCATCCTCTATGATAACATCAAAATAATAGGGATTTATAGGCACATCCCTACACTTGAGTTTTTATTACTCTAACACTAATTTGACCCGAATTGAAAAGATCAAAACACTTGGAGTACATTATTATACAAATAAAGGGAATTTGAATTTAACGTTACTTCCCGTCATTTCATAAAATTTAACTTTTCTCATGAGTACCAATCGTCCCAAAACTGTGTACAAAGGGTATGACTCGACTTAGCAACTTATGCAAGCAACTAGATAATTGAACTAAGGGTTTAGTATGATAACAATAATGCACTAAAAGTGAGTGCATACAAGGTAGGCTAAGGCAATTTGGGTGTACATTTGGGGGTGGATTGTAAACAATGCTCTTCATTGATATTCCGGAAAACCGAAACATCACGAGAACCGCGAAAAGGATAGGCTCTGAGGGGTTAACTAGGGGTATCGTGCACTAAAGATGAGTACAACGCAAGGGTGTGGGGGAATTACTCAACCGATGTGGTAGAAGTAATTATATTACGGGTATCAAACAAGGGTTATCCTAATGCCTCTGATCATTTAGTTATTCCTAACTACACAAGTGTAGTCTTACTAGCGATCTCAGAATGCATCACAAAACAAGTTATAGAATCTATTATACTACCGGTACACACTCGAAGCATTAAAGTAGAATGCTTTAATTCCTACAAATCTAAGGGAGATCCTCACATTTTGGGTGGAATTTAAGTGATAAAGGGTTTTTGTGCTAGTCATAACTTCCTATCCATGAGACGCTTTATTAAGACTAATGGCCCACTCCTACATGTCATGAAAAATTTTAATTTTTGGTGCCAAAATTCTAACCCGATATTTTCATGGTTTATTACACAAATGAAATTGGACAAGGCAAATAGTCAAGGATAAGCATAGTTTCAAAGTTCCCATTTTATTTTCCCTCCTTACACTTAAACTGAACATTGTCCCCAATGTTCCCCGAAAGTATTAAAGTTATGATAATGGAAGGTAATTAAAACGAAAGAAACTAGTACTCCCCTGATTAGCTCGGTAGGATCCGTGTGAAGTAGTGGTTAAATCTTTCTTCAAGAAAATGTATGCGTGAAAAGCTTCTTCCAATCTTATGTATCTTCTTCTTGGTAAATAAAACCTGCACACTTGAAGAAAACAAACGAAACCTTCGCGTAAAATCGGCAGTAAAAATATATATATGTCTCTACTAAACTAGGATATAATGCTTGTGGAATGGATGTTTACAGATTTTCTGGAAAATTAAGACCTGAAAAATTCCAAAAATTTTATAAGTAGCTCAAAACGAAAAAGTAGTAAGTCAAGCTTTACTCCTCCCCGACGCCGTCAGTTGCGATCCTGACGCCGTTAGGTTATCCTGACAAAAACTGGTCTGCAATTTTCTGGAAAAAATTCTGGAAAATTTATATCTTTAGAATCTGGAAAAATTTCCTGCAAAACATTCATTATGACCCGATACAAGCATTTGACTCGAACAAACACACATGTATATCTTTTTAATAATTGTAATTCTCATGTTCACGTTCTTTTTGAAAACATGTGTAATCCTCCCTACACTTATCCCTTTTGTGAAATACCCTTATATGTAATTAAAACGAGGTTAAAGATAAAATAAAGCATTTTTACAAAGTCAAACATGAGAATAAACAATCAATATATACAACACACAAATAGACAATCCAACCACACAAGTCATAGATAAATCACACCACATGCAAATATACATACACATCAAATTGTTCAAAGTTCACCACAAAGTCAAGATAGTCTAGATTATTACATGCCCAAATAAAATTGTTTCAACAACCAACCATACTTATCCATAAACAATCCATAAACAAACACATGAGTCACTGGGGAGGGGGTCCATAACGGTAGTCATAACTAGGAGGGAGGTGGCCAGGTATCCATAAGGTGGGTAGTCCTCCTCCCGCCCTAGGAATGGATCGATCTGCAGGTGTGGGTCGAGCTGATCACGCATGGATAGCGCGATCTGTCTGACAGTATGATCATATGTCCAGCTAGCCCTCTGATCCTGCTGCGCCATCCACATGTCCATACGGCCCATCCATGCTCCCAGGTGGGCCTGCCAATCTCCACTGGACATGTGCATGTAGGCGTCAGCGGAGTCTCCTGCTCCATCCCCCTGCTGGTATGCTGGCATCTGCGGCTCGTCATCATCGTCATCATCACCAACCTGAACGTCGGGCTGAGCACGGAACCATGCGTAGCCCCTACCATAATCCATGATGACATCCATAGCTTTTATGGACTTAGCTCTGACGACCCTTGGTGCTGCCACTACATTGAGGTACATGGGTATCTCCCGATAAGGTTTTAAAATGTACCTTTTGAGGGTCATTTAAGCCCTTATTTGATTACTTTTGTATCCGTTATTACTTAATATCGTTCCTTTTCACTTTTAGGTCTCTTGAAGGCAAAATGCTGGAATGGCACTTATTTGGACGAAAAGGTGCGAATATACGAAGGAAATGGCCAAAGTCAAGAATCGAGACACTCAGGCTGCTGAAAACATAGGTGACGACGTCATCTGCTTATCCGCGACGCCGGAGGATTTTGTGACGGGACAGAAGCCAAAACTCTTATTTTCAAGTGACGACGTCAAGTTATAAAAGAGTAGGCCGTCGCAACTCAGACTGCCTAGATTCAATCCGCGTCAGAAGCTGAAAGACGGGGATGTGTCACAAGCACAAGGTGACGCCGTCGCAAGTCTAACGTGGCCAAGACGAAACCCTAATGACGGCGACACGACGACGTCACAAAACATAAGGTGACGTCGTCGCATGTGTAATCTTATATATAGAATCCGAATTTTTCAGTATTGTGGGTAGTCTTTTGGAGTAAAAAACCTAAACCGAACCAAGGCTGTCTTGTACAGTATTTTAGGGTTCCAAACCCTATCTTACACCAAGATAAGTGTTTTACTTCATTAATACAATTATTTCTTTGATTATTTGTGTGTATGCTTGCATGTTCTCCATGTCCGCTAATTTACTTGTGTGTTTGCTTAGGGAATATGAAACTTAATTATTGAATATTGATTGATTGTCTCTTATCTTAGTTTGTTAATGATCTAGTAATGCGATAGGTCATTCGTTGTGTACTTAATGCTTGATTAAATCTTTGTGAACCTTAGAATATGACACCTTGAGTAGTTGTAAGCTAAACCATCCAAAGAGTGCCTTAGAGTAAGAGTTTATTATCCCTAGTGAGTTTTGTAGACGAGACCCTTTGGTAAGTTCAAAGAGTTAGGGAGAAACGCATACCCTACAACCTTAGACACACAACCAACTAAGAATAAGGACGTGACAATTCAACCACCAATAGGAGATAATTAAGGAGTAGTAAAACCTAAGTAAACACATCTTTAAACTATCATATGAGCACACAATAATTAGACATAGACTACATACACCTTAGATTAGATAATTAGATAAGTAGAGTAATCGGTAGAAATACCAACCCCCAAATCCAAACCCCGAGATTCGTACCTTTCCTTTCTTTTAAAAATATAAAAAGATAAAAAATAATCTTCCTCAACCCCAACCTTAGCGTAGTAACTTCTCACTAGCATTCCTATTCCCCTAGAGAATGATATCAATACCCGTGGCTTACCCTAATACTACACTACAACGATTAGGTTCATCGCCTAGGGTGTTGAAAAACTTGCTCTAATTAAAAGGAAGTTCCTTGACCCAATGACGCCGTGTATGCTATCGTTTTTGGCGCCACGCCGGGGAATAGAATAGCTAGTTAGTAGTCCACCTCGTTTAGGTTTCTTTGCTTGATTCCTATCAAGTAAATTTTTTTCATTCTTAGCTTTCTTAGTCTATCCCC
>OU343225.1:281275528-281695159 GCA_910596185.1 Chrysanthemum makinoi | reverse complement strand
AACATGAAAAGAATTCAATACTTGGTCACAATTCTAAAATGCTAAAATTTAACGTGGTGCAAGTAAAAAAATACTTGGTTCTTACCAATGCTTGTTTGAGTTGCGCATTTTCCTCTTTTAGCATGTTCAATTCTGCCTCTAATTCAACCGTGTAAGCCTGTCGAAACCGAAATAAATTATCAAAAAGTGATGCTCAAAAAGGTAATAACCAAAAGATAATTTGATATGTAAAAATGCCAAAAGTGGTACCTGTTTTCTAGCACGAGACCTTGCAGCGGACTCACGATTTTTAATCATCCTTCGCTGCCTCCTCTCCACAACTTTCTCCACTGGACCATCAATTATTCGTTTACGACTCCCCCTCATACCACCCATCTCCAGCCCATACTGATTCCCGCTATCGAGCTGACTTGTAGCAATTCCATCAGATGACACCGGACTCGTGGGGGAGCCAATCCCAAGTGCCTGCCCGTAACCTCCACCATTTCCAACCATACCACCGTAACAAGGGGCCTGTGGTTGGTAGGCAGCGGTCCGCTTTCCGCCTCCGGGATAACCCGGTGCTTCCCTGATCATCGGTGAGTATGACGAGATCATGGGCCTTACCATGTGGGCTGACCCAGGGGGAGGCCCAACAACACGATTATTTCCATTTGGATATATCCCGAAAGGAGGCTGTACTTGTTGATGAATTGGTGGAGCGTTTGGATTATTTTGCTCCCGAACTACACCTGCTTTTACTAAGAAATCCTCAAGAGTCATCTCGCCATAAGTGGGTTGGCGCTGGGCAGGAATCTGATCATTACTTGAATTAGTATTAGTACTAGGTTGTTGTTGATCATGTTGTGTCTTTTGAATCTCCGACCAAACCTCGTCTACTGTTTTCCTAGAAAGTGGGCCTGGGAGAGTTATCGAGCCTTGTCTAGGCAAGCTTAACTGCCTAGATATCATATTTGGTTCGGGAGGAGTACTAGTGTTGAGTCCCATTAAGAACTGTCCACTAGCAGCACCGCCATTAGTTGGCATAGCAGCCGATGTAGCGGTGTTATTGGCGGCAGGTGGAGGGTGGACTTGGGCGTGAGCTTGGTTTTCTTCGGCAGTCCAAATACTATTAAGAAATTCGTCCATATTCATTGATCCAAAATTTTTACCGCTTTCATTAAGAGTGTGCTGAAACTCATCTAAAGTGAGTGAATATATGGAAGACTGGCGACCGAGTTGTGGCATGAGGGCATTATGCACATTGTTCCTAGATTGGTGTTGGTCAGATTGCATTGGTGATTCTACTTCCCCGGGTGACATGATTTCTGAATCTGGTACAACCATTCGTAAATTTTTCTGCGAGTCTTGATAAGTTGGGACGCAGATCAGCTATAAATATCAGATTCAATGCTGAATAACTAACTAAAAATCAACTATGAAAGTACACCAAAAACATATATCTTCAAGAAACATACTAATAGCAGGTACCCTAGATCAAGGTGCAAATGGGACAATCAGACTTTGGAAAACAAATTAACATTGTCAATACGATAAAAAGTTGGAAAATTCTCCACATGTTTACATACATATTCGAACAAATAATTATATAATCTTCAAAAAATCCTTAAAAAATACTCGACAAAAAAACATGTTTTTTTAACCAAACTAAACTAACTATATATAACATGGCTACCATGATTTCTTAGAGTTGGCGTATTAATAAATAAAATTTATAATAATCGCAATCACGAAACTAATCACAAGGGACGTGCATCATAAATAGGGTACAGCTAGGGATCCGGCTGGATGCCGAAATATTATAGCCACATCCAAGTCCAATTTATATGATCAAACCCTCAATCTAAATCTATGCATCAAATATGCACAAACCATTCATATGAAAGTATCAAACACTTATGCATATAATGTCAACAGATTTATGCATATAATATCAACAGATCGATTTATCTTAGGTAGAAGACTTGACTGTTTTTCGGGATCTAAATACTATAGGTGCAAAAATCTATCTCACATCAGAAGTTTTTATAAATAACATCATATGCATGTGAAGATCATCTCATTTGCAAAACCTAGTAACTAACAAAAGCAAAAAATAAAGTGCAACAGATCATATAGAGTTCATGAAATGGATCACTAATATCAAACCTAAGTTCCAATATATAATTACCATTCCCTCATTAAAATTATATTTATTCACCCTAAGATTAACCAAGATCTTTCTACTACTTGCTACATACTAAAACAATCCTGAAGTAAGCCAATATATATACATCAATCATGCATTATACGGAGTATATCAAGATCTCAACCACTAGGTACTTATATAACATACAACTCATAAGAAAACACACATACTTCATAACAATGATCCATTATAAACCAACAAAGATTCAAGTGCATGTATCATACCCTCGATGGTGGCAATGAGTAGATCTAATCACAGCTTGTCAGACCTTCACAATCTCGAGCACTTGAACCTTTAAACTGGCTCAAGTTTACTTTTTTACCCTTCTTAAACCAGCTCAGATTCACAACTCTAACCAATAACCACAAATCACTTTTAAGCAACTAGTCCAAAAGCTACCACTTTTATAAGCACAACCAATAAATACATCTAGAGCAAGTTAGATAGAGAAAACATGAATCAAAGAGAACTGAAGTTACAGAAAACTAGCAGTAGTAGTAGTGTGTGGGACCCCATGCAAAGGGTAAAAAGGTCAGAAAAACATTGGTTAATGTGGTGCCACCATGTTGAAATGTGAGAGGATGACTGCAAATTTCATGCAAAAGACAGCAATGAGAGGAAAGAAGATGATAGAGGGGCAAGGGTATTTTGGGAATTACGGATTTGTTTAGGTTGACACGTTATGGACAGGTGTCTTGTTTTTAGCAGCCTCGTAGTTTGGTGCATGTTTGGTTTTGTTACACGTGTCCTTTAGGTTTTAGACAGCATGTATCGACGGCTTTTTTAAAGATACGATGTTTTTCTAGTAAGCATTATTATTTGGTTGCCTGATTTTTTGGTTTTTTGATTTCTTGTTTTATACGGCTTTTTTTTATAGATGTGTGGGATACTCAGAATAGATAGAAATTTAGATGTGAGTCTGTGACTTGTAAGATTTTTTTACTTTTTTTTTATTTGAACTAAGACTTGTAAGATGGATATTATATCACTTAAACTCGTTTTAGTTAGCTTTAAACGAGGTATTATATCGCTCACGAATTGCTGCGGAAAATATGTATACAAAATTATATTATTACACAAAAGCCAGCTTATATCTTAAAAAAGTTTAAAACATAGAGTTAATGGGTTTAGAGGTTAACTTCTTATTATATATAAATGAAAATATGCATATTTTAAAATTCGGGTTTTTAATTGATTCAGCCAAGTTGCCGATTTGCTAGGCTACTGGTTCAACCGCATAGTTGAACCGGTTTAATGCATATGTATATTTTTCATAATATTTTTGAGAGTTATTTGTCCTATTTTGATCTTACATTAAATTGAACCGACAAAAAGAAATAACTTTATTATGTTTTTGCCTTTAATTTTCATATTTGCAAACTTAAAAAAATGCAAAAACAATCAATTTATAGTTCTAGTTTATAACTTATTGATTAAATTACCTCGTTCGTCCTTGTGATTTATGTCAACTCCCTGTTCTCGTCTTTACTTTTTTTCTTGCATGATTGATCTTTATCTAAAAACTTTGTAGCATCAATGATCCTTATCGCTAACGCCCGTTATATCTACCCACGTGCTAACCACGCGTGGGTACCTGCGTCCTCTATTTTTCTTTTCTTTTTTAAGTTCCAAATATTTTTTCCTGAATTTTTTTTTTCTAAATATTTTTTGCGAAAGAATAAATATTTTTTTTTCACAATTAGAATTTTGTTTTCATGTTTTTTGCTAAACATTTTTTTTTTCGCAATGAAGTTTTTTTTTCACAATGAGAAAAAGTTCTTTTTCTTTGCTATGAAATTTTTTTTCACTATAAAAAATTTTTGAAGGTTTTTAGCGAAATCTTTTTCATTATGAAAAAAAAGTTGTCACCGGAATGAAAAAAAAATCTTTTTCTTCACAACAAAATTCTTTATTTTACAAAAGTTTTTTTCATAATGAAACGTTTTCTCAAAAAAAAAGTTTCAATTGTATTTTATTTTTTTCATTGTGAAAAAAAAAAAGTTTTCCAAAGTAAAGAAAAAGCAAGTTTTTTCATTGTGAAAAACAAACAAAATTTATTTTTGCAAAAAAAAATTCTTAAAAAAATTTCAAAAACAAAATTTCATTGTGAAGAAAACAAAAACCTTTTTTTTGCCAAAAAAAACATTTTGAAAAAAAAATGAGAAAAAAGATTTTCAAAAATAAAATTCCAAAAAAGAAAATTTCCAAAAAATTCAGGAAAAAATATTTTGAAAGAAAAGTTCGGGAAAAAAAATTGGATTTATTTTGTCAAAAAATAGAGAATTGTGGGTGGACGCAAATACCCTCTCGTGGATAGCATGTGGGTAGATTTAACGGAAGTATTTAACAGACGTTAATGATAAGGACCAATAATGTTACATAATTTCAAGATAAGGATCAATCATGCAAGAAGAAGAATTAAGGACGACAATAGTGATTTGGCCCAAACCACAAGGACGAACGGTGTAATTTACTCCAACTTATTTATAGTTTTAGTTTATAAAAATAAGATGACTCTATGGTGTTTTTAGAATTTTATTAAAAAACTATTTAAATCAAGCAAATATAATACCAACATTAGTTTATAACTCTAATTTGTTGTTTCATCAAAACTTAACCACATCAGTAACTATCATTTTTAACTTTTTAATTTAAATATAAGCTTTCCAAATCAAAATTTGTTTGTCCATATAACTATATTGTAGAACTTAACTTAACACAAACTTTGAGTTTAGCGAATATGAAATGACAAAAAAGTTTTGTTAGTTTTTAGGAAAAGAAAAAGTTTTTGTTGCTTAAAAAAAAGAAAAAAAAAAAAGAACAAAAGTCACTACCCGGTCGAATTTATCTTACCAGGTCGACCTGGGTCAATGAAAAACTGTCGGTTCAATCTGGTTCTTAAACAAGCAAAAACCCGGCCACATCCGGCCCCGTCTCCCAACCGGTTCTCATTTCAACCGATTGAACCGGGTAAGTTGACCCAGAGTTTAAAACATTGGTGCAAACTATAAAGTTTAATGAACGTAAGGAAAAAGTTGTATTGTTTGCAAAGTTAAGGCGGGTGGTCTAACATTTACCAACCAAAAGTTAGGTGTCGTTTGTTTATTAAGAGACTCTGAGTCTGAATTTGATTCGCACATATGAATCTGAATCTGCGACAAAATACTCTGAATCCGAATCAAATAATTTTAAAACATTTGCATGATTAGAATACAAAAGCTAGCTTATAGATCATTAAGAAGTAAAAAGATCTCTTTCCATGTCTTGTTGACCAAGAGGTTTAAATCTCTTAATGCCTAAACAAGGGAAGAAAAACAAACAACTTTAATTGTCAAAAGCTCTTAACGATTCCTATTTATAAATTATTTAAAAGTATTATGTGATTTTATCACAAAAACAAACACAGTCTTATTAATTAGTGAATTCTACATTGTTAAATGGTGTATAGCAAAATTTTAAAGCGGGCCGCTAACAATTACGGATGCGAAAAGTGTTTGTTAACTCATCGGATGCAACCAAAAATGTAAATGTACTTTATAAGTATAAATCAACAGATAATCTTGACTTCATGCATCTTTGTTGGTGTTGACGTTGAGTTACATCTTTTCAATGAGTTAGTTTTAGGAAAAATGTACTTGCTTTATCAATGTTCAATCAGAAATTTGAATAAACTAACAAAATATTTCTTCAAAAACGTTCTGAATCGATAAACTAAATATTTTTAGTAGAAAACGTAATACAACTAGGTTATACCCTAACACTTCAATGATAAAATGTATATTATGCCCAAAGAGAAAAGGTCTAACAAAGTGATTTTAGTGGATGTAGCTATATTGTTAGTTCAATTTCTTTTATTGGACTTTTATACATTATTTTTATCTTTGAACATTGAAACAACAACTAAATATCTCACAATATATATACTATATTAACCTCATATGTTTTTAGCATAATTGAAACCCCCAAATATCTAATTAGAATTTTTTTTACATAAAATAGAGTACTATTAAGACACAAACATTTTAGTCTTATTTTATAAAACTTATGTACAATAACATTTCACATAACTAAAGTAATAAGGAAATAAAATGTCTTATGTACAATAACATTTCACATAACTAAAGTAATAAGGAAATAAAATGTAATGTATTGTAATATTTTGTTCCATGTGTACGGTTTTTTATTTTTATATTATTTTTTTGACAAAAATTGTATCTTCATTGAAAATCAACAAATGTTGAAGACGATACACTGCACTATTTCAATTGATTATAGATCTTATCGCAAATGGATTAGCCATTTGAGAGAAGATCTACCAAAACGTGATTAAACACAAGCTACAAATTTTATACAGAGTCGTAAAAGTATAAAGATGGAGCCTAAACCAAGCCTAGGCCTAGTTTTCAAAAGATTGCGTACCATACCTAAAAATAGTTACTATTCAAAAAGCCCATCCTGAAAACTCGGAATACATGAAGAGGGTAGAATAGACCATCAGTCTTAAGACCAGATGCAATGGTCACCCTTCACTTTCACTAATTCACCCTTTACCTCAGCGTTACATCATCATTCAACACATCACCGCTCCTCCCATCTTTCAAGTTCAATAATCACCACTCCCCTCACCTTTCAACCCATTGTTTAAACAAATTTAATTAAAAACTAAATTGAACTTTTAGTTATAAATTAAAAACATTACATAAATAATTAAAAATTTAAACGTACAAAATTAAAAACGTAAACTAATAATCTAAATTCCACTTCTCCTTGATCGCCGCCTTCATCTGTTGCACCCTTTGAGAGCTCGTAGAATCAAGTGCTCAGTAGATTGTATATAGAAGCGCTCATCTTTTTTTCGTTGTTCATATATTCTTGGTTGGCCAACATTCGTTCTTTTATTTCGACCTTCTTTTGTTGCATTTCCATCTCCTTCCTTTTGATCTCTAATACGGATAATTTTAAACACAAGAAGCTTTACAATCATTCTAGGAAGAGTACCTAACCGTTGTAGTATAGTATGGGTAAAACACGGGGGATTGATCGTTCTTTAGGGGAATAGTGTTGGGAAGGCTCGAATTGTATGACGAATTAAGTTTAAATGTTAAGGGATGATTATTTTTGGTCTTTTTATATTTTTTAAAAATCGGAGTAAAAATCTCGGGGTTTGAAGAGTTTGGTTTATAACTACTAATTAACTAATTAAAAGCTAAATTAAAGTAAATATGCGGAAAAGTAAATTGATGAACTTGTATGATAAGTAAATGTGTTTACTTAGAATCTTACTACTCCGTAGTTATATCTTATTGATTATTCGAATTGTCATGTCCTTGTTTTAATTAGCACGTTGCATTCCTTAATATCAGTCGTAGGGAGGTGCCAAATGCCCTAACTCTATGAATGTATAGGACTTGTTAAGAATCTTTATGTCAGCGACCGCAATTCCCAAAGTTAAAGAATGTATAGGACTCGTTAAGACTCTTAATGTCAGCGATCGCAATTCACGCGATAAATACAATGAACAAACCATCTATTGCACTATAGTGGAGCGTTTAGTTGGACGTTCAAGTAGGCATCCTAAGATCTAACCAGTTTTCCAACTCCTAACGCGATAACAACTAAACAAGAGATGACAATCAATAATCAACAACTAATTACTCACACAACACATAGACAGTAATGATTAATGAATAACTTATATTCAATTAAAACATGGGGTTTTGGGGGCTAAAAACCCTTACAATATCTGACAAATTCGTGCACCAAGAGTTCTCTGCAAAGTCTTACCGATACGTGTCACACATAATGAAAATCCTACCAAAAGTATATATAGTATTACAACTGTGACGGTGTCACTTAAAAAGTGTGACGCCATCATATCGCCGTCATTAAGGTTTTATGAGCTGCAACGACTTAGTTGTGATGGCGTCACCTTATGGGTTATGACGCCGTCGCTCTTCACTTTTCTGGTCATGACGACGTTAGCTCAAGACCGTCACCATCCTATGAAGCGTCACTTATAAATTTTATAACTGGATTATCTTCGTGATTCTTCAAGTGACGGCGTCCCGTTGTATCTGTGACGTTGTTCCAGCTCCTTTTCAGGAACGTTTTCTTGACTTTGTCCTTTTTTTTTTGTTTTTTCGTCCAAATGAGCCAAAAACACTTCAATTTCTAGCATTTGCTTCCCAAATACCTAAAATTCCAATAGTAACGATTTAGGGAAATACATAATTAAATATGTACAAGTTTAGAGGCTAAATGACCTCTCAAAAACGCATGTTTTTACACCTCATCAAATATCCCTATACTTGAAATTTGCTTGTCCTTAAGCAAATGTGCTTTTATCCTAATCAATTTACAAATTAAGGGCATTTAACATTAGTTTAAAGATAATTTACAACACAACTCATTCCACAATATTCAACACTACCACGGAAATTATATACTAGCACCTCACATAAAGTGTTTGGATTCTCACATCTCTCGGGTGTATAAGTGATATAACATGTATGAAAACGGGAAAATTAAACACTCTCTACCTGTCATAGCACATAGATTATCATAGGCTTGATAAAGGATCTAACCTCCACCGCTTTGCGTAAGCACCAAGGATAAACTATCCAAGAGAACTTTTAAAAGGTTGTAACGTTAGGTGTAAGGGTAAGGAAAACATGGTTTTGTGGATATGGGGACTTGACTGGTGGCAAGTTAATCATCCAAGTTAGTTACATGTACAAAGTGGCGTTGCTAAGCCAAAACTCGATACACTAACTCTATCTTTTTTTGTGTTTTTTTACTTTTTCTTGACTAAAATAAATAAATTGTGGGATGATAGTCCGTATGTTTTTCTCTTTCTTTTTCTTTTCTTTTTTTCTATTATTTTTTTTATTATTATTTTTCATACACTTTTGCCCTGCCATCCGCAAAATAATACATCAAGGGATTTATAGTAGCATCCCGACACTTGAACTTTCAAATATATAAAAACTACCAATGACCCGAATTAGAAGATCATTAAACATGGAGTACTTAAACATTAACGTACTTTGAGGTAATAATTTTGACTATCTTCCCCATTACTCCATAATAAAAGTACTAAATCCATGAGTCTCAGTCATCCCAAAACTGTATTTACAAGATATAACTCGATTTAGCAACCATGTAATCAACTAGACAATTAACTAAGGGTTTAACATAAATGTTGTAACAAGAATGCACCAAAGATGAGTGCATACAAGGAAGGCTAAGGCGATCTGGGTGTAACATTTGAGGGTGGATTGTAAACAATGTCCTTCATTAATATTTCGGAATCCACCGAAATATCACGAAAACCGCGAAAAGGATAGGCTCAGAGGAGTTCACTAGGGGTATGTTGTACTAAAAATGAGTGCATAGCAAGGGTGGAGGTAATTACTTGACCAATGTAGCCAACGTAATAATAAACATGTTTAAAACAAGGGTTATTGTTAATACAAATAAATCGTAAAAACGTTTATTCATATTTAGCGATCTCTTTGTGTTTTGTTGATAACAAATATAAAGTTATCATAAGTAAAATTATAAGGATACATGTTATTTTTGTAAAGCATTTACATATATAATCATTTAACATAAATTATTGTAATAATTCATTTGGTGTAATAGTTTATTAGGATGGGTAAAAACCATAACTTATGACCCATACCCATGGAGCATATTCATAACCCATGGAGCTAACCCATGACCCATTGACTAGATGTAGTGCATCTTCTAGATACATTTTATCTATTTGGATACCCATGATCCAAAGTCCATGACCCATGACCCATGATCCATAACCCATAACCATTAAGGAGGAGCGTCCTGCGGATCCCCCAGTTTACACTGGACGGATCCCTCATGTAAGGGATCCGTGGGATCCGGGGAACAGTAGTGATTCTTTTCCTATAAATAGTGAGCCATTTCTTCATTGTAACTCACCCCTATTCTTACAAACTCTCTCATACATTACTTCTATCTTCTAATCTTAGATCTCTTGATCTATATAGTAGTTCTTCTTTCTTTTGTTGTGATTCTCATATAGGTCCTTCTCAAAGGTGAGATCACGAGATACTACAAGCCATCCAAGCAAGGAGTCCTTGATTGATTTGTTCCTCTACAAGATTTCTGTAGCAAGATCTTGTATTTCATATTTCGTATAGTTGTTGTGTTATAGTTGTGTTGGTTTGGTCCTCCGTGTTAAGGACTCGGTATTTAGCTTTGTACCGGAAAAAGTGTAAGCGACGTTGTGAGGCTTCTCCGCCAATTTGAAGGAGCTTGTTGACATAGTGCTTGAACTCTCGAGTAGGTGACTCAGGGAGTGGAGTAGGGCAAGTAAGGTGTCCTTATAGCTGAGCCACTATAAATCGGTTGTGTCATTTCTATCCTTTACTTTACTTGCTTTCATCACTTACATTACTTATTGCTTTATACTTTCTATCCATCCATACAATTTCACATAATATCGAATCTAAAGTTTTGAAACTAATTTAAAATCGGCAAAACCATTCAACCCCCCCCCCTTCTAGTTTTCCACAATTGGCATCAAGAGCAAGGTTTACAAAAGTTTTAAAGTAAATCGTATTTTAAAAACTTTTCGATCACAATGGGTTCGGAAAATTATAAAGAAGGGCAATCTATGCAACGACCTCCACTACTTGAAACTAATGGTTTTATTTATTGAAAAAATAGATTCAAGACTTATGTGAAATCAAAAGATATTGATCTTTGGTACATCATTGTTGAAGGTGACTTTGAAGCCACTACAAAAGATGATAAAACCGGCAACCAAATAAACACACCTCATGATCAACTCTCCGATGATCAAAAGAAAAAGCTTTCCAAAAATAGTGAAGCTAAAATGGTTTTATACAATGCTTTACCCAAAAAGGAATTCGAAAGAATTTCTATGCTTAAAACCTCAAAAGAAATTTAGAATTCTTTAGTTGTAACTTATCAAGGAAATCAACATGTTAAAAACAATAAAATAGATTTATTTGTTCAACAATATGAACAATTTTCAATATCGGATGAGGATAGTATTGATAATTCTTTTGCTAACTTTAATACTATAATTACATCATTACAAGCACTTGATGAGTCTTTCTCTAGTCGTAACTCGTAATCATGTCAGGAGATATCTAAGGGCACTTCCATCCAATTGGAGATCAAAGGTAACGGCTATCGAAGAATCAAAAGACTTATCAATCCTCACCCTCGACGAACTCATAGGCAATCTAAAGGTCTATGAGCTTGTCCTCGCTAAAGATTCTGAAGCCTCAAAAGAAAAGAAAGAGAAGTACAAATTGCGGAAAACTAGAAGGGGGGTTGAATAGTTTTACCAATTAAAACTTCGTTTTAAAATATTTAGATCGACTTATGTAAATCTATTTGGATGTGTATGTTGGACATTGATAGATAGATATATATAAATGTGTAATGAAAGATAAGGAGTAAGAAGCACATAACCATGACACGAGTATTTATAGTGGTTCGGCTACAAGGACACCTTCCTTGCCCTACTCCACTCCCCGAATCACCTACTCGAGAGTTCGTAAACACTACATGACACCAACTCCTTATGGCGGAGAAGCCTTCACAACGTCGCCTACTCTTTTTTCGGTACTAGGCTAACCACCGGGTTCTTTCACAAGGTAGAACCTCACCTACCACAACGTCGTCTACCCTTTATCCGGTACTAGGCTAAGTACCGAGTTCAATTACAATGGAGGAACTACTACCCAACACTACACAACACCTAACCCCAAAGGAGACCAACTCCTTATTACAATACCATCAAGGATATCAATATCCTTGGATACAACCTATCTCTATTTGTATATCAATGCTCCTCATTGATTATACAACCTTGGCATCTTTCACTAATGCCACTTGACTTGACTTCTAGGCATTCTTCACTAACGCCTTCGACACGGACATTTGGCACCTTTCACTAATGCCTTCGTCTTGACTCCTTTAGCATTCTTCACTAATGCTTTTGACACGGACGTTAAGCACCTTTCACTAATGCTTTTGTCTTGACTCTTTCGGCATCCTTCACTAATGCCTTGGACACAACACTTCTATTGAGGAAGAAAGAACTATCAACAAGAGAACCTCAGTAGTCTTGATGATAACGAAGCATGGCAACTCATGGACTTGAGCTTGCTCGACTTCAAAAGGTGGTGATCTCGCCTTTAAGAGGAACCTAGAGAATCACACAAAAACAAAACTACATACATAGATCACTTGGATCTGAGGTTAGAGAGTTTATAACTCAAAGAGAAAATATATGTGAAAGGGGTGAGAAACAATGAGAAAATGGCTCACTATTTATAGAGGAAAAATAGCTACTGTTCCACGGATCCCTCACTTGAGGGATCCGTCCAGTGTATTACTGGGGATCCGTGGGACGCTCCCTTTTGCCCATGGGTTTTGGGTCATGGGTCATGGGTTATGGATCATGGATCATGGGTATCCAAGTAGATACAATGTATCTACAAGATGCAATGCATCTAGTCCATGGGTCATGGGTTAAAACCATGGGTCATGGATAATATCCATATATGACTTAAGCATGATGTCATGCAATGGGTTATGGGTCATGGAATTTGGGTTATACCCAACTACATTCAATGTATTTGGTCAATGGGTCAAGTACTTAAGTTTCTACCCATTTATATTACCCATTATAATACATACTAGTTATGTATATATTTACCTAATATGTAAACACTAGTTGTTGTACATATGTATTACTAAATCATAAAATCACTTATACTTGTTTTAGTTTTTTATGTGAAAATGTAAGTGTGTTAGTAAACTATTGGCTCAAACCATTTACGTATTTTATTTGTTTCATTTAAAATGATTTTACGTTTGTTATCGACAAAACATTAGAAGATCGTAAAATATAAATAAACGTTTTTACAGCTTATTTGTATTAACAATCTCCACCTTTTTGTTGATGACAAAACATAAAATTATTTTAAGGAAAAACTAAAATTCGTAAAAGTTTGAATTGGAGTTTTTACTCTCTTCTCCCCCTTTTTGTCGAAACAAAAAGAGCGTCGAAAAAAAATAACACGTGGTTTTTAAGAAAAACATGTGATATGAAAAGAAAATATAGAGAGCAAGTGATGGTAAGAGTTCTCGTCTTAACTCCCCCTTGACGAGTCCATCCCTTTGTGAGGGCGTCAAGTAAGAAAAACTACTAAGCTAATGCATTGCAACTATGTTTGCAAATGGTTTCGTCTTAGTGACGATAATGCTCCCCCTTGATGATTGTGAAATGCGTACAACGCGCGTTCGGGGTCAAAGGAACTTCCTTTTCGTCGAGCAAGTTTTTCAACACCCTAGGCAGTGAACCTAATCGTTGTAGTGTAGTATTAGGGTAATCCCCGGGAATTGATATCGTTCTCTAGGGGAATAGGAATGCTAGTGAGAAATTACTACGCTAAGTTTGGGGTTGAGGAAGATTATTTTTTATCCTTTTTATATTTTTTTAGAAAATTGAAAGGTACGAATCTCAGGGTATTGGATTTAGGGGGTGGTATTTCTACCGATTACTCTACTTATCTAATTATCTAATTATCTAAACTAAGGTGAGTGTAGTCTATGTCTATTGTTATGTGCTCTTATGATGATTAAAAATGTGTTTACTTATATGCTATTACTCCCTAGTTATCTCCTATTGATGGTTGAATTGTCACGTCCTTATTCTTAACGCGTTGTGTCTTCTAAGGTTGTAGGGTATGCGTTTTTCCCTAACTCTTTGAGACTACCTTAAGGTCATTGCCTACGAAATCTCGAGGATTCATAAACTAACTCTAAGGTTATCTTTGGATGTTTAGACTACAATAACTCTAGGTTATTATAAACTAATGTTCACAAAGATTACTCAAGCATTTAAAAACACAACGAATGACCTATCGCAATACTAGGTCAATCACAATTAAGATAAGAGACAACCAATCAATATTCAATACCTAGGTTTCATAGATCTAAGCAAACACACAAGTATATTAGCCGGACATGGAAAACAGGCAAGCATACACACAAACAATTGAAGACATAATTGAATTAATGAAGTAAATCACTTATCTTGTTGTAAAATAGGGTATGGAACCCTAAGATACTGCCCAAGACAGCCTGTGTTCGGTTTTGCTTGTGACGCCGTCGGCTTCAACCTCTGACACCGTCGGGATCCAAATCTAGGTCGTCTGAGTTGTGACGCGCTACTCTTTTAAACCTGATGCCGTCACGTGCAAAATAGCAATTTGCTCTCTGAGTAGTCTCAAGGTGTGTCGCGACGGCGTCGCTATTAAGCTGTGACGCCGTCCCCTTCAGTTCCAGCAGCTTGAGTGTCTCGATTCTTGACTTTGGCCATTTTCTTCATATATTCGCACCTTTTAGTCCAAATAAGTGTCATTCCAGCAATTTGCCTTCAAGAGACCTAAAAAGTGAAAATGAATGAAATTAAGTAGTAACGGATACAAAAGTGATCAATTAAGGGCTTAAATGACCCCTCAAAAGTGTACCTTTTAAATCCTTATCAAATACCCTACACTTGGTATTTTCTTGTCCTCAAGCAAATGTGCTTTTGGCCAATTAATTTATAAGTTAGGGGTCATGAAGCATTAGTTTAGAACAATTCACAAGACATATAAGCCCCGCAAAAGTCATAACAAGCACGGAAATTACACATTAGCACCTCACAAGTGGTGTTTGGATACTCTCATCTCTTGGGTGAATATGAAATATATCAAGTTGGAAATGAAAGATAAACACTCATTAACCGGTCCTAGTACATACATTACCATAGGCTTGAGACTAGATCAAACCTCCATCGCTTTGGCGTAAACACCTAGGGAAAACTATCTAAGAGGTCTTTTAAAGAGTTGTAACATTAGGCTTACAGTAGGGAAACAAAGGGTTTGGTGGGATAGGCGATTTAGTGGTGGCAAGTCAAAAATCTTTATGTTACAAGCATGAGAAGAATGGCGTTGCTAAGCCAAGACTCGACACTCTAAACTCTAGATAAATTGAAATAAACAAATATAAATTTAAAGATAGATGTAGGATGGTAGCCCGTATATATATATATATATATATATATATATATATATATATATATATATATATATATATATATATATTTTGAATCACTCTTTTTTCGATTTTTTTTCATACACTTTTACTCTACCATCCTCTATGATAACATCAAAATAATAGGGATTTATAGGCACATCCCTACACTTGAGTTTTTATTACTCTAACACTAATTTGACCCGAATTGAAAAGATCAAAACACTTGGAGTACATTATTATACAAATAAAGGGAATTTGAATTTAACGTTACTTCCCGTCATTTCATAAAATTTAACTTTTCTCATGAGTACCAATCGTCCCAAAACTGTGTACAAAGGGTATGACTCGACTTAGCAACTTATGCAAGCAACTAGATAATTGAACTAAGGGTTTAGTATGATAACAATAATGCACTAAAAGTGAGTGCATACAAGGTAGGCTAAGGCAATTTGGGTGTACATTTGGGGGTGGATTGTAAACAATGCTCTTCATTGATATTCCGGAAAACCGAAACATCACGAGAACCGCGAAAAGGATAGGCTCTGAGAGGTTAACTAGGGGTATCGTGCACTAAAGATGAGTACAACGCAAGGGTGTGGGGGAACTACTCAACCGATGTAGAAGAAGTAATTATATTACGGGTATCAAACAAGGGTTATCCTAATGCCTCTGATCATTTAGTTATTCCTAACTACACAAGTGTAGTCTTACTAGCGATCTCGGAATGCATCACAAAACAAGTTATAGAATCTATTATACTACCGGTACACACTCGAAGCATTAAAGTAGAATGCTTTAATTCCTACAAATCTAAGGGAGATCCTCACATTTTGGGTGGAATTTAAGTGATAAAGGGTTTTGTTCTAGTCATATAACTTCCTATCCATGAGACGCTTTATTAAGACTAATGGCCCACTCCTACATGTCATGAAAAATTTTAAATTTGGTGCCAAAATTACCCTAACCGATATTTTTCATGGTTTATTACACAAATGAAATTGGACAAGGCAAATAGTCAAGGATAAGCATAGTTTCAAAGTTCCCATTTTATTTTCCCTCCTTACACTTAAACTGAACATTGTCCCCAATGTTCCCTGAAAGTATTAAAGTTATGATAATGGAAGGTAATTAAAAACGAAAGAAACTAGTACTCCCCTGATTAGCTCGGTAGGATCCGTGTGAAGTAGTGGTTAAATCTTTCTTCAAGAAAATGTATGCGTGAAAAGCTTCTTCCAATCTTATGTATCTTCTTCTTGGTAAATAAAACCTGCACACTTGAAGAAAACAAACGAAACCTTCGCGTAAAATCGGCAGTAAAAATATATATATGTCTCTACTAAACTAGGATATAATGCTTGTGGAATGGATGTTTACAGATTTTCTGGAAAATTAAGACCTGAAAAATTCCAAAAATTTATAAGTAGCTCAGAAAACGAGAAAAAGTAGTAAGCTGTTTCTACTCCTCCTGACGCCGTCAGGTTATCCTGACAAAAACTGGTCTGCAATTTTCTGGAAAAAATTCTGGAAAATTTATATCTTTAGAATCTGGAAAAATTTCCTGCAAAACATTCATTATGACCCGATACAAGCATTTGACTCGAACAAACACACATGTATATCTTTTTAATAATTGTAATTCTCATGTTCACGTTCTTTTTGAAAACATGTGTAATCCTCCCTACACTTATCCCTTTTGTGAAATACCCTTATATGTAATTAAAACGAGGTTAAAGATAAAATAAAGCATTTTTACAAAGTCAAACATGAGAATAAACAATCAATAAAAGATATACAACACACAAATAGACAATCCAACCACACAAGTCATAGATAAATCACACCACATGCAAATATACATACACATCAAATTGTTCAAAGTTCACCACAAAGTCAAGATAGTCTAGATTATTACATGCCCAAATAAAATTGTTTCAACAACCAACCATACTTATCCGTAAACAATCCATAAACAAACACATGAGTCACTGGGGAGGGGGTCCATAACGGTAGTCATAACCAGGAGGGAGGTGGCCCAGGTATCCATAAGGCGGGTAGTCCTCCTCCCGCCCGGGAAATGGATCGATCTGCAGGTGTGGGTCAAGCTGATCACGCATGGATAGATGCTGCATCTGTCTGAAGGTATGATCATATGTCCAGCTAGCCCTCTGATCCTGCTGCGCCATCCACATGTCCATACGGCCCATCCATGCTCCCAGGTGGGCCTGCCAATCTCCACTGGACATGTGCATGTAGGCGTCAGCGGAGTCTCCTGCTCCATCCCCCTGCTGGTATGCTGGCATCTGCGGCTCGTCATCATCGTCATCATCACCAACCTGAACGTCGGGCTGAGCACGGAACCATGCGTAGCCCCTACCATAATCCATGATGACATCCATAGCTTTTATGGACTTAGCTCTGACGACCCTTGGTGCTGCCACTACATTGAGGTACATGGGTATCTCCCTGATAAGGTTTTAAAATGTACCTTTTTGAGGGGTCATTTAAGCCCTTATTTGATTACTTTTGTATCCGTTATTACTTAATATCGTTCCTTTTCACTTTTTAGGTCTCTTGAAGGCAAAATGCTGGAATGGCACTTATTTGGACGAAAAGGTGCGAATATACGAAGGAAATGGCCAAAGTCAAGAATCGAGACACTCAGGCTGCTGAAAACATAAGGTGACGACGTCACTGCTTATCTGCGACGCCGTCGGAGGATTTTGTGACGGGACAGAAGCCAAAACTCTTATTTTCAAGTGACGACGTCAAGTTATAAAAGAGTAGGCCGTCGCAACTCAGACGGCCTAGATTCAATCCAGACGGCGTCAGAAGCTGAAGAGGACGGTGTCACAAGCACAAGGTGACGCCGTCGCAAGTCTAACGTGGCCAAGACGAAACCCTAATGACGGCGACACGACGACGTCACAAAACATAAGGTGACGTCGTGGCATGTGTAATCTTATATATAGAATCCGAATTTTTCAGTATTGTGGGTAGTCTTTTGGAGTAAAAAACCTAAACCGAACCAAGGCTGTCTTGTACAGTATTTTAGGGTTCCAAACCCTATCTTACACCAAGATAAGTGTTTTACTTCATTAATACAATTATTTCTTTGATTATTTGTGTGTATGCTTGCATGTTTTCCATGTCCGGCTAATTTACTTTTGTGTTTGCTTAGGGAATATGAAACTTAATTATTGAATATTGATTGGTTGTCTCTTATCTTAGTTTGTTAATGATCTAGTAATGCGATAGGTCATTCGTTGTGTACTTAATGCTTGATTAAATCTTTGTGAACCTTAGAATATGACTCCTTGAGTAGTTGTAAGCTAAACCATCCAAAGAGTGCCTTAGAGTAAGAGTTTATTATCCCTAGTGAGTTTTGTAGACGAGACCCTTTGGTAAGTTCAAAGAGTTAGGGAGAAACGCATACCCTACAACTTTAGACACACAACGCAACTAAGAATAAGGACGTGACAATTCAACCACCAATAGGAGATAATTAAGGAGTAGTAAAACCTAAGTAAACACATCTTTAAACTATCATACGAGCACACAATAATTAGACATAGACTACATACACCTTAGATTAGATAATTAGATAAGTAGAGTAATCGGTAGCAATACCAACCCCCCAAATCCAAACCCCGAGATTCGTACCTTTCCTTTCCTTAAAAAATATAAAAAAGATAAAAAAATAATCTTCCTCAACCCCAACCTTAGCGTAGTAACTTCTCACTAGCATTCCTATTCCCCTAGAGAATGATATCAATACCCGTGGCTTACCCTAATACTACACTACAACCATTAGGTTCACTGCCTAGGGTGTTGAAAAACTTGCTCGACGAAAAGGAAGTTCCTTTGACCCCGAATGACGCGTGTAGCGTTATCAAGTTTTTGGCGCCGCTGCCGGGGAATAGAATAGCTAGTTAGTAGTCCACCTCGTTTAGGTTTCTTTGCTTGATTCCTATCAAGTAAATTTTTTCTCATTCTTAGCTTTCTCTTAGTCTATCCCCCTTCTTCGTGACCTTTGTTCGTAATCCCATCACTTTTTCATCATGGAAGGTGATAACCACCCACCATTCATCAACCCACCACCAACTGACCCGCCAAGAGCCCGTACTCTTGGTGAATACTCGAGACCAAGCCACCTAGGCTATAGGAACACCATTGAGCTTCCCGACCAAGCCTAAACTACGGCCCTGCGATCCGACACCATCCGGTTGGTGCAAAACGGATGTGCATTCCATGGACTTCGCTCCGAAGATCCAAATCAGCATCTAAGGGATTTCCTTAAAATTGTCGATTGCATCGACCTTGATGCTACTACTCGGGAGACCACGCGCCTGCGTCCCTTCCAATTTTCTCTACGGGGCCAAGCTAGTAATTGGCTTGAGCGACTTCCCGCCGGTTCCATCTCAAGTTGGGATGATCTCACCTCTCGCTTCCTTGCTCAATTTTTCCCACCGGGGAGAACTACTAAACTTAGGGATGACATCTTGATGTTCTAACAACGTCAAAATGAATCTCTCTACGAAGCATGGACTCGATTCAAGGACTTACTTCATAAAGTCCCTCATCACGGCATTGATCTTTGGCTCCAAGTCCAAATCTTTTATGATCATGTCAACTTCCCCACCAAGCGATCCATTGACCAAGCGGCCGGTGGAAAACTTAGTGATCTCACCGCGGAAGAATCATGGGGTATAATAGAGGACCTTGCCCTCTATGACAACGAAAGTTGGGATGACCCCCGTGAGCTGCCCAAAACCGTTAAGGCAATCTCCTTACCTCCTATTACCTCACAATCTTCCGACCGTAGGATGATCGAACTTGAAGATCAAGTTAAATTCCTAATGAGTTCCTACGAAAATCCTAAGTCCTCACGTCAAGTGAATAAAATCACTCTACTTTGTGAGTTATGTAGTGGTCCCCACGACACTCGTGATTGCACAAGACTCCCCGAACAAGCCTTCGCGGACTACGCCTCTATGCGTACCGACAGAGCGGGAGAGAAGTGGTACACTTTCAAGCCCGAACAAAACAACTTAGGAAACTCTTACAACCCCTCATGGAGAAATCACCCTAACCTTAAGTGGAACCAAAACTCAAGCACACCCCAAAGCTCATCTAGTCCACCTAATAGGTTCAACTCTCTAAACACCGGGAACCTCACTAATCTTGAGGCAATTGCATCTAGATTCCTGTCATCTCAAGAGACTCGATTGACTAAGCTTGAAGCCGATTTTAAGCGAAGACAAAGCGAGATGACAATCAAGCTTGATGCCCTCTTAAAAGCCTTCAATGAATGGGAAGTTGGAGCATTCCCAAGTGATACTATAAAGAACCCAAAAGTGAATTCGATTTCGTCGACTTCATGTTCTTGTTCACCATGGGAGAATGCACATCCATGCCCCTCACACCCAATGGTTCACTCAGTAAATGCTATCAAAAAGGGTTCCAAGCCATCCAAAATGAGGTACCAAGGCCCTGCACCATTGGTAGAACCTACTCTTGAGAAACCCGCCAACCAAGAATCCAAACCTAGTTTAGAGGAGGAGTACAAGGAACTCCATCAAGAAAAACCGATTCTTGAGGTCTTAGCTCATGCCCCTTATTATAATGCTTTAAAAGAAAAATATGAGTTAGAACTTAAGTTTGGAAAACATGGGTCCGCTTTTGTGCGAAATAATTTACCTAAGAAGTTAGACGATCCCGGGCTATTTACTCTTCCGTGTAGGCTTGGAACTTCTAAACCTCTCGACGCTCTAGCCGACTTGGGGTCATGCATCAATCTTGTTCCGTTGTCCCTCCATAGAAGCCTTAAATTAGGTAAAATAGAACCAACGGAAACCATCTTAGATCTAGCGGACGGTAGTGTTGCCGTCGGTAGGAATAATAAAAGACATGGTAGTACACGTAGGAGAGTTGACTCTTTTGGCCGACTTTCATGTGCTAGACATGAATAAGGACCCGACATGCCCATTACTATTAGGAAGAGGATTCTTAGCTACCGCTAGTACCATCATCGATTGTAAGATGTCCAAGATAGTGGTAGGAGAGGGGAGTGCTAGGTCAATTTACGATGTCAAAAAGCATACGTACTACAAAGAAGAGGAAATCCCACATGAGATTAGGTTGGATAGAGAGCCTTCTAGATATGGACCTTGGATAGATAAGAACCTCATAGGTCCCCAAAGACCTTTTTACCTAGATGAAGCCTTCACTAGTAAAGCAACTTTCCAAGAAAAAGAAATGGCTAGGGACATGGAAGTGAACCCGTTCGAGGACGCCTTAGTATTTCGGAAGATGACCGAGTTCCTAGGAAGCTTGCCCGTCAACCTTGTCATGAATAAGTGGAAAATTGAGAAATCTAAACACAAATGGGATTGGGATAGACCGCCTAGTGACGGTGATGGAGAGTGGCACATTAGGATTACAATCTATGATCCCGATGGAGAGAACTTTGAAAAGGCATATCTAACCGAACGTCTACTAGGAACTTGAATGATAAGTTTGATCCTTATGACATTGTTGAGGATAGGCTTACTTATATCGGTACGTAGGAGCACGACTACGAGTCTAGCTACAAGACTCTTAAATAAAGAAAAGCGCTTCGTGGGAGGCAACCCATGCTTAATTGTTTTCTTGTTAGTGTCATATGTCTTTTATTGATTGTTTATTCTCATGTTTAAATTTGTAAAAATGCTTTATTTTGTTTTTAACCTCGTCTTAATTGCATATAAAGGTATTTTACATAAGGGATAAGTGTAGGGAGGATTACACACGTTTTCAAAAGAAACGTAAACATGAGAATAACAATTCATTAAAAGATATATATATATGTGTGTTTGTTCGAGTCAAATGCTTGTATCGAGTCATAATGGATGTTTTGCAGAAATTTTTCCAGATTCTAAAGATGTAAATTTTCCAGAATTTTTTCCAGAAAATCGCAGACCAGTTTTTGTCAGGATAACCTGACGGCGTCAGGATTGCAACCTGACGGCGTCAGGAAGGAGTAAAAACAACAGATTACTTTTTTCTCGTTTTCTGAGCTACTTATAAATTTTTGGAATTTTCCAGGTCTTAATTTTCCAGAAATTCTGTAAACATCCATTCCACAAGCATTATATCCTAGTTTTAAATCGAGTCTTATATATATTATTACCGCCGATTTTACGCGAAGGTTTCGTTTGTTTTCTTCAAGTGTGCAGGTTTAGTTTATCAAGAAGAAGTTACATAAGATTGGAAGGAGCTTTTCACGCATAAATTCTTCTTGGAAAGGATTTAACCACTACTTCACACACGGATCCTACCGAGCTAATCAGGGGAGTACAAGTTTCTTTCGTTTTTAATTACCTTCCATTATCATAACTTTGATACTTTCGGGGAACATTGGGGACAATGTTCAGTTTAAGTGTAGGGAGGGAAAATAAAACGAGAACTTTGAAACTATGCTTATCCTTGATTATTTGCTTTGTCCAAGTGTATTTGTGTAATAAACCATGAGAAAATGTCGGTTAGGGTAATTTTGGCACCAAATTTTTAATTTTTCATGACATATAGGAGTGGGCCATTAGTTTTAACAAAAGCGTCTCACGGATAGGAAGTTGCATGACTAGCACAAAAACCCTTTACCACCTAAATTCCACCCAAAATGTGAGGATCGCCCTTAGATTAGTAGGAATTAAAGCATTCATCTTTAATGCTTAGAGCGTGAACCGGTAGTATATTAGATTCTAGAACTTGTTTTGTGATACATTCCGAGATCGCTAGTAAGACTACACTTGTGTAGTTAGGAATAACAAAATGATAAGAGGCATTAGGATAACCCTTGTTTGATACCCGTAATATAATTACTTCTTCCACATCGGTTGAGTAATTCCCCCACACCCTTTGCGTTGTACTCATCTTTAGTACACGATACCCATAGTTAACCCCTCAAAGCCTATCCTTTTCGCGGTTCTCGTGATGTTTCGGTTTTTCCGGAATATCAATGTAGAGCATTGTTTACACCCCACCCTCAAATATACACGCAAATCGCCTTAGCCTACCCTGTATGCACTCACTTTTAGTGCATTATTGTTATCACCCTAAACCCTTAGTTCAATTATCTGGTTGCTTGCATGAGTTGCTAAGTCGAGTCATATCCTTTGTACACAGTTTTGGGACGATTGGGACTCATGGGAAAAAGTTAAAGTTTATAAAATGATTGAAAGGGAACGTTAAATTCCCTTTGTTTGCGTAATAATGTACCCCAAGTGTTTTGATCTTTTCAATTCGGGTCAAATTAGTGTTAGAGTAATAAAAACTCAAGTGTAGGGATGTGCCTATAAATCCCTATCATTTTGATGTTACCGTAGAGGATGGTAGAGTAAAAGTGTATGAAAAAAAAATCTAAAAAAAAGAAAAAAAGAGAAAAGAAAAAAAAATAGAGTGAAAAAAAAATAAAAAAAAAATAAAAAAAATAAAACGGGCTATCATCCTACACCTATCCTTTTAATTTATGTTTGTTTATTTCAGTTAGCTAGAGTCTAGAGTGTCGAGTCTTGGCTTAGCAACGCCATTCTTCGTATGCATTTAACATAGAGATTTTTGACTTGCCACCACTAAATAGCCTATCCCACCAAACCCTTTTTTTTCATACCGTAAGCCTAACGTTACAACCCTTTAAAGACCTCTTTGATAGTCTTTCCTAGGTGCTTACGCCAAAGCGATGGAGGTTTGATCTATTCTCAAGCCTATGGTAATCTATGTACTAGGGCCGGTTAATGAGTGTTTATCTTCCATTTCCAACTTGTTATATTTCATATACACCCGAGAGAGATGTGAGTATCCAAACACCCCATGTGAGGTGCTAGTATGTAATTTCCGTGCTTGTTATGACTTTCGCGGGGATTATATGTGTTGTGGACTGTTTTAAAACAATGCTTCATGACCCCTAACTTATAAATTAATTGGCTAAAAGCACATTTGCTTGAGGACAAGCAAATACCAAGTGTAGGGATATTTGATAAGGTTTTAAAATGTACCTTTTTGAGGGGTCATTTAAGCCCTTAATCACTTTTGTATCCGTTATTACTTAATATCGTTCCTTTTCACTTTTTAGGTCTCTTCAAGGCAAAATGTTGGAATGGCACTTATTTGGAAGAAAAGGTGCGAATATACGAAGAAAATGGCCAAAGTCAAGAATCGAGACACTCAGGCTGCTGAAAACATAAGGTGACGGCGTAACTGCTTATCTGCGACGCCGTCGGAGGATTTTGTGACGGGACAGAAGCCAAAACTCTTATTTTCAAGTGCCGACGTCAAGTTATAAAAGAGTAGGCCGTCGCAACTCAGACTGCCTAGATTCAATCCAGACGGCGTCAGAAGCTGAAGAGGACGGCGTCACAAGCACAAGGTGACGCCGTCGCAAGTCTAACGTGGCCAAGACGAAATCCTAATGACGGCGACACGACGACGTCACAAAACATAAGGTGACGCCGTCGCATGTGTAATCTTATATATAGAATCCAAATTTTTCAGTATTGTGGGTAGTCTTTTGGAGTAAAAAACCTAAACCGAACCAAGGCTGTCTTGTACAGTATTTTAGGGTTCCAAACCCTATCTTACACCAAGATAAGTGTTTTACTTCATTAATACAATTATGTCTTTGATTATTTGTGTGTATGCTTGCATGTTCTCCATGTCCGGCTAATTTACTTTTGTGTTTGCTTAGGGAATATGAAACTTAATTATTGAATATTGATTGGTTGTCTCTTATCTTAGTTTGTTAATGATCTAGTAATGCGATAGGTCATTCGTTGTGTACTTAATGCTTGATTAAATCTTTGTGAACCTTAGAATATGACTCCTTCAGTAGTTGTAAGCTAAACCATCCAAAGAGTGCCTTAGAGTAAGAGTTTATTATCCCTAGTGGGTTTTGTAGACGAGACCCTTTGGTAAGTTCAAAGAGTTAGGGAGAAACGCATACCCTACAACTTTAGACACACAACGCAACTAAGAATAAGGACGTGACAATTCAACCACCAATAGGAGATAATTAAGGAGTAGTAAAACCTAAGTAAACACATCTTTAAACTATCATACGAGCACACAATAATTAGACATAGACTACATACACCTTAGATTAGATAATTAGATAAGTAGAGTAATCGGTAGAAATACCAACCCCCCAAATCCAAACCCCGAGATTCGTACCTTTCCTTTCCTTAAAAAATATAAAAAGATAAAAAAATAATCTTCCTCAACCCCAACCTTAGCGTAGTAACTTCTCACTAGCATTCCTATTCCCCTAGAGAACGATATCAATACCCGTTGCTTACCCTAATACTACACTACAACCATTAGGTTCACTGCCTAGGGTGTTGAAAAACTTGCTCGACGAAAAGGAAGTTCCTTAATCCCGAACGACGCGTGTAGCGTTATCACTCCCCGACCAAGATGCCAAAGGACTGAGCCAACCGGGTGACAAGCATACCACCATATACCCTATCCTCAATCCTCATACCACTAGCAGTCCTTAAGTATTTGGCCAACCAGAATGGGATGTTACAGTGCACACCCTCGACCAACATGCAGTAGAGATAGAATAGATCTGGTAGAGTGACACGATGACTCGTGCCCTGGCGCCCCGTTATAGTGAAAGTGAGGCAACGGTGCACAAGCCTAATCCGCGGATTCCGGATCTGTGAGGCGAGGGTACTTCCAGTAACATACTCCCCGTTGGCTATTGTATTCCAAAACTGAATCCCCAACATGTCTTCCCTATGGGTAATCCCAGCTGCCAAGTTAGCCCTAAAAACATTGCTCTCAGCATCCCTTGCAGCATATAGTCCCACTCTCCTTCCAAACTCAAATATCGACATAGCCCTCCATTCTCCACCCAACCTAAATCGAACCCCCTGAAACTCAATGTTATCCCGACATGAATTAATATCCATCAAATAAGATGCGTGAAATTCACGCACCAGCTCACCATACACGGGCTCACGCATCCTAAACAACCTTCCCATTAGGGATCAGTGAACTTATCCCTCCTAAAACTGTTCCAAAATTCCCTAGCCAGATCATGCTCCTCAAGAAATCCCCACTCCACAACGGCCCCCGAGTCAATGGTTTGATGAAGCATATCATTGTAACGGGTTTGGCACTCTTCCTCAACAAATACTCCCCACCCAGCAATTGTGTCAGCTATGTTCTCCTGGGTACCAGAAGACTGTCCACTTGTTCTCTTCGTTCTCTTGCTCATCTGAAACAGGAAATCAAAAAGATGGGGAACAAATGAGTAATATTCGTCCTGTTAAGGACGACATCAGAAGGTTCTGACGACGTCGCAACATAAGCCTGACGCCGTCACACCGAGAAAATTTTAAATCCGACATTTGCGAGGGAAAAATCCAGGTTTTTAACCATAACCCTAGACCAAAACACCCCTGTTTCAGCAACAATGGTGCATTGGCTAGGTAGTTTTAGTTCCTAAGCCGTCTAGGATTCTCGCATAATCAAACCCATATGGTAACACTACAATTCGCCTAATCTTAAGCCTAATTAACAAGATTCATGGGCGACATTTAGCATTAATCAAATCAATTGGGGATTTTCGGATTGAAAGGGGAATCAAAATTGAGCATGGAATAGAGCAATTGACTAGACAAAGATCAATGTATATTACTTACCTTGTGGAGATTGCCGCAACAAAATAGTGAATTTGGTGTGGAGAAAACGTAGTGGTGTGATGTGGGGAAGATAGAATGTGTAGGGTAGAGAATGAAAGGGATGGTTGGTGTTTTTATCCGTCAGATCTGGCTTAGTGACGGCGTCACGCCCAAATTTTTTCAAAAGAAAATGTTTTTGTTGATCCGCCCGGATCAAAAATCTGATTACTATTTTTGACAAAGATTTTGGTTTTATTTTAAGATTTATTTTGTCAATCCACCCACAATCTCCATGAAGGCAAGCAACACATATGTCAAATTGTCTTTCAATTGTGATTCTAGAAATACCGAAATATCGGGGATGAGGATTCTTTGATCCTGGTTTAAAACTGAAAGAACTTTTCCAAACATTTGGAAAGTCGGGAAGTGATACGTGCACCTTTCCAATAAATATGTTCCTAGAAAACAAACATGGATTGTTGAGGCAAGAATTCAAACAAGGATGTGATTCCTTGAGGGGGTTGCCCTGCTTAATGGAATTGGAGAGGGTTTGGGAGTCATCCCAACGTGCTCCGGTATCGCGTATACCTTTTCTATCTTTTTAGGTACATTGTTCTTTGCGATTTCTTCACGGATTTTCAGCATGAAGTTGTCAGCCAGTCCCAAGAAAGTGTCGTGAGTTTTCCGCATTTGAGCTTCGAGGCGTTTTATTTCCTTTTCTTGCTTGTGGACAAATGTCAACATTATGTCCTCGAATTCATCTTGCCGGGATTTTCTTGGGAGCAAAAATTCCTTGACCGTGTTCACATGCTTATGAGCATGGGTGGTTACTTCCATTAACTTATTCACTTGTGCCTCCATACTCATAAACGCTTGTGCTTGGGAACTTAGCCCGTTTTCCTGGACTACTGGAATTTTCCATCCTTCCTCTTCATATTGAGCTAGGTCTTCGATGACCTCCCAACATGCTTCAGCATTGAGGTTACTTAGCCTTCCACCGGCGGCGTAATCAATGGTTTGTCGGAGGGAGGGACTGACATGATCATAAAAGAGTTGGACTTTAAGCTAAAGATCAATGCCATGATGAGGGACTCAATGAAGCAAGTCCTTGAATCGAGTCCATGCTTCGTAGAGAGATTCACCTTGACGTTGTTGGAACATCAAGATTTTATTTCTAAGCTTAGTAGTTCTCCCCGGTGGGAAAAATTGAGCAAGGAAACGAGTGGTGAGATCATCCCAACTTGAGATGGAGCCGGCGGGAAGTCGCTCAAGCCAATTACTAGCTTGGTCTCGTAGAGAGAATTGGAAGAGTCGCAAGCGCGTGGTCTCCCAAGTAGTAGCATCGAGGTCGATGGAATCGACGATTTTAAGGAAATCCTTAAGATACTGATTAGGATCTTCGGAACGAAGTCCATGGAATGCACATCCGTTTTGCACTAACCGGATGGTGTCGGATCAAAGGGCCGTAGTTTGGGCTTGGTCGAGAAGCTTAATGGTGTTTCTATAGCCTAGGTGGCTTGGTCTTAAGTATTCACCAAGAGTACGGCCTCTTGACGGGTCATTTGGTGGTGGGTTGATGAGTGGTGGTTGATTATCACCTTCCATGATGAAAAAATGATGGGATTACTAACAAAGGTCACGAAGAAGGGGGATAGACAACGAGGAAGCTAAAAATGGGAAAAAAGCTTACTTGATAGGAATCAAGCAAGGAAACCAAAACGAGGTGGAAATCTAACAATATATTTTATTCCCCGACAGCGGCGCCAAAAACTTGATACGCGTATGATAACGCTACACGCGTCGTTCGGGGTCAAAGGAACTTCCTTTTCGTCGAGCAAGTTTTTCAACACCCTAGGCAGTGAACCTAATCGTTGTAGTGTAGTATTAGGGTAAGCCACGGGTATTGATATCGTTCTCTAGGGGAATAGGAATGCTAGTGAGAAGTTACTACGATAAGGTTGGGGTTGAGGAAGATTATTTTTTATCTTTTTATGTTTTTTTAGGAAATTGAAAGGTACGAATCTCGGGGTTTGGATTTGGGGGTTGGTATTTCTACCGATTACTCTACTTATCTAATTATCTAATCTAAGGTGTATGTAGTCTATGTCTAATTATTGTGTGCTCGTATGATAGTTTAAAGATGTGTTTACTTAGGTTTTACTACTCCTTAATTATCTCCTATTGGTGGTTGAATTGTCACGTCCTTATTCTTAGTTGCGTTGTGTGTCTAAAGTTGTAGGGTATGCGTTTCTCCCTAACTATTTGAACTTACCAAAGGGTCTCGTCTACAAAACCCACTAGGGATAATAAACTCTTACTCTAAGGCACTCTTTGGATGGTTTAGCTTACAACTACTCAAGGAGTTATATTCTAAGGTTCACAAAGATTTAATCAAGCATTAAGTACACAACGAATGACCTATCGCATTACTAGATCATTAATCAACTAAGATAAGAGACAACCAATCAATATTCAATAATTAAGTTTCATATTCCCTAAGCAAACACACAAGTAAATTAGTCAGACATGGAGAACATGCAAGCATACACACAAATAATCAAAGACATAATTGTATTAATGAAGTAAAACACTTATCTTGATGTAAGATAGGGTTTGGAACCCTAAAATACTGTACAAGACAGTCTTGGTTCGGTTTAGGTTTTTACTCCAAAAGACTACCCACCAATACTGAAAAATTCGGATTCTATATATAAGATTACACATGCAACGGCGTCACCTTATATTTTGTGATGCCGTCGGATCGCCGTCATTAGGGTTTCGTCTTGGCCACGTTAGACTTGCGACGGCGTCACCTTATGCTTGTGACGCCGTCCTCTTCAGCTTCTGACGCCGTCTGGATTGCATCTAGGCCGTCTGAGTTGCGACGGCCTACTCTTTTATAACTTGACGTCGTCACTTGAAAATAGGAGTTTTGGCTTCTGTCCCGTCACAAAATCCTCCGACGGCGTCGCAGATAAGCAATGACGCCGTCTCCTTATGTTTTCAGCAGCTTTGAGTGTCTCGATTCTGACTTTGGCCATTTTCTTCGTATATTCGCACCTTTTTGTCCAAATAAGTGCCATTACAGCAATTCGCCTTCAAGAGACCTAAAAAGTGAAAAGGAACGATATTAAGTAATAACGGATACAAAAGTGATCAAATAACGGCTTAAATGACCCCTAAAAAAGGTACCTTTTAAAACCTTATCAAATATCCCTACACTTGGTATTTGCTTGTCCTCAAGCAAATGTGCTTTTAGCCAATTAATTTATAAGTTAGGGGTCATGAAGCATTGGTTTAAAATAGTCCACAACACATATAAGCCCCGCAAAAGTCATAACAAGCACAGAAATTACATACTAGCACCTCACATGGGGTGTTTGGATACTCACATCTCTCTCGGGTGTATATGAAATATAACAAGTTGTAAATAGAAGATAAACACTCATTAACCGGTCCTAGTACATAGATTACCATAGGCTTGAGAATAGATCAAACCTCCATCGCTTTGGCGTAAGCACCTAGGAAAGACTATCAAAGAGGACTTTAAAGGGTTGTAACGTTAGGCTTACGGTAGGGAAACAAAGGGTTTGGTGGGATAGGCTATTTAGTGGTGGCAAGTCAAAAATCTCTATGTTAAATGCATACGAAGAATGGCGTTGCTAAGCCAAGACTCGACACTCTAGACTCTAGCTAACTGAAATAAACAAACATAAATTTAAAGGATAGATGTAGGATGGTAGCCCGCATGTTTTTTTTTTTTTTTTTTTTTTTTTCATACACTTTTACTCTACCATCCTCTACGGTAACATCAAAATGACAGGGATTTATAGGCACATCCCTACACTTGAGTTTTTATTACTCTAACACTAATTTGACCCGAATTGAAAAGATCAAAACACTTGGGGTACATTATTACGCAAACAAAGGGAATTAGAATTTAACGTTCCCTTCCCATCATTTCATAAACTTTAACTTTTCCCATGAATCCCAATCGTCCCAAAACTGTATACAAAGGATATGACTCGACTTAGCAACTCATGCAAACAACCAGATAATTGAACTAAGGGTTTAGGGTGATAACAATAATGCACTAAAAGTGAGTGCATATACGGTAGGCTAAGGCGATTTGGGTGTATATTTGGGAGTGGGGTGTAAACAATGCTCTTCATTGATATCCTGGAAAAACCGAAACATCACGAGAACCGCGAAAAGGATAGGCTCTGAGGGGTTAACTATGGGTATCGTGTACTAAAGATGAGTACAACGCAAAGGGTGTGGGGGAATTACTCAACCGATGTGGAAGAAGTAATTATATTACGGGTATCAAACAAGGGTTATCCTAATGCCTCTTATCATTTAGTTATTCCTAACTACATAAGTGCAGTCTTACTAGCGATCTCGGAATGCATCACAAAACAAGTTCTAGAATCTAATATACTACCGGTTCACACTCTAAGCATTAAAGATGAATGCTTTAATTCCTACTAATCTAAGGGTGATCCTCACATTTTAGGTGGAATTTAGGTGGTAAAAGGTTTTTGTGCTAGTCATGCAACTTCCTATCCGTGAGACGCTTTTGTTAAAACTAATGGCCCACTCCTATATGTCATGAAAAATTAAAAATTTGGTGCCAAAATTACCCTAACCGACATTTTCTCATGGTTTATTACACAAATACAATTGGACAAAGCAAATATTCAAGGATAAGCATAGTTTCAAAGTTCCCGTTTTATTTTCCCTCCCTACACTTAAACTGAACATTGTCCCCAATGTTCCCCGAAAGTATCAAAGTTATGATAATGGAAGGTAATTAAAAACGAAAGAAACTAGTACTCCCCTGATTAGCTCGGTAGGATCCGTATGTGAAGTAGTGGTTAGATCCTTTCCAACAAGAATTTATGCGTGATGAGCTCCTTCCAATCTTATGTAACTTCTTCTTGATAAACTAAACATGCACACTTGAAGAAAACAAATGAAACCCTTGCGTAAAATGGCGGTAATAATATATATAAGACTCGATTTAAACTAAGATATAATGCTTGTGGAATGGATGTTTCAGAATTTCTGGAAAATTAAGACCTGGAAAATTCCAAAAATTTATAAGTAGCTCAGAAAACGAGAAAAAAGTAATCTGTTGTTTTTACTCCTTCCTGACGCCGTCAGGTAGCAATCCTGACGCCGTCAGGTTATCCTAACAAAAACTGGTCTGCGATTTTCTGGAAAAAATTCCGGAAAATTTACATCTTTAGAATCTGGAAAAATTTCTGCAAAACATCCATTATGACTCGATACAAGCATTTGACTCGAACAAACACACATATATATCTTTTAATGAATTGTTATTCTCATGTTTACGTTTCTTTTGAAAATGTGTGTAATCCTCCCTACACTTATCCCTTATGTAAAATACCTTTATATGCAATTAAGACGAGGTTAAAAACAAAATAAAGCATTTTTATAAATTTAAACATGAGAATAAACAATCAATAAAAGACATATGACACTAACAAGCAAACAATTAAGCATGGGTTGCCTCCCACGGCGCTTTTCTTTATTTAAGAGTCTTGTAGCTAGACTCGTAGTCGTGCTCCTACGTGACTTCATTACCGCCACCTTGACGGTCTCTAATGGGGGATTCCATGTTGTAGAAGTGCCATATGATGCACCTCTCTATGAGTTCGTCCTCTCCCCAATTGGTCCTATATTTCGGTCCTAAGTTCAAGCAATCCTTATAGAATCCGAAAATCTTAGCCATAACATAATCTACTCCTTTTTCCCTATCCTCATCATTCCTATAATAGACCGACAGTTTAAGTTCCTTTTCATCATTAGAGAGTGATGAAAACTTCTCAATCTTAAACGGCATTTGGTAAGCTATGTCATTGGTCTCATCCTTGAATCGCACTACTCCTAATGAGGGATCATAGGTCATCCCGGTGCTTTCTATGAAAGGTTTTCCTATAACAACGTGGGACAAGCTAGGGTCTATGGCCGTGCTAATATCATCCACAATTATGAAGTCCTTAGGAAACGTGAAACTACCTACATAAACGGGCAATCCCTTAACTCTACCAAGAAAATTGCAACTAACACTAGGATCATCGGGGTCTTGCCTAGTTGGAATCGGCTTCTTCACTACCCAATTGTAGTAGGTGCTAGTCATTATGTTGATTGGGGATTTGCGGTCAATGTATGCCTTTGCCACGAAAAGGTGTCCTATGCAACATGGTATGTTAAGATTCCAAGGGTTCCCAAACTTGATTCTAGGTCTTTTCCTAACATACATGTGACGAAGGTCACGCACTAAGTGAGGGTGGCGAGATAGTTCTTCTTCCGTAGGAAACTTATTGAAATAGTCATTGTCTACTTCATCTACTTCCTCGGTTGTTTAATTATTCTCAAGTGTATGGTCCTCTTCGTCATTTGTTCCATTAGGTTTCACTAAGGCGATGGTATTGACGAATTGAACGTGCTTAGCTAGCTTACTTGGGTCCTTAATCTCTACACCGGAAGGCTCGGGAGTTGAGATAGCACTAACCTTCCTATCACTATTGGTCATGGCTTTCAAAAGGTTGTCTATCTTCCTATCCATTTCGGCTTGTTGTTGGTTAAAGCGGTCCGAGAGCTTAGCTATTTGGGCTTCTTGGGTTGCAACTAGGGTTTGCAACATCCCTTCGATGTTTTGTTGGTTAGGACCGTGGGATGGGGGCCATGAAAAATCATTGGAAGTGAATTCCTTGGTTTGTCCCCAATAGAAGTCGGGCTTGCCCTTCCATGCTTCTCGGGTTTCATTGAAATTCCTAGGTCCGGGTATTGTAGGGAATCTTCCTCCCGTTCCATTAGTACGTGAGGATGCGTAGTCAACGGAAGCATGTTAGGGGGATCGGGTGCAAATGCGCGTGTTATGAGGATCATAAAACGGCTCATACGAGGAAGAAACTTTGTTCACATGGTGTGAAGACTTAGGATTTTCGTAGGAACTCATTAGGAATTTTACTTGATCTTCAAGTTCGATCATCCTACGGTCGGAAGGTTGTGAGTCAATGGGAGGCAAGGAGATTGCCTTAACGGTTTTGGGCAGCTCACGGGGGTCATTCCAACTTTCGTTGTCATAGAGAGCAAGGTCCTCTATTATACCCCATGATTCTTCCACGGAGAGATCACTAAGTTTTCCACCGGCCGCTTGGTCAATGGATCGCTTGGTGGGGAAGTTGACATGATCATAAAAGATTTGGACTTGAAGCCAAAGATCAATGCCGTGATGAGGGACTTTATGAAGTAAGTCCTTGAATTGAGTCCATGCTTCGTAGAGAGATTCACCCTCACGTTGTTGGAACATCAAGATGTCATTCCTAAGCTAAGTGGTTCTCCCCGGTGGGAAAAATTGAGCAAGGAAGCGAGAGGTAAGATCATCCCAACTTGAGATGGAGCCGGCGGGAAGTCGCTCAAGCCAATTACTAGCTTGGTCCCTTAGAGAGAATTGGAAGAGACGCAGGCGCGTGGTCTCCCGAGTAGTAGCATCAAGGTCGATGGAATCGACAATTTTAAGGAAATCCCTAAGATGCTGATTTGGATCTTTGGAACGAAGTCCATGGAATGCACATCCGTTTTGCACCAACCGGATGGTGTCGGATCGCAGGGCCGTAGTTTGGGCTTGGTCGGGAAGCTCAATGGTGTTCCTATAGCCTAGATGGCTTGGTCTCGAGTATTCACCAAGAGTACGGGCTCTTGGCGGGTCAATTGGTGGTGGGTTGATGAATGGTGGGTGGTTATCACCTTCCATGATGAAAAGTGATGAGATTACGAACAAAGGTCACGAAGAAGGGGGATAGACTAAGAGAAAGCTAAGAATGAGAAAAATTTACTTGATAGGAATCAAGCAAACAAACCTAAATGAGGTGGACTACTAACTAGCTATTCTATTCCCCGGCAGCGGCGCCAAAAACTTGATAACGTTACACGCGTCGTTCGGGGTCAAAGGAACTTCCTTTTCGTCGAGCAAGTTTTTCAACACCTTAGGCAGTGAACCTAATCGTTGTAGTGTAGTATTAGGGTAAGCCACGGGTATTGATATCGTTCTCTAGGGGAATAGGAATGCTAGTGAGAAGTTACTACGCTAAGGTTGGGGTTGAGGAAGATTATTTTTTTATCTTTTTATGTTTTTTTAGGAAATTGAAAGGTACGAATCTCGGGGTTTGGATTTGGGGGTTGGTATTTCTACCGATTACTCTACTTATCTAATTATCTAATCTAAGGTGTATGTAGTCTATGTCTAATTATTGTGTGCTCGTATGATAGTTTAAAGATGTGTTTACTTAGGTTTTACTACTCCTTAATTATCTCCTATTGGTGGTTGAATTGTCACGTCCTTATTCTTAGTTGCGTTGTGTGTCTAAAGTTGTAGGGTATGCATTTCTCCCTAACTCTTTGAACTTACCAAAGGGTCTCGTCTACAAAACCCACTAGGGATAATAAACTCTTACTCTAAGGCACTCTTTGGATGGTTTAGCTTACAACTACTCAATGAGTTATATTCTAAGGTTCACAAATATTTAATCAAGCATTAAGTACACAACGAATGACCTATCGCATTACTAGATCATTAATCAACTAAGATAAGAGACAACCAATCAATATTCAATAATTAAGTTTCATATTCCCTAAGCAAACACACAAGTAAATTAGCCGGACATGGAAAACATGCAAGCATACACACAAATAATCAAAGACATAATTGTATTAATGAAGTAAAGCATTTATCTTGATGTAAGATAGGGTTTGGAACCCTAAAATACTGTACAAGACAGCCTTGGTTCGGTTTAGGTTTTTACTCCAAAAGACTACCCACCAATACTGAAAAATTCGGATTCTATATATAAGATTACACATGCGACGGCGTCACCTTATGTTTTGTGACGCCGTCGGATCGCCGTCATTAGGGTTTCGTCTTGGCTACGTTAGACTTGCGACGGCGTCACCTTATGCTTGTGACGCCGTCCTCTTCAGCTTCTGACGCCGTCTGGATTGCATCTAGGCCTTATGAGTTGCGATGGCCTACTCTTTTATAACTTGACGTCGTCACTTGAAAATAGGAGTTTTGGCTTCTGTCCCGTCACAAAATCCTCCGACGGCGTCGCAGATAAGCAGTGACGCCGTCTCCTTATGTTTTCAGCAGCTTTGAGTGTCTCGATTCTGACTTTGGCCATTTTCTTCGTATATTCGCACCTTTTCGTCCAAATAAGTGCCATTACAGCAATTTGCCTTCAAGAGACCTAAAAAGTGAAAAAGAACGATATTAAGTAATAACGGATACAAAAGTGATCAAATAAGGGCTTAAATGCCCCTCAAAAAGGTACATTTTAAAACCTTATCAGCGTACAACGCGCATTCGGGGTCAAAGGAACTTCCTTTTTGTCGAGCAAGTTTTTCAACACTAGGCAGTGAACCTAATCATTGTAGTGTAGTATTAGGGTAAGCCTCGAGAATTGATATCGTTCTCTAGGGGAATAGGAATGCTAGTGAGAAATTACTACGCTAAGGTTGGGGTTGAGGAAGATTATTTTTTATCTTTTTTATATTTTTTAGAAAATTGAAAGGTACGAATCTCGGGGTATTGGATTTGGGGGGTGGTATTTCTACCGATTACTCTACTTATCTAATTATCTAATTATCTAAACTAAGGTGAGTGTAGTCTATGTCTATTGTTGTGTGCTCTTATGATGATTAAAAATGTGTTTACTTAGATGCTATTACTCCCTAGTTATCTCCTATTGATGGTTGAATTGTCACGTCCTTATTCTTAACGCGTTGTGTCTTCTAAGGTCGTAGGGTATGCGTTTTTCCCTAACTCTTTGAGACTACCTTAAGGTTATTGCCTACGAAATCTCTAGGATTCATAAACTAACTCTAAGGTTATCCTTGGATGTTTAGACTATAATAACTCTAGGTGATTATAAACTAATGTTCACAAAGATAGTCAAGCATTAAAAACACAACGAATGACCTATCGCAATACTAGGTCAATCACAATTAAGATAAGAGACAACCAATCAATATTCAATACCTAGGATCATAGATCTAAGCAAACACACAAGTAAATTAGCCGGACATCGAAAACATGCAAGCATACTATAACAACCCGTAAAATTTCAGATTATTATAATAATATTTATTACGTCAGAAAATCCAAATCGGTTATTTTCTGAAATTTGTCAATATTTAAATTTAAAAACAAGAGGTCATCTCGTTTCCTTAAGAACCCGACACCGCACACGAGATACTTGTCCACTAAGTATCTGTATAATAAAAGTGAAATTTATTATTTGGCCAAGTTTAAATTTAAGCATACATAAGCTAAATCCATTGTTTCGAGAAGTTATTCCGCATACTGCAGCGCAGTAGCATACAAGATTAAAAATAAATAAGGAGATAAGTGAAATATACACATTATATCATTCAAGGATAATTTACGGAAGAAAACGAAAGGTTATCTCGTAAATTTAGAAAGTCACGGCATCGCAGGCATACCGACACCAATTAAACAACGGCAAAACTGTAATAATCAAATCTCTAATTAATATTGATGCCATATTATTACCCTTACAAAAACGTTTCGGAAATTGTAATTTCTATATTTTCCGGGTACCGATTATACTGTTTTGTTTAATAAAACAAAAGAGATAAACTTGTACCCTTCCCTCTCTCTCCCACGTTGCAATTCTATCTGTTCCTCTCTCTCTCTCTTGTCTACACCAACAGGAAGACAAACAACAAAATGGGTGATTCTTCCTCTTTTCTTAAGTCAATCCCATCTCCACCTCTATTACCATCCTCAAATAAAAACCTACAATCCTAGACATCACTTGGAGCTTTGTGGCGTGACTATGGAAGAAAGACAAGAGCCAGCAAAGGGTATTGCCCTAGGCACGAGGTTAAGGAAGCTAGGAGACCTCCCTTCCCTCTTCCATCTATACAAGAGTCAAGATTGTTACAGTTTCATCATCATTTTATCAAAAATTCGAAATTTGGGGTTCCCATGAATCAAAGGGGTTTCTCCAATTGAGTGGGGGGGGGGGGGGGGGGGGGGTTGTTAATTGAAGCATAAGGAAGATACTACAAGTATTTAATCGTACCAATTCGCTTCGAGTCCTCTCCGATTCGAGCTCATGGGTTTCGGTGTTAATAGCCACTCAACCACTAATTGGGTTCATAGTAAGAACACATTCCTTATTATTGTTTTGTTATCTAATGAGTTGTAATTACATTAAATTGTAATTCAAATCTACATTATTTGTTTGTGTCGATTGAAATTAATTATTGGATGTTAGAATGATATTACAATATTGGTAATAAAATGGGTAAGTTAAAAATAGTGTTATTTTTGTTGTTGTTGTGTGGCTGTCGAGAAACAAGAAGAAGAAGAAAAACATTTTTCTAAGTTTAACCCAAATGGTTGGCTTAATTTCGTTCAACAAGATCATATAGCGACTTTTTGGATAAAGCTCTTGTTTTCAGGTTAACATGAAATTCTTATCAATCTAAATTGCTCCTTTACGACTCGTATAGAAAAGCCTCTCAGCCTGCTTGTTACGGATAGATGCTTGTGTAATAATTCTCTTGCTCGACTAGGTGTAGCGTGAGAAACTAAACTCGATCTAATCTCCCTTTCTTTGGCTCATGACGGAAAATACTAAATTTTCATTCGTAGTGTATTGCTTATCTCGACTCCTCCTATTATTCGGTAATAGTACCCACAAGCGTATTGAGCCGAGTGGTCAAGTCGGGGTGTACCCGACTGTCATAATCGCTAGTCAACATGTTTGTAAATGATCATGTCATTTTGGTGTACGAGTAAACCCACGAGCGCTTGTTTTCTTTTCTGCTTGCTGTGAATCAAGGGAGAACACCTCAAGGGTGTTTCTACCTTACTTAACGTTATACAACAACATGGTCATAAAATACTCACAAACATCCGTTATGTACGTGTCCAGTTTTCCCCCGTCTAAAGTGGTGTTTTGATTGTCCTCTTCGTGTAAACAACATCGCAGCACCACCCTTTACCAAACTACTTTGTTAGACAGATTGGGCTTTGAGCCCATGACTTAAAGAGTGTATTTATTTCTTTAGTGCCAGGCCAGCCCAAACCGAATTAATAAAAGAGTGTGGTCTGTTCAGGATGGGCCGAAAGCCCAGTTCTGTGAAGGTCCGGTTTAGTTTACATTAATGGGCCACAGCCCGAGAACGACGTCCTACTCGCTCGCCTTTTCAAATATTTCTCGTCAATTAATGTTTTTACTTGCGTCGTCATCATAAGTTACATATATATTGAGTAACGGATTGTATAAACAAATATTTGTAATCGTGTAAAAACAATTAAACCAAATGGGACTAAAATGGCGGAAGTGTTTACATTAAGATTCTTCGGAAACTAATATTTCCTTTTCTTTTAGGCCCAATACTTTTATATAGATAAAACAAGTTAAACTATACGTACAAAACTATTCTTCCATAATGGACTCATCAAGATGGTAAATTGTAAACCTCGGTTCAAATATATTATAGACATAATGAAAATGTTATATATACTTGTAGATATATAAATATACATACACTTTACTCATAACGATAAGACATAAGTGTTATTGTTTCTAAAATAATCACGACTCGATATTTTTATAAACCTTAATATATCCTTCTTTTATGAAGACCATCGGAGAACACATATATACATGTAATATCATAAGTAAATATTTACTTTACTTCTAACATTATTTAAGCCAAATTTTCTATAACTATATTATATATTTTCAATAACAATTGGAATGATTATGTCGACACTTACTTCATTTTTTTCAAAGTACAAGCTTGATCATTTTTGCTTAACCATCCTTTTAAAGGATATACATTTATATTAATGACCCGTGAAATGTACTTTGAAATTTACTAATGTAAACAAGTTATATTGTACTTAAATCTTTTAGTAGCGACATAAATATAGGTATATATAAATATACTCTCTACATTCATGATAACCAATTAATCCGATAATGTCTCATAACAAATGTACATACTTTTCATCCGGTTAACAACAAACCAAAGTCTTGTTCATTTTTGATATTTCTTCTGCGTGTACCCTTTCAAGTATTATCATTGGTCATCATTAAACCAAAGTCGTAATTTCTTCTTCGAGATTCCTTCCATGTCATCTTTCCTAAGCCGAGATCCATTCAAATCTTTGTAAATTGTTCTAAGATAAATGATGCCACATCAACAACATCAAAACAAACATTTAACGATTTATAAAGTTAGTTAAACTTTATCGAGTCTTAAACATAAAGACTAAATTGCCGTATTAATTAGGTTGTGTGTCGGAGCCGTGCACTACCACTAATTTATTCATTTCCCTTTTGGACTTCTAATTTCTAAGGTGAGTTTCATAGCCCCTACTTTTAATCTTTTTTATACTTGTTTTGGGGGAAGATACATGCTCATTTTACTTAAATGATTTTAATGGTACATTTCCATGCATGTTATGCCTTTTGAGTGATATGTTTTAAGATACATCATACATAGATGTGTTATGGACCATACCAAAGTGCTTAACTTAGAATATTACGTAGCTTAGCCTAAGTCCTTTGATCCCAATTTTCCCTTTTCATGAACCGTCAATTCCTGATGGGAAGCGCGAATGTTATAAATAGATCTATTGGGGGGTGACTCCCCTGTTCGGTTGACCCCTCATGGGTCAAGGCAAAATATATAGTATGTCGGAACCGAGTGTATTAGGATAAACACTCGCCATGGGCTCCTTATTTTTATGACTACATTTGCATACAGAAACTGTCGTAGCTTCGATTGCATGAACTTAGTGCTAGCGTAATAGATTTATAATATATGGCATTATATTCGTTGTAATGTGCATATACCCTGCTTATGGTCTACTAATGAAATTCTTTTATGAAATGTAATCATAAATTTTATGACATTATGCAAGACGTAATGATCATCAAAAACCAAATGATAAATGTTATACTGAAGTGCCTTTTAAATAAACCTATGAACTCACCAACCTTGTGTTGACACTTTTTAGCATGTATCTTCAGGTTTTGAGGTGATAGCTTATCTTTGGAGGTGCAAGGCAAAGGCATGACATGGTCATAGATGACTTTGATTTATGTAATTGGGACCACATTTTGATAATGGGCCATTTTCCGCACCAAATCAATAATGTAAACATTGTTTTTAAGGAATGAATAAAAGTTTATTTATGAAAATCGGTTGTTCTATGCTTATGTTGTGATATCAATTTAGTAGCACCCCAATACTTGTATGCTTCCGCTGAGCCATTTTGGGGGTGTTACAGATTGGTATCAGAGCCAGGTTATAGAGAACTGGGTATTTAAAAACCTAGACTATAACCACTTTTACAAAAACTTAACCCTATGACCGACACGTGCCTGCCTCCCGAGCTGATGCCTCACTTATGATCCTGTTGAGATCATACTGGATAAGATACATGTTTTAACACTGCTCACCTAATTTTATTATAGGTTATAATTATCTTCCCTATACGTATATTTACGTATCACAGCACTGCACCTTTTCTCTCACATAAATGGAATAATTGTTCTAGTATTTAAGATAACTTTTAAAAGTATTAGGACATATTACTAGCGTAACTAAGCTAAGTATTTCAAAATTAATTGAACCTCGGTTGAATATAGATTGATCACCTATATTCAACCAGGGACAGTGGGACATAGCCTGATCACCTATGTCCGACTCAGAGGTGAATTTTGCAATACTTAGGATAGTTATAATAGCATTATGTCCAGTGAACTTTGATTAATATTAATATTTTAATAAACATGTAAAAAGCCACTCATTGGCATTCCTTAATCAAAAGCCACCCATTGGCATTCCTTAATCAAAAGCCACTATTTGGCATTCCTTAATCAAAAGCCACTCACTGGCATTCCTTAGTCATAAATCTTATATTTCCATATCACAATCGGGGTTATGTTATAGTCACTCCTACCCCAAACCTTACATTCTGTGGACGAATCAAACCATTTTAGGAGCAACATTCCAACAGCACCTATGAGAAAGATTCCCTAGTGGGAATAGGCAACAAAAAGAACAATAAATATTTGGCAAAATTTAGAAAGACACAGTAAATGACCTATAATCCCACAAAACTTGAAAATTTTACCATTGAAAATTTGATACCTAGAAACTCCACCCATCTCTTAAGAATAACAATGCCTACCTTGTTACCCTCCTACAAACAAAATAAAAGAGTTGCCATACAAACTATTTCCGATTATCCCTCAAACCATTATAATCAAAATACCTTATGAACCACTCCATGAATTATACTACAAACCAAATTACCACCTTACCATTTCACCATAAAGTAAACTACAATTTCACTACTACCTCACAAAAAAAAATTAAGTATTTCTTAATACTTTGAAAAGTATTCTAGAACCACTCTATTAGTTACTTACTTTCTCGAAAAGTGTTTTAAGTTAATACCCCATAAACAGAAATGATCAATGTCCTCCTTGGTAGCTAAGCCTGACCTTAGGATGTATCCTACACCTCTACCTAAAACCATAGATAACCATGAGGTTCATCAACTATTAAATCCTTAACCTTACCCAACTTAGACAACTAAACTCTACTCGTAGCTATGGGTAAATGTTATATCCTGCTTGCTACAATATAGTTTCCAAATTGAAGGATTTCCCTTTAAAATCCAACGATAATACTTTCCAAATCCCTCGTTAAAATGAGACAAAATGCTGAAACACTAAAAGTTTTGCAAAACTTCCTTATGCACCCCATAATTAAGAACCGGTTTTACAATCTTTTGAAAATGTGTCATTTTTACACATTATCGATTTTGAAATCTGGTCTTAGTCAAACTTGTATAAACATTTAGTCGAAAGAGAAATTCGAAAACAAATGTTTCTTCATCCCTTAAGAATCAACCCATATATTTAGAATCATGAAACGCCAGAAATGGGTACATTTTGATAAGACCTTGAGAAGTTAGAGGTGCCCACACTAACAAAATAGTGAAGCCTCATAACATCAACTTTCACCCAATGAACCTACCCCAGAAAATCATGGCTCCTCAGATAGAGGATGTGCTACTGGCATAACACCTAGGTGCCCGTACCCAAATGGGAAACCCTAGAACAACCTAGGGAAAACTCAAAACTTGTTCCAAATGCCATCACCTCGTTCCCGACACCCTATCGGGTAACGTAAACAGAGATCCAGGACAGATCTCCTGTAAGGTGGGTAGATTATAACAACCCGTAAAATTTTGGATTATTATAATAATATTTATTACGTCAGAAAATTCAAATCGGTTATTTTCTGAAATTTGTCAATATTTAAATTTAAAAACAAGAGGTCATCTCGTTTCCTTAAGAACCCGACACCGCACACGAGATACTTGTCCACTAAGTATCTGTATAATAAAAGTGAAATTTATTATTTTCCCAAGTTAAAATTTAAGCATACATAAGCTAAATCCATTGTTTCGAGAAGTTATTCCGCATACTGCAGCGCAGTAGCATACAAGATTAAAAATAAATAAGGAGATAAGTGAAATATACACATTTTATCATTCAAGGATACTTTACGGAAGAAAACGAGAGGTTATCTCGTAAATTTAGAAAGTCACGGCACCGCACGCATACCGACACCAATTAAATAACGGCAAAACTGTAATAATCAAATCTCTAATTAATATTGATGCCATATTATTACCCTTACAAAAACGTTTCGAAAATTGTAATTTCTATATTTTCCGGGTACCGGGAAGGTACGTTTACTCGAGGATTCGACAAAACACGGGGTACCGATTATACTGTTTTGTTTAATAAAAAAAAAGAAATAAACTTGTATCCCTCCCTCTCTCTCCCACGTTGCAATTCTAGTTGTTCCTCTCTCTCTCTTGTCGACACCAACAGGAAGACAAACACCAAAATGGGTGATTCTTCCTCTTTTCTTAAGTCAATCCCATCTCCACCTCTATTACCATCCTCAAATAAAAACCTACAATCCTAGACATCACTTGGAGCTTTGTGGCGTGACTATGGAAGAAAGACAAGAGCCAGAAAAGGGTATTGCCCTAGGCACGAGGTCAAGGAAGCTAGGAGACCTCCCTTCCCTCTTCCATCTATACAAGAGTCAAGATTGTTACAGTTTCATCATCATTTTATCAAAATTTCGAAATTTGGGGTTCCCATGAATCAAAGGGGTTTTTCCAATTGAGTGGGGGGTTTTGTTAATTGAAGCATAAGGAAGATACTACAAGTATTTAATCGTACCAATTCGCTTCGAGTCCTCTCCGATTCGAGCTCATGGGTTTCGGTGTTAATAGCCACTCAACCACTAATTGGGTTCATAGTAAGAACACATTCCTTATTATTGTTTTGTTATCTAATGAGTTGTAATTACATTAAATTGTAATTCGAATCTACATTATTTGTTTGTGTCGATTGAAATTAATTATTGGATGTTAGAATGATATTACAATATTGGTAATAAAATGGGTAAGTTAAAAATAGTGTTATTTTTGTTGTTGTTGTGTGGCTGTCGAGAAACAAGAAGAAGAAGAAAAACATTTTTCTAAGTTTAACCCAAATTGTTTGCTTAATTTCGTTCAACAAGATCATATTGCGACTTTTTGGATAAAGCTCTTGTTTTCAGGTTAACATGAAACTCTTATCAGTCTAAACTGCTCCTTTACGACTCATATAGAAAACCCTCTCAGCCTGCTTGTTACGGATAGATGCTTGTGTAATAATTCTCTTGCTCGACTAGGTGTAGCGTGAGACACTAAACTCGATCTAATCTCCCTTTCTTTGGCTCATGACGGAAAATACTAAATTTTCATTCGTAGTGTATTGCTTATCTCGACTCCTCCTATTATTCGGTAATAGTACCCACAAGCGTATTGAGCCGAGTGGTCAAGTCGGGGTGTACCCGACTGTCATAATCGCTAGTCAACATGTTTGTAAATGATCATGTCATTTTGGTGTACGAGTAAACCCACGAGCGCTTGTTTTCTTTTCTGCTTGCTGTGAATCAAGGGAGAACACCTCAAGGGTGTTTCTACCCGACTAAACGTTATACAACAACATGGTCGTAAAATACTCACAAACATGCATTATGTACGTGTCCAGTTTTCTCCCGTCTAAAGTGGTGTTTTGATTGTCCTCTTCGTGTAAACAACATCACAACACCACCCTTTACCAAACTACTTTGTTAGACAGATTGGGCTTTGAGCCAATGACTTAAAGAGTGTATCTATTTCTTTAGTGCCAGGCCAGCCCAAACCGAATTAATAAAAGAGTGTGGTCTGTTCAGGATGGGCCGAAGCCCAGTTTCTGTGAAGGTCCGGTTTAGTTTACATTAATGGGCCACAGCCCGAGCACGACGTCCTACTCACTCGCCTTTTCAAATATTTCTCGTCAATTAATGTTTTTACTTGCGTCGTCATCATAAGTTACATATATATTGAGTAACGGATTGTATAAACAAATATTTGTAATCGTGTAAAAACAATTAAACCAAATGGGACTAAAATAGCGGAAGTGTTTACATTAAGATTCTTCGGAAACTAATATTTCCTTTTCTTTTAGGCCCGATAATTTTATATAGATAAAACAAGTTAAACTATACGTACAAAACTATTCTTCCATAATGGACTCATCAAGATGGTAAATTCTAAACCTCGGTTCAAATATATTATAGACATACTATTTTACTTTAAAGGCGCTAATGAAAATGTTATATATACTTGTAGATATATAAATATACATACACTTTACTCATAACGATAAGACATAAGTGTTATTGTTTCTAAAATAATCACGACTCGATATTCTTAAAAACCTTAATATATCCTTCTTTTATGAAGACCATCGGAGAACACATATCTACATGTAATATCATAAGTAAATATTTACTTTACTTCTAACATTATTTAAGTCAAATTTTTTACAACTATATTATATATTTTCAATAACAATTGGAATGATTATATAGACACTTACTTCATTTTTTTCAAAGTACAAGCTTGATCATTTTTGCTTACCATCCTTTTAGAGGATATACATTTATATTAATGACCCGTGAAATGTACTTTGAAATTTACTAATGTAAACAAGTTATATTGTACTTAAATATTTTAGTAGCGACATAAAGATAGGTATATATAAATATACTCTCTACATTCATGATAACCAATTAATCTGATAATGTCTCATAACAAATGTACATACTTTTCATCCGGTTATCAACAAACCGAAGTCTTGTTCATTTTTTATACCTCTTCTGCGTGTACCCTTTCAAGTATTATCATTGGTCATCATTAAACCAAAGTCGTAATTCCTTCTTCGAGATTCCTTCCATGTCATCTTTCCTAAGCCGAGATCCATCCAAATCTTTGTAAATTTTTCTAAGATAAATGATGCCACATCAACAACAACAAAACAAACATTTAACGATTTATAAAGTTAGTTAAAATTTATCGAGTCTTAAACATAAAGACTAAATTGCCGTATTAATTAGGTTGCGTGTCGGAGCCGTGCACTACCACTAATTTATTCATTTCCCTTTTGGACTTCTAATTGCCAAGGTGAGTTTCATAGCCTCTACTTTTAATCTGTTTTATACTTGTTTTGGGGGAAGATACATGCTCATTTTACTTAAATGATTTTAATGGTACATTTCCATGCATACTATGCCTTTTGAGTGATATGTTTTAAGATACATCATACATAGATGTTTTATGGACCATACCAAAGTGCTTCACTTACAATATTACGCAGCTTAGCCTAAGTCCTTTGATCCCAATTTGCCCTTTTCATGAACCGTCAATTCCTGCTGGGAAGCGCGAATGTTATAAATAGATCTATTGGGGGTGACTCCCCTGTTTGGTTGACCCCGCATGGGTCAAAGAGAAATATATAGCATGTCGGAACCGAGTGTATTGGGATAAACACTCGCCATGGGCTCCTTATTTGTATGACTACATTTGCATACAGAAATTGTCGTAGCTTCGGTTGCATGAACTTAGTGCTGGCGTAATAGATTTATAATATATGGCATTATATTCATTGTAATGTACATATACCCTGCTTATGGTCCACTAATGAAATTCTTTTATGAAATGTAATCATAAATTTTATGACATTATGCTAGACGTAATGATCATCAAAAACCAAATGATAAATGGTATACTGAAGTACCTTTTAAATAAACCTATAAACTCACCAACCTCGTGTTGACACTATTTAGCATGTATCTTTAGGTTTTGAGGTGATAGCTTATCTTTGGAGGCGCAAGGCAAAGGCATGGCATGGTCATAGATGACTTTGATTTATGTAATTGGGACCACATTTTGATAATGGGTCATTTTCCGCACCAAATCAATAATGTAAACATTGTTTTTAAGGAATGAATAAAAGTTTATTTATGAAAATGGGTTGTTCTATGCTTATGTTGTGATATCAGTTTAGTAGCACCCCAATACTTGTATGCTTCCGCTGAGCCATTTTGGGGGTGTTACACGTACACACAAACAATTGAAGACATAATTGAATTAATGAATTAAATCACTTATCTTGTTGTAAAATAGGGTATGGAACCCTAAGATACTCCCCAAGACAGCCTATGTTCGGTTTTGGTTTTACTCCACAAAACTACCTCTCTTAAATACTGAAAATTCAAATTCTATATATAGAGTTACAATATGCGACGGTGTCACTCTTTAATTGTGACGCCGTCGGGTCGCCGCCATTAGATTTTGGTCTTGTCCACGTCAACTCTGTGACGGAGTCACCTTATGCTTGTGACGCCGTCGGCTTCAACCTCTGACGCCATCGGGATCCAAATCTAGGCCGTCTGAGTTGTGAAGCCCTACTCTTTTAAACCTGAAGCCGTCACGTGCAAAATAGCAATTTGCTCTCTGAGTCGTCTCAAGGTGTGTCGTGACGGCGTCGCTATTAAGCTGTTGCGCCGTCTCCTTCAGTTCCAACAGCTTGAGTGTTTCGATTCTTGACTTTGGTCATTTTCTCCATATATTCGCGCCTTTTCGCCCGAATAAGTGTCATTCTAGCAATTTGCCTTCAAGAGACCTAAAAAGTGAAAATGAAGGAAATTAAGTAGTAACGGATACAAAAGTGATCAATTAAGGGCTTAAATGACCCCTCAAAACTGTACCTTTTAAATCCTTATCAGATTGCAACTTTGCAAAGGGACGTTATGAAATGTAATCCAAATGAGGATTATATTGCAATGTATTGTTTGACACAAAGCTCCCCCTAGCTTATGATGTCAAAGTTTTCATGTGTATTTTGAAAATCTACAAAACAAAGGTTAGATAACAAGTATATAATGCATAATTTCCTGCAAGTAAGACTCAAGTTAGTAGAAAACATGTTTTCTGTTGCACGGATCCCACGGTTCCCTCCTTGGAGGGATCTGTCTAGGCAAAACTCAGGGATCCGTCTGTCGAAAGACAGAATCCAGCAATGGTGATGTAACAAATCGTGTTAACAGCAAAGTGAGATATGCATTCAAGCAACAAACATATACTCAAAGCAATATGGCATATAAAATTTCATTCAATAAAACATAAGAGATGATCTACGAATCTCTAAAACTAAGAGAATGATTTAGCCATGCAATACATTTTCTACTAATACTAATAAGTGATCAAGAGCTTAAAAAGCATCAATGTGCTTGAGTTTAAGGATGAGTAGACTTGTTGATTTGGTCCAATCTTTCAAGAAGATGATTAAACATGAAATGCAACTCATTTCGTACTTCTTGAACAAGTCCTTGGGTGATTAGACAATTAGTGCAATTATTGTCTTGATTAGGAACCGAAGGAGATTGGATGTTTTGAGGAGGCTCTATGAATGATGGTGGGGTTACATTGAGCAATGTAGGATGAGGTTCTACTAAGAACGAAGGTGGTGGTAATGGAAATTCCTCCATATGATCAAGTCCATGGTGGTTCCTTGTTTCCAACGGTGGACTAGTTGGTGATGTAGGTGGTTCCCCATTTAACGAGAAGGTTGGTGAGTGGGAAGTTCTCGGTGGTGAGTGCTCTAATGAATAGAGATTTGGATGGGAGAGAGGCTCGGTGAAGGAGTGTAGTCTATGCTCTAGAAATGAAGGCTTAGGCATTTTACTAGAACTAGGTACGTTTGGTTTAGAGCTTGATGAACTTTTTTCTAACCCAAAAGGTCTAATGCTAATTCTTGCGGTTCTCTTGGCAATTGTTGATTGGGTTTGTTGAGGTGGGATTCTAGCACTATGATCCCTTACGGGTAATGATTCAGTGGATGAAATCTCATGAACCATATGACCATTCCTTTTGGATGAACCTTTGGTTGAAGAGTTGTTGCTAGGTGCTTTAGTCATAGTGATGGTGAGGATGCAATAGAAGTCTCTAACTACTAATTTTTAGGAATGTGGTAAGAGTGATGACTTAACCTCTTAAGAGTGTTTGATTTATAAAGGGTGAATTTGAATTAAGAAATTAAATTCATGACCACTAAGAGAATTAGGCATGCACCAAGGTCAACTATGATGTTGTTCAGCTCTAGGGAATCATTAAATGGTAACTTAAAAGTGTTTAGTTTACCAAAGATGGTTTAAATTTGAAAGAAAAGCTGATTAAAAGCTTTCTGTAGACACGGATCCTACGGATCCCTCTCATAGGAATCCGTCTGGTTATAAACCAGGGATCCGTCTGTCAGACATAACTATGGTGAAGTGATTATACTTTTGTAGGGTCTAAAGCCTATACATCTTGAGGTTTTGACTTTCCTTAGATGTTTTAAGTGATAGGTGACTTAAATGTCCAACCACAAAGAATAAGGATACTTAATGATGGTATTGGGTAGGAAAGTGGACATTTTGATAGTGTAATTCTATGCTTAAGGATGATACTCATTGATTTGAGTATGACAAATGGTGGCAATTGATCCTAAAGATCAGATGATGACTTAGTTGAAATTTGAAAAATTCCTAAAAAATATGGAAAAATGAAAAACTAGTTTTAAGCCTATTTTAAGATAAGAATGACTAAAATCAATTTGCTAAAATTGATAAAAATATCAAACTAAGTGTTTTGAGATGTGAGGGCCAATGTGTGAGCATTGGAGCGGAAATATGGTGAGTTTTGATGAATTGATAATTCAAAAACACTTTGAATTTGATCCTAAGTTAGCCACGAGTGAGTGTGAGGTCTACTGAGCTTAAGGAAGACTTAAGTAGTCTTAAAGAGTTATGTTTGCCTAGAGTGATGTGATCAAGAGGACAGGTTTGATAAAACATGATCAGTATCAGGTATCTGTTTGCCCAGATCCCACGGTTCCCTCATTGGAGGGATCCGGCTAGTTATAGTCTAGGGACTCGGCTACTACAGAATAGAAGGCTTTCAGCAATTGTGCAATTTTTGCACTCTTAGCAAATGCTTATCCTAGTCATTTCTACAATCAGTAAATGTATGCACACAACAAGTATAATGCATTGCAAGTGTGGGGGAACTAAAAGGTAACTAAAGATGAGTGACGACGACTACTTGAATGAATTCAAGATGCCGTAAAATCTCATCTTGCTTGTTCCTAAGTTAAGATGTTCAATGCCAAATCATGGTAATTCCTACACACTACTTCCTACTCTACATTAGTATTGTTAATTTGTTACAAACCATTGTTTTAAATTGTTTTCACAAATTAAGGTCCTATGACCTTACCTTTCATCCCCATCTCCTTCCATATCACTCCCGTCTTCATCCTCATCTTCATCCCCTTCACTCTTCATCCCACCATCTCTACTTCTTTTTCTTCAAGAAGTTAGCGAAACACTTGTGATGGGCTAGGAATGTCCAACAATTGATTGATGTAATCTAAAGGGTCAAGATCGGTGTTGCCAAGGGGGTTGCTACTTCCTTCTCCTTCTCTTTGTCTCTCCCGCTCATCTGATGAATCCGTTGGTGGGTGAGGTCTTTTGTCATCCACCATGAACCTTGTAGTTTTTCCCTCGGATAACGGCACCATAACTTTGTTGCAAAAGCTATGATCAAAGGAATACGGAGAAGGCTCTAAAGCAAAGATGAAGTTTGCTAGACGGGATAGGAGCATTGCATAAGGGAGCACCATCTTGTCCATGCTTTTCACACTCGCCATTCTCTTAATCATGTAATATGCAAGGTTGAAGCGAGTCTCGGTCACAAGGCAATAAATCATGAAGCTCAAGTACGCATTGGGATGATCCTTGTTCCCTCCCAAGCAAAGCACATTCTCCCTTACCACGACTTCCCATTTCTTATACAACGGGAACATCTCGGAAAGCTCCATTTGAAATGGATCCCTATAGATCACTTTGGAATTTCTAGTGACCCTCGATGGAGATGCCCTTTCCATGAACACGGTATCCCTTACCGTGGTTGCTTCCGGGATTCTCATGTGGTAGACTTCATGATGATCTACCATGTCGTGTAGCTCCGCCAAAGACCATTCATTGGAATACATACAAACTCCTTGATAAGGGACGCGTAGTATTCTTCCAAATTCTACAAGTGAAAGGGTGTACTCATGCTCATTTATGATGAAGACTATTGAGATTGTCCCGTTCTCATTCCTAACTATTTTCATTGTTTTGTAGAATTCAAGCACGAACACCGGGCAAATTTGCTCGTTTATGTCCACAAGATAATCAAAGCCAATTGTTTCAAAAAATTGTCGGATGTTGGTGTTAGCAAGGAATTATGGTTCTAAGTCCGTCCTTTCGATGATACATTGGGATGTAGTGGGCGGTATCATGATAATCTTGTTGGCGGTTACTAGGCATGATTGTTCCTATACAACAAAACCACAATGTGTTGTTAATTATGAATAGTAGCCTAAAGGGTTTGATCACAATTTTGCTCAAAACATCTTCATTGAATTCAAGGAATGAGTTTAATTTGTATTAACAATGTTAATTCTTTGATTTAGATTATCTTAGAACACAATGTGGTAACAAATTATGACAAAACCATTTGAACCCAACTTCTAAAGATGAAAATTGTAATCCTAGGAATCAAGGAATAGAAATAACAATGTAGTGAAGATTATACTTACACAAAAGATTGTTTTGCTTGAAGGAAATGATCAATTTTCTCCTGTGAACAGTAAATAGGTTTTTGTTCGTGAGACTTTGATAGAGGAAAGTGATAGTGGAACTTCCATAGTGATCATTTCTAACTTATTCTGTCTTCTGTTGCACGGATCCCTTGCATGAGGGATCCGGCTAGTTCAAACGCAGGGATCCAGCATAACAGCAAAAATTCAGCTTAAGTATTCCTTGATAATTTTGGTTTGGGAGTTCTAAAATGCCTAGGGTCGATGTTTAAGCTCTATAACCTGTGGTTTGGGGTTTTGACGGTTTATACTAATCCTATTTGACGAGGTTCCCTTTTTATGAATAAATCATAATTCTTTGGGAAGTTTTTCAAAAATTATGATAAAATCCCATTTTATCATAATATAAGAAATTTCACATGGATACTCATTGACATAGATGAAATGTCAATAGTCCTTTTGTGAGGAATAATGATCAAGGCTCTCGAATAGCCGAGATATCATTATTACTAGTTGTAGTGTTGTCTATACAAATCAACGAAGAATACTATTCTTGATGATGAGTTCAATATAGATAATTACTTTAGTGATTACTAAGAAAGTGTAAACATACTACTAAGACTTTAATCATGAAAGAAAAATATAACAAAAAACAAAAAAAATATTTGTAATTTATTAAAGATCATACTTTTGCTAAATATTCTTTTTAAGGAAACAAACATTTAAAGAAATTCTTTGTGATCTTCTTAGGATACCCACATTCATGTATGGGGAATACTTTGCTAAATATTCTTTTTACGAAAAGAAGTATTTAGAGAATTTCTTCATGATCTTCTTGGTATGCCCAAATCCAAGTATGAAGAATTCTTAACAAGGAAAATATTAGAACGTTCTATCATTGTCCAACATTAAACAATATGATGATTTTTAAAACATGACCTTTAGAGAAGAAAAAAAATCCTTCTTTGTAGTTTTCAAACATACACGGATCATATCAAGTTTTTAAAGTACAACATACTCTAAGAAACTTGGTAACGAAGCTCTGATGCCAATTGTGGAAAACGAGAAGGGGGGTTGAATAGTTTCACCAATTAAAACTTCGTTTTAAAATATTTAGATCGACTTATGTCAATCTATTTGGATGTGTATGTTGGACATTGATAGATAGATATATATAAATGTGTAATGAAAGATAAGGAGTAAGAAGCACATAACCACGACACAAGTATTTATAGTGGTTCGGCTACAAGGACACCTTCCTTTCCCTACTCCACTCCCCGAGTCACCTACTCGAGAGTTTGTAAACACTACACGACACCAACTCCTTATGGTGGAAAAGCCTTCACAACGTCGCCTACTCTTTTTTCGGTACTAGGCTAACCACCGGGTTCTTTCACAAGGTAGAACCTTACCTACCACAACGTCGCCTACCTTTTATCCGGTACTAGGCTAAGTACCGAGTTCCATTACAATGGAGGAACTACTACCCAATACTACACAACACCAAACCCCAAAGGAGACCAACTCCTTATTACAACACCATCAAGGATATCAATATCCTTGGATACAACCTATCTCTATTTGTATATCAATGCACCTCATTGATTATACAACCTTGGCATCTTTCACTAATGTCACTTGACTTGACTTCTAGGCATTCTTCACTAATGCCTTTGACACGGACGTTTGGCACGTTTCACTAATGCCTTCTTCTTGACTCCTTTAGCATTCTTTACTAATGCTTTTGACACGGACGTTAAGCACCTTTCACTAATGCTTTCGTCTTGACTCTTTCGGCATCCTTCACTAATCCCTTGGACACAACACTTCTATTGAGGAATAAAGAACTATCAACAAGAGAACCTCAGTAGTCTTGATGATAACGAAGCATGGCAACTCATGGACTTGAGCTTGCTCGACTTCAAAAGGTGGTGATCTCGCCTTTAAGAGGAACCTAGAGAATCACACAAAAACAAAACTACATACATAGATTACTTGGATCTGAGGTTAGAGAGTTTATAACTCAAAGAGAAAATATATGTGAAAGGGGTGAGAAACAATGAGGAAATGGCTCACTATTTATAGAGGAAAAATAGCTACTGTTCCACGGATCCCACGAATCCCTCCCTTGAGGGATCCGTCCAGTGTATTACTGAGGATCCGTGGGACGCTCCCTTTTCACCATGGGTTTTGGGTCATGGTTCATGGGTTATGGATCATGGGTATCCAAGTAGATACAATGTATCTACAAGATGCAATGCATCTAGCCTATGGGTCATGGGTTAAAACCATGGGTCATGGATAATATCCATATATGACTTAAGCATGATGTAATGCAATGGGTTATGGGACATGCTCCATGGGTATGGGTCATGGACTTTGGGTTATACCCAACTACATTCAATGTTTTTGGTCAATGGGTCAAGTACTTAAGTTTCTACCCATTTATATTACCCATTATAATACATACTAGTTATGTATATATTTACCCAATATGTAAACACTAGTTGTTGTACATATGTATTACTAAATCATAAAATCACTTATACTTGTTTTAGTGTTTTATGTGAAAACGTAAGTGTGTTTGTAAACTATTGGCTCAAACCATTTATGTATTTTATTTGTTTCGTTTAAAATGATTTTACGTTTTTTATCGACAAAACATTAGAAGATCGTAAAATATAAATAAATGTTTTTACAGCTTATTTGTATTAACACAAATCACTTGCCTTAATAACCAATAAAGTCTCAAGCGATGAAGAAAACTCTTCTTTGGATAGTGATGACGAAGAATATGCCATGGCGGTAAGGGATTTCAAGAAGTTCTTTAGAAGAAAGGGAAGATATGTCAAACAACCATATGACGACAAGAAGGGGTTCCGGAAAGGCAAAGACGACAAGAAAACAAGGGATGAACGCGCATGTTTTAAATGTGGGGACCCTAATCACTTCATTAGTGAGTGTCCTAAATGTGACGAACAAAAGACGTTCGTGAGTGGTTCGTGGGGAATGAGTGAGGAGGAGAACGAAGAAATTTATCTCATGGAAAATGACTCAAACGAGGTATGTCCTGAATCTCTATATTATAGTAGCTCATCATTAGATGATGAATCATTGCATCATGAATATGACAAACTTTGCAAAATTAGTCTAAAAGTAATTAACAAAAATAAGATTTTGAAGAACAAAAATGAAAGTTTAGAAAAGGAAGTCATTGAGTTAAAAGGCAAATTAAAACGTTTAGAAAAAGGGAAGATAAGAAGTGGGGAATGTGAGCTTTGTGTTCAACTTCAAACACTAGTTGATAATTGTTAGGTCACTAAGTTTACAACACAAGCATCAATAGAAGAAATAGAGAGGAGAAGAGATCGGTTGAACAACACACACACAAACACTACGCGTAAGATAATAAAGAAAGGTTATGCGTGAGTAGTGAAAGAGAAATGAATTGAACAACCAACCCTCAAGTGAGGGTTATTACATAGTATTTATAGGAGAGGGAGCTAGGGCAACACTCCTAGTCCATTCCTTTTCCTTATTGGACTAGGCCTAGGCTTATGGGCCTTCTACATAAGCCTAAGGCTAATTACTAACATAAAGGCCATATTAAGCTAACTATTACATGTGAATCACAAACACTTGAATTAGGTTTAGGAGTGATTCCAACAATCTCCCCCTAAGTGTTGGTGATGAAAGAATGCTGACGGTGAGGGTGCTGATGTAATAGTAGCTTTGACGTCTTCTGACATTCTTCTTTCTTGTGAGAAGAATTGCCTTGATTCGAACAATCTCCCCAGTGTAGAGAAATTGTTTACTTTGAAAAGTTCTGCTTTGACGTCATCTTTGTTCTTTGTGATGGTAGTGATAGTATGTTGTTGTTGTTATGCGCATCGGGTCAGCCGCTCCAGTGTCTCAGTCTTTCTCCAACATGCTCACACACTCTTTGACGTTGGATTTCAGTACTGATGAAGTTCTCTTAGTCTTTAAACTTTGTAGATTCTTTGACTTTGACGAAGAATCATTCTGACTTTGTGTTGCCTTTTGAGTGAACTTCTATTAGTAATGTTGTTGGTATAAGCATGTGTAGAATCTGCACGATCAGTCCGCTCCATAGCTTCCATAAGAAGTAAACATAAGAAAGGTTAGTAATAAGCGGATACCGGCACTTACAAGTTTAAACTTCGAGAGTGTTAACAACATAGTGTGAAAACACAACTCTAATTCTCACCAAGGTCGTTCCTGAACCGGAGTCCCACAAGTGAGATAACGCGATGTACCGAAGTACATCTACGGTTCAGATGAGTCGCTGAGGTACACCGAAGCATCACCCCACGACTATAGACCGTTTGAGACACACTAAGAGTAATCCACGGGGAGTTACCGAAGTGACCTGCTGTCAGGGCTGTTTGATGTTGACCCTGGCAGGAGTTTCCATTCAATCACTAAGGATCACAATTGTGAACCTCTCATAAATGTTCTTGACAGATTGCTAAGATCTGTGTAGGACTCGATAATGTACCACTGAAGTTCTTATTGTTGAACGACAATTGATAAAATGTCAAGTGTTCCAAAGAGATCTTTTGATGAATCTCGTGGCTCTAGACTCAATAGTGCATTTTGGTTTTCCTGAGCGGAGACTAGGGAGAGGGTCTCCTTCTTCAATACCAGCAATCTCTAAGAGAAAGCCGATAGTTTACGTAGGGTTCCCTGTGAGAATGAAACAAGCTTATTTTGAGAGAAACTTGAGTGGCTAAGAAGGTTTAGTGCATGCGTCACTGGGTCCATGACGACTTTTAATCTTCAATACCGTTTTCATCAAGTGAAAACCAGTAGTATATGAATTGAACCCGGTGTCTGCCCTAAGTTGAATAATCTGGAGGGCTATTTCTTTTCACCCTTTTCTTTGCTTTTCTTTTTAATTCTTCAACTCCTTCTTTCTCCGATTCTCATTTTCTCCTTTTTATAATCATACCTAAGGACTTCTAATTCTAACTATTGGTAGTGTCCTTGGGTAGATCCCTCCGGCTCTGGCGGATCATAGGACGGTTATTCCTAACCTTAATCACCTTATAACTCCATTGCCATAAAACCATTTTCATGAAAATCTCTCGAAGTGTTTGTGAATGAAAAACATTTTGTACCACTGTGAGAGTTTTATCTTTTAGCAGAAATACTCCCCCTCCACACATGCTTAAGTGTTAAGACAGAAATCTGCACGGTGAGAGAAGAGCGCGCACTTTTGAATTGATCGACTCAAGATAGACAATCCCTTGCAAGACACGATTACGTTGCATAGTTAAAGAGTTATATTGTCAGCTTTTAGGTGACAACTAGCTCTAATAACTACCTTGAAGGTGTGGACAAACCTCGAAAGGTTGTCAAACCCGTCAAAGTTCATGTCTATCAAGAGCTTCTCGAATAGGTACAATTTACTTGGATAAGTCTTTGGAAGACAAATCTTTTCAATGTTTGACTGTTCAGTTCCCGTCAATTCATGGGTTGAAGTCTATTCACACGAGGATTCAATAGCAAAACACAACATATTTCTTATCACATAATTTTTCTCCCCCTAAAAAATGGCATATACATGTTATTTTTGATGAAATTTTGATAATAAATATGACCATTTTGAGTTTTGTGGGAAGATTACACAAAGAACATGTTGTGAACAAAGTTTTTAAGTCAAATACTCCCCCTCAACAAGTGATATAAACGGTTGAGGTTTTGAAAATCATAAGGGGAAGTACTTGTTCTTTTGAGCAAAACCTTGAAAAGTGAAAGGTTTGATAGGTTTTACTCAAAAGTAAGAAGCTTTCGCTCCTTTTATAAGGATTGTGGCACTGAAGCGTACCACAGGGTCCTTTATTTACAAGAGCGGGTTGTACACTGTTATGTGTGCACAAGCCATTGTCATATATAATCACACATCCAAATTATATGAAATAGAAGTAGTTCAAGGATTACCAGGAAGTCCATCAATTTTTCCAGGAATGCAAACTGGGCGTTGATAGTCGGCGAGAGCAATCCTGGGACGACCACCTATAAAGCTCTCCAGAGTTCTGAACAGGTCCCGTCGATACAACCTTTCATCAATCCTGGTGATGATTCTCTACACATCCCGTCTTTCCTTAGAATTCCATCGCTTTTGTGACCCAATTCCTTCATGTATATCCTTTAACCTATAAGCCAATCCGTCCCTAACCTTCTTCAATGTGTGATCCCAAAACTTGTGAAGATCTCTACACGCCATCAGCGATTGTTGTAGTTCACTAAGGTAAACCACTCGAATGGTTGGTGATGAGAGTGTATTGTGGAAGCTGGTTGATGTCAGGAAGTTCTAGTTGAGGTCGGGTGAAGTTGACTCGGGTCTGATACGACTCAACAGCAAGTTGAAGATCTTCGACACGTTCTTTGATGACTATGCTTCTGATGAAGATAAGCAAGGACTTGATGTATTCACGTTGCACTTCAGTCGAGAATTGTCTCATGCGACCCTGTACTTTGGCAAGGTACATGTCTTCAATGTCGTTGATAGACAAATTCTCAAAGTCCGCTTCAGAGAATACATAATCCCTTTCGTCTTGCCTTTTGACCAAGATATTTTTGAGGAAAGTGTAGTCCCATTTAGACGAAAGATCAACATGTTTAATAGCCACGATTGCTTTAGTACTGAACACTTCATGTTGAGATTTCTGAACCGCGCTTCGTAGTAGATTCGTCGACGTTCGGCCAATGGTGAATCCCATACATTGCATCACGGTCATACTCTTCCACATTGTTGGAGAACATGTGGTTAGCTATTTCCTCGATGGCTATGCAGTTAGAGTATATGGCTGCTGGGAACGGAAGTGTCAGTGATGTAGCGTATTTCCTTGAACCATCGCCACCGTGAAGAAGAAATTCCAAGTCTTTGTTGAAGAAATATCGGAATGGAATCCTAGGCTTATCTGGTTGGCCAATTGTTGGTAGAGGTTTAGACCAGTCGGTGTAATATGGAGGGTTGTCCCGTTTGGTGAAGTCGATGTTAGCTTCAGGGTTGAGCCAATCCATATTGTTAGACATAGCTCATGCTATATTATCAAGGTGATACTCAACTTCAATAGCACTTTCTGAGCTATCTTTGAGCATTTGAAATGCTTCATTCTTGATTCGCTTCAACTCGGATTTCGTCATCTTTTTCACACGGAATTTTTCTTGCAAGAACTTAGCATGCTCCAATGTATGACCTTCTATCGCATCTTGACGTTCAGGTGGGTAGGGTGTAGAATCAACAAGCTTCGAGAACCAGTCGAATTCAGTGTTATCCTCGTCCTGTCATGATAAGACGTCAGTCATAGGCGCCTTCTTCTTCTTTTTCTTTGGCCTAGAGGAGGATTCTGGTTTCTTGGCTGTGTCAGGAGAGATGGGTCGTTGTTGGGGCTCAGAGACTTCCTCATCGTCACCACCCGTATACTCAAAGTGATCACCGGTTTTCTGAGTCTGGGGTGGTAACTCAGAATCTTGAGGTTTTTGGGTAGAAGAACGAGGAGGAGATCTTTGTTGAGCTGGAGTCCGTTGGGGTGGAGGCTGCATTGAGGATGATTCACCAGACTTCTTCGGGCATTTGGGCTCGTTATCCTTATCCTTATCTTTATCTTCGTCGTCTCTTGGACGTTTAGGCCTTCGCTTCTTCTGCGCATGCTGACTTGAGTTGGTATTCCAGCAATGCTTCAAACAATTTACCTTCGTAGGAGGCAAATGTTGTAGAGCGTTTTGACATTTGAGCTACCAGCCGGTTCATCAATTCAGCATCTAAGAAGATTATGGGATCAACTGGATTGATGTTTACATGCATTGGAGTTGATTTCATAGTTTGCTTGGCCAAATGCAATAGATTCGGATAAAGTTGTCTGGTGTACATCTCCTTTGTCAGTTTAGGAACGACGTCAAGAAGGAACTTGTGAGTGTATCCCTCGATCATCTCGTCCATTTTCCCTTGAAGATCATCTTTCATGAGCTTCCGGACATACTCCCTTTCAACTTGCATCTTGTCTTTCTCATCATGAAGATATTGTATCTGGTCAGCAAGAAAATCTAACTTCTTCTTTGTAATATCTTTCTCTCTGACCTGCTTGACAGCTTTAACGATTATGGTCTTTGCTTGAGAGATCCAAGACGCTGTTGGCTTCTTCACTGATTTGGATGTGGATTTTGTTGATCTTTTTTATGGTGGTGGTGAAGAGTGAGAGGACGAGTCTGATGAAGAGGAGATGTGAGGTGACTCAGGGTCTTTAGGAGGCTTAGCAGTCTCTTCCTTAGAGCGGGTTGGACTGTTGAGAAGAAGATCATCGTAGTCCATCTCGTCATCTTTATCGGATTTAGCTTGCTCTTCATCCTGAATTCGAGCATCTTCATCTGCTTTAGCTTGAGCTGCAGCTTCTTCGTCAGCCTTTTCCTTCTCAGACTTTTCTTTTTCTGGTTTTTCAATGTCAAACTCAATAGAATCTTCCACGTGCTGTTGTTGTTGCTCATGAGTGGTGGCACCAGATCCCTTATCGGGTTGATTAACCGCATCGGGACCTGGTGTAGGTTGAACTCCACCACTCGATCCTCCGGGGCCACCCATTTGATCCTTAGCAAATTCTTTTGCAACGTGTTGGAGTCTAATGAATTTGAACTTCTTTCTGTACTCAGTGTCCAGAGGCTCTTCATCTGATTCTTTTTCTTCTTGTTCAACTACTGGAGTCTTTCCTTTTCCTTTATCTGCCGGTGGACTGGGAGGTTTCGGTACTGATGGAGTGTCATCCTTTGCAGTTTCAGAGTAGGTAATCTCTTCATCTGATTCAGTACCCTCAGAGTCCTTGTCCGTTAGCTTTCTTTGCGGTTCAGGCTTGGGAATAGGAATAGGAACAGCTTCTTGAGAAGGAACTCTCCTTTTGCTTGGAGGTTTCCTCTTCGGGAACTTTCGTTGACTCTCAGTTCTTGTTGCACTTCCTGCACTCCCTCGTCTGGTTTTCCTGGTAGGTGTGCCAGAATATTTTTCATCTAGAAAACCAACTTTGTTCTCTTGCACAGCTTTCAGATACCTTTTGTAAGAGTTGAGCTTTTTGAGTTCATCTGAGAGAAGGTGGTCTGGCAACACAGCACCTTGTTTCTTGGTAGTTGACTCCTTAAATCTGACTGTTAAAGTGGGTTCAGTCAACATGTCGAGATTATCGGGATCATTGATTCTCTTGGGGATATCAGGGTTATATCCAAGTGATCTTTGGATCAACAGTTTTGTATATTTGATATAAGGAATCTTTGAGCCAAGCTTTTTGAGGAATGTCATCATGTCATCCCATATCAGAGCTTCAATTTCGATGTGTTTCATGTTGATCAGAGACCAAAAGATTTGCAGTTCCACGAGCTTGGGATGCTTATAGCCGCTGTCACGACCAGAAACGGATTTTGTGATGATGATATAAAGGGTTCTCCAAGGCTGAGGAATGTTCTTTAGATCCACGTGTGAATGCTTATTAATTACTCCCAAGCTTCGTCGTACCCAATATCAATCAAAAATTGCGAACGTCTCTTCAGAGGTGCAGCAGAGTATTGATTGGTATGATGTCGAATGAGGAGAATGCCCTTAAATCTGCAGGAGTGATGGTGATTTGCTTGTGATTGGCGTTACCGTCACAAGATTTTGACCTTTGATCATTTGCATTGTATTCGAAGCTGCGAATGTAGATCTCGATGCGTGGCGGAATTGGTGAGCATGTTCGATAAGGATGGTTCTTCGAATGTCAACAATGAGACAAGAAGATTCTGAGCAGGTGAGAGTTTCAAAGTCGACACGAAGATTATTCTTTCCAATCTTCATAGGATAACCATTAGGAAAGATATCAGCAAGTGTAAGAACATTTGGTGCATCCACATTCATTTGAGCGTCCATGTCGTGATCTGAAATATATTTAGCCAACAGAACCAACATATCGAAAGACATAATGTTAGTCAACAGAAGGTTTTATTGTCTACTTATTGAATGAGATATGTCAATGATTGTTACGAGTCCACAGTCACTTGTTTGTTCAAAAGTCCAATGACGTCGTGATAAGTTTTGTGAGTTAGTTAACTTTAGGTTTTAAAGTTTATGTTATAACATATTTTTCACAACATATTAAACGTTTTAAGCTTATTAGTGACATTATTGGTTTCGTGACGTTATGATTAATTTATTTACAAGTTTGCACGCGTAACAATTCATGATGAAGGTTTGATCAAGGCTTAGGCGTAGGAATGTCAGCTTATGCGTAAACAGGAGTTATACGCGTAAAGGCGCCAGCTTATGCGTAGTACCTTGTCTTACGCGTAAGAAATATTATGCGAAAGAAAAAGGGTCCTTATGCGTAGAGCTTACGCGTAAACGTATATAAACCTTACGCGTAAACGTTACGCGTAAGATTTCTCTTACGCATAACATGCCACGCGTAAGGTGATCCTTATGCGTAGATGTCTAACAACCTTGATTCTGATTTTTACGTGTAGCAAACCTGAAATAAATTAATCATAGCATCAATATTAACATATACATTCACTCTATAACAGATCATGGCATGAATACTGATCAAACAGTTTACGCGTAAAATTACTTACGCGTAGACTTAAACCCTAAAGTTTAATAATTACGCGTATGAAATCTAGCCATGGAATTTGCATCAAAGTTTTTCTGGTGGTTCTTAGATGTCATGTGAGTGTAATGACCAAGTTTTAACATCAAACTTTTAATGAATAAAAAATACCCAAACTTCAAGGACATTAAACCCTAATTTCTAATTCTAAATCAATTAGTGTTTCTGGGTTGTTTCAGAGCCTAGATATCATCAATTCACCATAATAACAACATCACGCAACTATCTTTTTGACCAAAAACATTCACATTTGAAAATACCCAAATCACGCATAAACCCTAGTTTTCCAGAATCAATCAATTCGTGTTTCTGGGTATGTTTTGAGAATAAAAATGATATCATTGATGTTTTAGAAACGTTTTGACACTATCTTTTTAACCACAAACACATACACAAGATTATGTGTTCATACGCATACGCGTAGAACACAAAATCGTCCCTAGTTAAAGATCTAACCGTTATTTTTCAAAACGGTTCAAAACCATTGTTTGTAATCTTGTTAAGAACACAGAAACACTTACAGATTGTTGATCCAAAACACGGATTTGAAGAACAAATTATAGGCGTAGGATTAGTTAGGTTTGGATAATAAATGTGATGAAAGAGTTAGGTGGGGAGTTTTATGAAAATGACTTTGAGCTTTTGACAACATTAGCCCCTCCACCTTTTCCATTTTCATCCAAAGCCTTTAACTTCCATTTTGGTTACCAAACGATGAATATTTGGAAATAACTTTGACGACACTCCCCCTCGACTTAAGAAATAATGAAAGTTTATAAATTTTAGTCCGAGGAGTGTCAGAAAACCAGAAATGTGACCACCATTATTTAAAGAAACAATCGGGAATAGGTAACATGCAAGTACACGGTTATTTAGAAACAGTTGAGAATTTATTTTCTCCCCCTCAACACTTGATCGGAAAAATACTGAATTTTGAAAGATTTGAGTGTTGACGGAAGAAATGTATTTGCCATGTTAAAAGAAATATAGATAGAAGAATATTTTTGTTGTTTTAGAAGGTTTTATATTTTTGTATTTTGTTTTTTGAAAAATATTTACAAAAGAGATTTTGGTGTTTGACTGGTTTTTAAGAATGTTTTAAGAGTTCATCCAGTTCCTCTTGAGTCAAACACCGCATACCAATCCGGTGGACCAACTCATTAAACCTAGCAGGGGCTAAGGCTTTGGTGAGAAGATCTGCCAATTGGTATTCTGTACCCACAAAGTATAATTCAACAGTACCCTGCTCCACGTGGTCCTTGATGAAATGATATCGAAGATCAATGTGCTTTGATTTCGAATGTTGAACTGAATTGCACGAGATCGCAATAGCACTCCGATTATCGCAGTACATCGGGATTCTGTCAAATACGTAACCATAGTCCTTGAGTTGTGTTCTCATCCAAATGACTTGAGCACAACACGCCGATATGGCTACATATTCTGCTTCGGTTGAGGACGGTGATGTACAATCCTGCTTCTTCGATTGCCATGACACCAGTTTATCACCAAGAAATTGTAAAGCTCATGAAGTACTTTTGCGAGAATCTAAGCATCCTGCGTGATCGGCGTCTGAAAAAGCGATTAGTTCAAAACCAGAATCCTTCGGATACCAGATTCCTAAATTAATGGTTCCCTTGATGTATTGGAGGATTCTTTTAGCCTCAGAGAGGTGGGTTTCAGTTGGTCTCGACCGATAACGGAGCAAAGATAGACGGCAAAAACAATATCAGGTCTGCTAGCTGTTAGATACATGAGAGACCCAATGCTACTACGGTATTTGGTAGGGTCCACCAATTTCCCATGTAAATCAGCGTCTAGCTTCTTGGTGTGAGCCATTGGTGTGGCATAGGTGTCACAGTTTTGCATTCCAATTTTGTGTAACAATTCAAGGGCATATTTGGACTGACTCAAGAAAATACCACGGGGTGATTGATGAATTTGCATTCCAAGGAAGAATGTGATTTCACCCATCATTGACATTTCAAAATGTTTTGTCATAAGTTTTGCAAAAGCATTTGAGTATTTAAAATGTGTTGACCCAAAAATGATGTCATCCACATAAATTTGAAAGATTAAGATGTGAGCCCCGTGATATTGTATAAAGAGTGTAGGGTCGACCGAACCTTTGGTAAACTTATTGGCAATAAGGATGGATGATAACTTATCATTCACTGGCGCTTGTTTGAGACCGTAGAGAGCTTTCTTCAGTTTGTAGACATGATTAGGGAACTCTGGATCAATGAATCCTTTTGGCTGGCTAACATAAACCGTTTCCTTCAGTTGTCCATTGAGAAAATCAGTTTTGACATCCATTTGAAAGACCGTGATGTTCATGTGAGTGCAAATGCCGAAAAATCGAACGACCTCAAGACGAGCAACCGGAGCAAATGATTCTTCAAAGTTAATACCCTCTTCCTGTCTATAACCTTTAGCCACCAGACATGACTTGTTTCTAATTATGGTTCCTTGACATCCAATTTGTTTTTCCAAATCCATTTTAGACCAATGACGAAGACCCCTGTTGGTCTTTCAACTAGTTCCCATACTTCAAGACGTTTGAATTGGTTGAGTTCTTTCTGCATGGATTCAATCCAGTTGTCCTTTGTCATTGCGTCTTTAATGTTTTTAGGCTCGATTGGCGACGGTGAGTGCATAAATGCAATGTTCACCATCTCGTGTGAAGACGTTGTCTCGTTACGATGGTTGACTCGGGTTGCCAATAATATTCTCAAGGGATGGTCTTTTGTCCAACGATGTGTGGAAGGTTGATGTTGATATACATTGTGCAGATTTTGAGGATTCAAATTGCTTGTAGATGATTCGCAACATCAGTGCAGCAGTTTCATTGGCGAGCGGGTTAAAGTACGCATTTGGATCAAAATGCGCATGTGGGTTACATCATTCAGAACATCATCAGCTGGTTCTGCGTCGTTGGAAGCGGTTTGTTCAACTGTTGTTGTAGAGTTAAGCGGTGGTGCTTCTTCAACGTAGTTGTTGTAGCAGTGTATCGGTATAAGAGTACTATTAGGTTGAAGCATGAAACAGCGGATACACTTGGAGCACGTTCATCAATATCGTCATTGAACAAAGGAGAAAATAGTCTTTCCATTTGTTGACGAGTAAGGTGAGGGCTTGTATCGGTGATGATGGGGTTTGGGGAAAGTTTAGCGGTTGTGACCGGTTCCAAGTCGTTATACTCGAAGCCATTTCAAGATAAGCTCATCAAAATTAGCATGAATCGTTTCCATAACCCTGCTTTGTACGGACGATTCCAGATCCGTAACCTTTTGAGTTCTCACAGTATCCAATAAAGACTCCAATGTCGGCTTTGGCTTTGAGCTTTCCAAAGTCATCACGATCATTATTCGGATAGCAAAGGGATCCAAATACATGAAAGTGTTTAAGATTCGGTTTACGGTTGTGGAGAAGCTCAAATGGTGTTTTTTTGTGACGTTTTGTGATCATTGAACGGTTTTGAGTGTAGCATGCAGTTGAGACAGCTTCACCCACAAGTAATCGGAAGTTTAGCATTGATTAACATCGTTCGGCAGCTTCCACTAACGCGATTTAGTCTTTCAACAACTCCGTTTTGTTCTGGTGTGCGGCAATAGATGTTTGATGCTCAATTCCCACTTTCTCATAATATTCCCGAAGAGTTTGATTCACAAATTCAGTTCCTTTGTCTGTTTGAATTTGTCTAACGGTGTTCCGGAGCTGAATTTGAATTTTCGTGAGAAAGGTGATGATCATCTGTGGAGCTTGATCTTTACATCGAAGAACATAAACCCAAGTCCTTCTTGAGTATTCATCAACAATTACCAAGATGTAGCTTTTGCCATTTATCGTCTGCACGCGCATCGGGCCACACAAATCCATGTGAAGAAGATGAAGCACATGCTGAGAGCTGTGTTCCACCTTTGAAGGAAAATGAGCACGAGTGCTTTTCCCTTGTTCACAAGCTGAGCATAGGTGATCTTTAGAATACCGGAATCGCGGGAGACCTTCAACAAGTTTGTGTCGAGCAAGGTTGGTTATGGTTTGAAAGTTTAGATGTGAGAGACGACGGTGCCATAGCCAAGATTTTGTAGATGTAGCCTTTGAGAGTAGACAAATGGGAGATGAAGCAATCATGTCTTGCACGGAGATAGTGTAGAGATGGATGGCGTTGACCGATATAAGATCATTTCCTTGTAGATCACGAATGAAACAAGTTTTCTCCCTAAAAGTGACTTCCAAGTCTCCATCACAAAATTGACCAACGAAAAGAGATTGTGACCGAGGCCTTCCACATAATAAACCCTGCTAATTTCGATGTTGCCATTAATGTAGTCTTCGTAGCCCATGATAGCTGCGAAGTGATCATTCCCGAATCGGACAGTGCCAATGAACTTTGCAACAAAGTTTGATAACAGTTTAAGGTTGCCTGTCATGTGTCGGGAACATCCACTATCAAAAATCCAAAGGATGATCCAGTATCAACTACATTACACACAGACATCCACGGATGGAATAGAAGTAGATGTGGAACCCAATGAGTTAGAGGGTTCCTCAGCAGTTATAGTTGAAATACACACATCAATGATTTTAGGCATCCATTTAAATCCTAGTGTATTATGTATCCATTTTTGCCATATCCAACTAGTCTTAGCTTTAGTCTTAGTGAATGTGCTAGGTGGTACAACAATCCTTGGAGGTGATACTGGAACTACAGGGACATCAATTCATTTCTTAGAATCTAAAGAAGGCGGTTTACCAAGCACAGATTTAGAAGCATTAGTGGGCCTAGAGGTATTCCGAATCTTAGGATTTCGTAAACGTGACAAGATAGCCTTAGCAACACATTTAGCATGACAATCAGAACACATACTTTTACGACAAATAACACAAGATGCATCAGACTGAATATCAAAAGTACTTAAAGGTTCAGCATTAGTTACAACACTTTTTCCATTACATTTGCCAGACGCAATATCTAAAGTGGGTGAAACTGGAGTCTTATTCAAAGTCCTACGGTGTTCTTCTACTTCAACATTCTTTATTTTTCTTTTCTTAGGTCGCAACTTCCTATTCTTTCTTGTATTGCTCCTAGGCTGTGAAGTGCGGACGTTTGGAAAAGAAGCAACTAGTCCTGTTTGCAGTAGAGGAAGCACATTAGTTACTTGTGTTTTGTCAGTAGATATTCTGGGGACATGATTGCTAAGTGTTACAGGTGCAACTCTCTTAATGATGCTAGGCTGAACTTGTTCATACTTTCCTAACATTTCTCTTAACTTAAAGATAGTGTGAATCAGATCTTGATTTTTAGAGCGAAGATTTCCAGCAAAGTTCATGACTTCTTTAGTGTGTGCAAGATAATGATCAAGTTCGTTTGATGCTGCATCACGAGTCTGTTTGAGTAAATCAAATATGACACCATATTCCTTTTTAACTTTTGCAAGTTCTTGTTCATATTTTGAGATTTGACACTTAAAAGACACGTTTTGATCATCCAGTTGCTCAATTTTAGGATCAGAAGATTTTGCACCCAACTGGGCGATTTTGTTTTGAAAAACAAGTTGTTGATCGTGAATATCTTTTAGACACCAATTAAGACGACATTTTGCATTGGAAAGTTCATTTGTCAATCGTTCATTTTAAACTTTTAAAGACTCGATCTGAAGCACATTATCAGTATTCTCAACAATTTTAACAGAATCAACAGAATCAGCACATATATGATCAGATGCACACGGAAAAGAATGCAATAACACAACATTATGGATATCAGCACAGATAACATCTTCCAAGAGTCGATCAACATCTTTTCTCAATAATTTCTTTTTGCGTTTAGTATTTGAAATTGATGTTTCTGTTTTCTCAAAAACTGTTTTCATGAGACCAAGTTCCTTGTGAAAATCCCTTTCCCAATATAGTGCACAGTTTTTCAAATTTTTGACATGTGGTAAAATTCTTTTCTGAAAAATGTCTCGTTGTTCTCGTGCCAATGGCGGGTGAAAATGTTCAACTTTTATTTCAGAATGAAATTCAATTGCACGTTCCAAAAGTTTGATGTCAGATAAGAAAGTGTCGAAATATTTGATAACACGACAACTTTCGGCTTTATTTTTTACGTCACTAAGTGAAGGTAAAGGACCATTAATTTGTGCACCATTGTGTTGGGGACTAACTTCAGAAACTGGTGTGACAACCAAAGGTGTGTTTGAAGTATCTTGTTGTGTGACAAAAGTTATGGCTTTTGAATAGTTAAATGGTTTGTTATAAACAACATTTTCCATTTTTGACCGACTCTCGTCATCTGCATCTAATTCCTCCATGCTATTATATTCAACAACAGTCATAATTGAATCATCAATTCTATGTTCTGCACTATAAACTTCAGGATTTGGTTTGAATGCTCTGTTTGAAAACTTGGGTTTGTAATCCGCAAGAATCGGACCATATCCATTTGGGTTTGGTTTAAAAGTAAAGTTTTGAATCGTTGTGATTGACTCACCATGTTTAAAAACAACATTTCGAAACTCTTTGATTTTGTTTTGTGAGTCGACAATTTCATCAAGATAGTTATCTATTCGTTTCGTAGAATGCTTTTGTACTCGAGAACTGTTTTGACAAGTTAACAACTCAGCCTTGGCTTTTTGAGTTTCCAAAGTAAGAGCGTTAATTTGTTGTTTATGTTCATGTTTCAGTTGTTCTATGTCAGACAATAAAGCATTCTTCGAAGCGGCTAGATCATGTATCTGTCGTTCTAAATATTGTTCGTTTTGATGAGATTTAGCAAAAGCGACTTCAGAACCTTTTTCACGGTTTTCTTGAGTTTTGAAAAAATTGAGTTGCAATTTTAAACATTCAAGATCCTTGGTTAACAATGCATTTTACTTTTAAGTCGATTTAATGCATGACATTCTTCCATTCGGGTTTGATGGTCTTTAAGTAAAGAGCAAGATCTGGATGAGGCAAAGATTCAGCATGTTCAACGTGATTCTCAACATGATCATTATTTAGATCCTCAATTATAACCACGGAATCAATTTGAGTATCAAAGGAAACCATAGGGTCATTTTGATCATCATCAAATGTAATGGGGTCTAGTTGAATCGTCGAGAATGAGATGTGGATGACTCATTTTGAACATCACGAACCTGCCGTTCAGGATGTTGGCGAATATATCATAGATGAATATGGTTTGTTCGAGTACTGAGACAAGCCATGATTGTCATCACTGGGCATGTGTCACTCATATGTAGCTCATGCATATTAGCCATCAACATAATCTGTTGCATTGGCACTGCAAGTCCTCCATATCATCATCTCGAGTCAAGCATCGCCATAAAGCTCTGTTCTTTGTGCGTAGAGTTCCTGACTTCATCCTTAAGAGCCAAAAGTAGAGCTTCTTTGTGATAAGCACTGCCCCTAGTCCTCGGCTTTGGGCATGCATTAGCTAGGTGTCCCTTCTCATTCAGGTTGTAGCATCGAAGACCATTCAACCCATTTTGAGCATTTCCCTGTTCAACCACTTGAGCTCTGTTGTTATTCCTACCTATAGCATTAAACCCTTAACCAGCCCATCGGCGACCATAACCACGATTCGAACTTCAACTCGTCCATTGTTCACAAGGCACGATTCCTTGTGTTTGATGAGGAGGCGAATCACGATTGTTGGATTTGTTTGTATAACGGCCAAAAGCATTAGCAATCATAACAAATCCTTTTGCAATGCTTGAACGGATCGGATTCCTCATTAGCTTGACTATGAAGTGCTTGATCATTGTTGTTGTTGTAAGGAACCAATTGAGTTTGTTGTTGTGATTGATCAGGTGGTGTGATTGTAGCAGTTGGTTGAGTTGTTGGTTGAGGAGGATAAGCTGTTTGAGCATACAAGGCAAGTTGTTGATTTTCGGATGTGAAGGTGAAGCAATTTGAGCCGCGGAGAATCCTTTCCTTATCAACTTCCTTTTGATGAGGCTTCAAATAGTTGTACAACAAGCCATATGTAGCATGATGAAGATTCTTAGCTTGATGGAGAAAAATGACATACTTCTCCCATTCCGGACCAAGACTGCTTAGGAACTTTGTGTTGTGATTCGGGGCATGATGATGTTATGTTTGTCCAAATCATTAATGATGTCTGAAAAGCGATGATGATATGACTCTAATGTCTCTCTGGTTCAATCATGAAGTGTTCATAAGCCAAGTAGATTTTGGATTCCATGTCTTCCCGATTGAGTGTTGTGCCTTCCATTAGAAGATGAATATGTTCCCACATTGCTTTAGCTGTCTTTTGAGCATCAACACTTGGAAGGATCGGATTAGGTAGTCCTAAAAGGATGTATTGCATTGCTAGTTCATCGGCTTCATAGTGTAGAAGTTCATCTCCGTGAGTTGGGAGACAGTTGCAATGTTGGTCACAACATCTCTTGGTGGATTGGCATCCGGATCTCGGGTGTGACAACAGTAGGCATCTAAACGGTCCTTCCATAATGACCTTTTTAAGAACTTTCCATGTGGCTTCTTTAGATCACAAAACCTAAAGAACCTTATCACCCATTGATCATAATTTCCGGGAGTGAGCATTGGAGGTCTATCAAGTGAGCCAGCTTCATGAATTGATTGTTGGCTACTTAAGGCTTCACACATCTTGCTAAACCATGACGGTTCCTTCATAGTGTTCCTGGATGCATGTTGATTGTAGAAGTTTGTGTAAGGTTGTACTTGAAGACTTGGTGGTGGTTGAACCATTTGAGGTTGTGGAATTGCTGCAAGTAGTGGAGTATGTTGTTGATTAAATTGTTGTTGATAAACTGCTTGTTGTTGATTCCATTGTTGATGTTGTGGACTTAGTTGTTGTTGTTGTTGATTATAAGTGTAAGGGAAATAGTTAGAGTATGGTGGTTGTGACATGTTGAAAAACTTGTGTTGTTAAATGGATCTTTGTAGTCGAATGAACCTTTGTTGATGAAGTATCCTTAGGCGTAGAAATCACAATAAAGCCAAGTAGCACTTATGCGTAAAAACACCAAAGTTACGCGTAACAATAATGAGGTACGCGTAGGATTAGCTTCAGCGTAAGTAAGGATAAACGCTAAAGTTATGCGTAAACAAAGAGTTAGGCGTAGAAAACTTGAAGTAGGATTACCTTATCGCGTAAGACAAGGCTTAGCGTAAGATGAATCTTAGGTAAAATTTCTGGCGTAAGCTTATGCTTATGCGTAATTTTAAGGTTTGGTCCAAATGATCTTTTACACTATCACAGTGCAAAAGATATCCGAAGTCGGCGTATTTTCAGGCTTATCCAAGCAAGAAAACACGGAGTAAACCACGAAAATGAAGATCAAACCAAGAACCAAGTTACGCGTAGTTTTAGGGTTTTGCTACGCGTAGACTTACTCGTAAAATGACTTTAGCCCAAAGATGTTTCAAAACCAGATTTTTGTGATGAAATATCTTCAATATCACCAAAATAACACAAAAGTGTGAAACTTGATGATCCAAAGTGTCTAAAAAGCGGTTATGCGTAGAACATCTATCATAAAAACCAAGCTCAAAACAATGATCCACACGTAAAGGTTGAAACTTTTTGCCAAAAGCAGTTATTTTAACACCTTAAAACATTGAAAGTACAAGAATCTTGGATTAAAAAGTGTAAAAATGTGTTTTTAAGCGAACCAAAGTATCACCGTTAGGGCGTTACGCGTAGGACCGAAACCACTTCAAAAGCAATACGTTCACCCAACTATTTGGTGATTGATACCACTGTTAGGTCACTAAGTTTACAACACAAGCATCAATAGAAGAAATAGAGAAGAGAAGAGATCGGTTGAACAACACACACACAAACACTACACGTAAGACAATAAAGAAAGGTTATGCGTGAGTAGTAAAAGAGAAATGAATTGAACAACCAACCCTCAAGTGAGGGTTATTACATAGTATTTATAGGAGAGGGAGCTAGGGCAACACTCCTAGTCCCTTCCTTTTCCTTATTGGACTAGGCCTAGGCTTATGGGCCTTCTACATAAGCCTAAGGCTAATTACTAACATAAAGGCCATATTAAGCTAACTATTACATGTGAATCACTAACACTTGAATTAGGTTTAGGAGTGATTCCAACAATAATCTTGATTCCAAGATTGCTAGAATGAATACTAATACTTTAGATATGATACTAGATAGTGCTAAAACAGGAAACAATCAAAAGGGTTTAGGTTTTCAGGAACTTAATGCATCAACTAGCGAGAATAAAGAAACACAATTCGTCAAAGCAACTGAAAAACCAGCTGCTGTAGTCACGGATCCCACGGATCCCTTGAAAAGGGAATCGTCTAGTGTAAAACCAGGGATCCGTGGGTCTATACCAGCAAACAGTAGAAATAATGTAGCTACTTCATCTAGAACCTACTTTGTTATCGTTAACAAGAAGAAACCAACCCACGTTACTGTTAGACAACCACTTCCACTAAAATAAAATAAAATTTTTATGAGAAACAAAGGTCCATCATTTTCAAAACCAAACACATTTATAAGGAGACCTAATATTGTTTATCCGAGAAGTAACCACCATCAAATGGGATGGAATCCTAACGTACAAAACGGCTTTCTATTTCAAAACTTTACACCATGGAATGCATTCTAACCTTTTCCATATATGCCTAACATGAATGAAATGTATAACACTAATGGACCCATGAACAAATGGGGACCAAACTTTTGAGTTAACTATTTTCTTAGGTGTGCTTAAAGGTCGACCTAGATCCAAATGAATGGATCAAGGATAGCGGGTGCACGAGGCACATGACCGGTAATAAAGACTTGTTTTCCATATACGAATCCTTCAATGGAGGGAATGTGGTATTTGGTAATAGCAAGAGCAAAATCATCGGTAAATGTACAATTTATCACAAATCTTTAACCATTAACGATGTGTGTCACGTAGAAAACCTAAACTTCAACCTTCTAAGTATAGAACAAATATGTGATAAAAAATGTAACGTACTTTTTAGTGAAACCGGTAGTAAAATATTGAAAAACGGTATCACTAAAGGAAGAGGCATTAGAAAACATGGAGTCTATGTCATTAAAATAGGTAATGAACCTAAAGACAAACTTTGTCTTACTTCTTTGGATGATACTTTGACCTTATGGCATCGAAGATTGGGTCATGCCAATATGCGACTTCTTCAATCGCTATCATCACAAAGCTAAAAATATGGTCTCTACTACTAAGTGTCTAGAACTACTTCACATGGATTTTTTTGGTCCATCCACTATTCAAAGTTATGGAGGTAACTACTATACTTTGGTTATAGTTGATGATTATTCTAGGTACACATGGACTAAAGTTTTAAAGAACAAAACTGAAACGTTCGATTACTTTGAAATATTAAGTAAGAAAATCCAAAGACAATTAAGAAGTCCTATACTGTCTATTAGAACGGATCATGGTAGGGAATTTGATAATGAAGTGCAATTTAGAGCTTTTTGTGATGCTAATGGTATTATTCACAATTTCTCGGCTCCTCGCACTCCACAATCAAATGAGGTAGTTGAAAGGAAAAATAGAACCCTACAAGAAATGAATCGCACCATGATTAATGAGAAATCTATTCCTCAGAAATTTTGGTGCAATGCCGTTGATACATTAACCTACATACTTAACCGAGTCCTAATTAGACCATTCTTAGGTAAAACTCCATACGAGTTACTTCGAGGCAAAAAGACTGCTTTAGAACATTTTAGAGTCTTTGGTAGCAAATGTTTCTTACTTAACACTAAAGATTACCTAACTAAGTTTGATCCTAAATCAACCGAAGGTATCTTCTTAGGTTACTCTCCTAATAGTAAAGCTTATGTTATATTAAATAAAGAAACAATGAAGGTTGAAGAGTCATTAAACGTAAAATTTGATGAAAGTCCACCTAAACCTACCCAATCTCTTGTCGATGACGAGATAGTCGAAAGTGAAGCCATAGAAATCAAGGAAAATATAAAAGATAAACCATTAAACAATGAAATCATCAATATTAAAGAGTCTAAAGATCATCCCGTAGATAAGGTCATAGGAAAGTTAAATGAAAGAACCTTAAGATCTCAAGTCCAAAACCAAAGTAGTTTTTTTTTGTCTCAACCATAGAACCTAAAAATTCACAAGAAGCCATAAAAGATGAAAGTTGGGTAATAGCTATGCCAGAAGAGTTAAATCAATTTGTTTCTAACGATGTTTGGACACTTGTCCTTCCACCTAATAATCAAATCATAATCGGAACTAAATGGGTATATAAAAACAAGTTAGATGCAAATGGTGTAGTTTCTAGAAACAAAGCTAGACTCGTTGCCCAAGGGTATAATCAAGAAGAAGGCATAGACTTTGATGAGACATGTGCTCATGTGGCTAGATTAGACTCTATAAGAATACTTCTTGCTTATGCTTGTGCTAATGATCTTAAGCTTTTTCAAATGGATGTTAAAAGTACTTTTCTAAATGGATTTATTAATGAAGAAGTCTATGAAGCTCAACCTCCGGGCTTTATCGATTTTGAAAAACCTAAAAACGTGTTCAAACTAAAGAAAGCACTTTACGGTCTTAAACAAGCCCCAAAAGCTTGGTATGATAGACTCAAATCATTTTTAATCAAAAACAACTACACCATGGGGTTAGTTGATAATACACTTTTCACTAAGAAAAAGGAATCACATATAATTATTGTTCAAATATACGTGGATGATATTATATTCGGATCGACTTGTCAAGACATGTGTGATGATTTCTCAAAAATCATGCATGATGAGTTTGAAATGAATATGATGGGAGAACTAAGTTTCTTTCTCGGTCTACAAATCAAACAACTAGAAAATGGTATCTTCTTTAATCAATCCAAATACATAAAAGAAATGTTAAAGAAATTTGGTTTAGAAAAGTCAAAACCCATAAGAACACCAATGTCATCCGATACTAAACTAACAAAAGATGAAGACGGTTAATCCATTGATAACACAAAATACCGTGGCATGATTGGTAGTCTTCTCTATCTTATGGCTAGTCGGCCGGATATCATGTTTAGTGTTTGTCTATGTACTAGGTTTCAAGAAAACCCTAAAACATCACATCTAGAAGCAGTCAAAAGAATATTTAGATACATTAAGGTTACGACTCAATTGGGATTATGGTATTGTATATGCGGATTCTGACCATGTAGGTGATTATGTTGACCGAAAGAGTACAAGTGGTGTATGTACCTTTATGGGATTTTGTTTAACATCTTAGTTTTCGAAGAAGCAAACGGCATTGGTCATATCAACAACTGAAGCCGAATATGTCTCCGCCGGCAAAGCATGCCAACAAGCACTATGGATGAAACAAGCGTTAGTTGACTACGATATTCATCTAAGTGACATAGCTATTTTATGCGACAACAAAGGTGCTATTGATTTAAGCAAGAATCCGGTGTTACACTCTCGCACCAAGCATATAGAGATCCGTCATCTCTTCTTAAGAGACAATGTTCAAAAGGGGAATATTTCTATTGAGAAGGTAGCATTCGAAGATAACATAGTCGACGTCCTCACCAAACCGTTGAAGCGGGAACAATTCAACTTGCTTCGTCTTGGTCTTGGTCTCATGGAACAATCTTCGTAATTTGTTTCTCAACTCTACAAGGTTTGTAAACATTAGCCTTCCTTATTTTTTGAGTCTAGGATCTCTATTTCACACACAACTCACAAACAATATGGGGATTTTCAAAACTCAAAATATATTATCTTATACCCTTTCAAAACTAACGATAACTTTTTGTTTTCAAGAAACTTTTCAAAATTTTTTCTAAAAGGATACTTCTGTATAATTTTTCTAACGCTATTCTTACGTCTAGGACAGACCTTTTTCATTATTAATACAAAGTAAAAACCCGTTTTCATTGCATCTCATGTCTTTTGAATGCTAAAGGGAACACATAACTAATATGTGTTTTCGGGTACATTCATTCAAGCAACAATGAACTAAGGAGCACTCGGGTTATCTCACATAATAATATGCTTTTTCACTTCTAGTTTATTTTCTTTTTCTTTTTAGGAGTCGAGATAACCCCAACTCCAAATGGTTTGCATATAGGCACACACTAGGCAAAAATGTTTCCAAAAGGAAACATTTGAGCTGCCTGTGTCACCAGTACCATAGATCCCAGCATTAAAGCTGGACGGTTCCCTCAAGGAATGGATCCATGGGAACCATGGGACAGAAGTTTAATTTCTCTTCTATTTTTCTCACTTTGGCTATAAACTTTCATATTTTCGTCATTTTACCTCTTTCACTAATGAGTATGGTACTTAATGCTTGTGTTCTCATGATCACATGCCTTAAATTCATATCTAATCATTAGATTTTAGTCCACATTTTGGGTCTAGCATTCATTACAATGCACTATTTTTCTATAAATAAGGTTCCCAAAATGCTTGCATATCCATCATTCTCAACCTCACAAACAATCATCATCATGTCATCCAAAAGATCTTTCAACATTGATGAATCACCTAGTGCAAACAATCCTCTTCAAGAAATCCAAAACTTTATCCTACCACCTTCCGTAGTGCCACCACCCAAATCTAGAAAAACCTCACAGATTAGCATCCGACCTTGTTGTTTAGCCAAACCATTGTCACAAAGTTCATCACCACCTACTCATTCACCACCAAATGATTCCATTGTAGCACCCCCATCATCTCCAACAAGCACATCACCACCATCACGTATCAAGTCTCCACCTAAGATCACCCTATCGAAGCTTCTTAAGACTCCGAAAACAACTCAACTACCCGTGTCTAGTCCACTACCCACATCATTTCAAAAAACTTTCAACCCAAAAGAACTAGTCTTTTTAACACCACCAACATCTCCAAATACACTTTACAAAGATCTTGCAACTTCACCACCTTTAGCTCCCATTATCTTACAACAACATCTAGGTTCATATATTCGACCACTTACCAACATAATGGACTTTGATCCATATTTTCCAACTTTTCCATCACATATTCCGCCTTCCACAAATCAAACTTACTTGGAAACCATCCACACATAATACCCACATCATTTACATTGTGAACATTGCCAATCCACTAGGGAACTTGCAATGGAAATAAGGGACGAGATGCGATTCATACTTAACCACATCCTTGATCTCATCAACATCATCACTCACCAAAACTTCCATAATTAACCTTATGCAAGCATGGAAGGAATAATATTACTATTTTCTCTATTTTTTTAGTCATTTTAAAGAACAAACCTTGTTCTTAGTTTTTACATGTTTGTATGTGGCCTATATACCACTACACTTTGTCCTTTTATTACAAGGCTCTGTTTACATATCTTGGCTCTCCATCTTGTTTCTCGTCAATTAAAAAATTATATTGCCTGTTACTACTAACCTTTTCTTTGTAGGTATTTTATTTTCTCACTTGACGCCCTATTCTAGGGGGAGCTACCGTCAAGGGGGAGTTAGTACTTCGTGGATTACACTATTTTTTTTCCACGCTTTATTTCTTCCTTAGGTTCGCTTTTTATTTCGACAAAAAGAGGGAGAAGAAGTAAAACTTATGCTTTCAAAACATACATCTCGTCTTCAGTTTTACTCATCATAACATTATTTTTTGTCATCAACAAAAAGGGGGAGATTGTTAATACAAATAAATCGTAAAAATGTTTATTCATATCTAGCGATCTCTTTGTGTTTTGTTGATAACAAATATAAAGTTATCATAAGTAAAATTATAATGATACATGTTATTTTTGTAAAGTATTTATATATATAATCATTTAACATAAATTGTTGTAATAATTCATTTGGTGTAATAGTTTATTAGGATGGGTAAAAACCATAACCCATGACCCATACCCATGGAACATATCCATAAGCCATGGAGCTAACCCATGACCCATTGACTAGATGCATTGCATCTTCAAGATACATTGTATCTATTTGGATACCCATGATCCAAAGTCCATGACCCATGGCCCATGATCCATAACCCATAACCCATTAAGGAGGAGCGTCCTGCGGATCCCCCAGTTTACACTGGACGGATCCCTCATGTAAGGGATCCGTGGGATCCGGGGAACAGTAGTGATTCTTTGCCTATAAATAGTGAGTCATTTCTTCGTTGTAACTCACCCCTCTTCTTACAAACTCTCTCATATATTAATTCTCTCTTCTAATCTTAGATCTCTTGATCTATATAGTAGTTCTTCTTTATTTTGTTGTGTCTCATATAGGTCCTTCTCAAAGGTGAGATCACGAGATACTACAAGTCATCCAAGCAAGGGGTCCTTGATTGATTTGTTCCTCCACAAGATTTCTGTAGCAAGATCTTGTATTTCATATTTCACATAGGTGGTGATGTTGCAAGCTCTTTGTTAAGTGTGTTTGGAGATGTTGGTGGTGTTAAAAAGACTAGTTCTTTTGTGTTTAAGTTGGAAGCTATTTGGGTAGTTTTGGATGATTGAAGTGGAGTGGGTGGTGGACTAGACACGGGTAGTGGGATTGTTTTCGGAGTCTTAAGGAGTTCCGATAGATTGATTTTAGGTAGAGACTCGGTAGGTGATTGTGGTGATGAGCTTGTGGGAGATAAGGAAGAAAAAAATTTATCTTGAGTTTTGAAAATCCCCATATTGTTTGTGAATTGTGTGTGAAATAGAGATCATAGACTCAGAACGGAAGGTAAGGCTAACGTTTACATACCTTGTAGAATGAGAAATATTTTACGACGATTGTTCCATGAGACCAAGACCAAGACGAAGCAAGTTGAATTATTCCCGCTTCAACGATTTGGTAAGGACGTCGGTTATGTTGTCTTCGGATGATACCTTCTCAATAGAAATGTTTCCCTTTCGAACGTTGTCTCTTAAGAAGTGATGACGGATCTCTATATGCTTTGTATGAGAGTGCAACACCGGATTTTTTCTTAAGTCGATAGCACCTTTAATGTCGCATAAAATGGCTATGTCACTTAGATGAATGTCGTAGTCAACTAACGCTTGTTTCATCCATAGTGCTTGTTGGCATGCTTTGCCGGCGGAGACATATTCAGCTTCGGTTGTTGATATGGCCAATCCCATAAAAGTACATACACCACTTGTACTCTTTCAATCAACATAATCACTTACATGGTCAGAATCCGCTTATACAATAGTTTCTATTTTAGGATACCATAATCCCAATTGAGTCGTACCCTTAATGTATCTAAATATTCTTTTGACGGCTTCTAGGTGTGAAGTTTTAGGGTCTTCTTGAAACCTAGCACATAGACATACACTAAACATTATATCCGGGCGATTAGCCGTAAGATAGAGAAGACTACCAATCATGTCGCGGTATTTGGTGTTATCAATGGATTCAAACTCTTCATCTTTTGTAAGTTTAGTATCGGATGACATTGGTGTTCTTATAGGTTTTGACTCTTCTAAACCAAATTTCTTTAGCATTTATTTTATGTATTTGAATTGATTAAAGAAGATACCATCTTCTAGTTGTTTGATTTGTAGACCAATAAAGAAACTAAGTTCTCCCATCATACTCATTTCAAACTCATCATGCATGATTTTTGAGAAATTATCACACATGTCTTGACAAGTCGATCTGAATATAATATCGTCCACGTATATTTGAACAATAATTATATGTGATTCCTTTTTCTTTGTGAAAAGTGTAATATCAACTAACCCCATCGTATATTCGTTTTTGATTAAAAATGATTTGAGTCTATCATACCAAGCCTTTGGGGCTTGTTTAAGACCGTAGAGAGCTTTCTTTAGTTTGTACACATGGTTAGGTTTTTCAAAATCGATAAAGCCCAGAGGTTGAGCTACATAGACTTCTTCATTAATAAAACCATTTAGAAAAGCACTTTTAACACCCATTTGAAAAAGCTTAAGATCATGAGCACAAGCATAAGCAAGAATTATTCTTATAGACTCTAATCTAGCCACGGGAGCATAGGTCTCATCAAAGTCTATGCCTTCTTGTTGATTATATCCTTGGGCAACAAGTCTACCTTTATTTCTAAACATTACACCATTTGCTTCTAACTTGTTTTTATATACCCATTTAGTTCCGATTATGGTTTGTTATTAGGTGGAGGGACAAGTGTCCAAACATTGTTAGAAACAAATTGATTTAACTCTTCTTGCATGGCCATTACCCAACTTTCATCTTTTATGGCTTCTTGCGTATTTTTAGGTTTTATGGTCGAGACAAAAAAAAAACTACTTTGGTTTTGGACTTGGGACCTTAAGTTTCTTTTCCTATGACCTTTTCTACGGGATGATCTTTAGACTCTTTAATATTGATGATTTCATTGTTTAATGGTTCATCTTCTTTCTTTATATTTTCCTTGACTTCTTTGGCTTCACTTTCGATTAATTTGCCATCGACAAGAGGTAACGTAGGTTTAGGTGGACTTTCATCAAATCTTACATTTAAGGATTCTTCGACCTTCATGGTTTCTTTATTTAGAATAACATAAGCTTTACTATTAGGAGAGTAGCCTAAGAAGATACCTTCAGTTGATTTAGGATCAAATTTAGTTAGGTAATCTTTAGTGTTAAGCAAGAAACATTTACTACCAAAGATTCTAAAGTGTTCTAGCGTAGGCTTTTTGTCTCGAAGTAACTTGTATGGAGTTTTACCTAAGAATGGTCTAATTAGGACACGGTTAAGTATATAGGTTGATGTGTCGACGGCATTGCACCAAAATTTTTGAGGAATAGATTGTTCATTAATCATGGTGCGACTCATTTCTTGTAGGGTTCTATTTTTTCTTTCAACTACCCCATTTGATTGTGGAGTGCGAGGAGCCCAGAAATTGTGAGTAATACCATTATTATCACAAAAATCTCCAAATTGCACTTCATTATCAAATTCCCTACCATGATCCGTTCTAACTGACACTATAGAACTTTCTAGTTGTCTTTGTATTTTCTTACTTAATATTGCAAAGTAATTGAACGTTTCAGTTTTATTCTTTAGAAATTTAGTCCATGTGTACCTAGAGTAATCATCCACTATAACCAAAGTATAGAAGTTACCTCCGTAACTTTAAATAGTGGATGGACCAAATAAATCCATATGTAATAATTCTAGACACTTAGTTGTTGAGACCGTATTTTTAGCTTTATGACTAGCATGGACTTGCTTTCCTATGTTGCAAGCATCACAAAAGTGATGTTCGTATTTTAATTTGGGTAGATCTCTTCTGAGTTCTTTAGATGATAGCGATTGAAGAAGTCGCATATTGGCGTGACCCAATCTTCGATGCCATAAGGTCGAAGTATCATCCATAGAAGTAAGACAAAGTTTGTCTTTTGGTTCATTACCGATTTTAATGACATAGACTCCATGTTTTCTAATGCCTCTTCCTATAGTAATATCATTTTTCAATATTTTACTACCGGTTTTACTAAAAAGTACGTTGCACTTTTTATCACATATTTTTCCTATACTTAGAAGATTGAAGTTTAGGTTTTCTACGTGACATACATCGTTAATGGTTAAGGATTTGTGGAAAATTGTACCTTTACCGATGATTTTGCTCTTGCTATTACCAAACACCGCATTTCCTCTATTGAAGGATTCGTATGTGGAAAACAAATCTTTATTACCGGTCATGTGCCTCGTGCACCCGTTATCCTTGATCCATTCATCCGGATCTAAGTCGACCTTTAAGCACACCTCGTTTGAGTCATTTGCCATGAGACAAATTTCTTCGTTCTCTTCCTTACTCATTCCCCACGAACCACTTACGAACGCCTTTTGTTCGTCACGTTTGGGGCACTCACTAATGAAGTGATTAGGGTCCCCACATTTAAAACATGTGCGTTCGTTCTTTGCTTTCTTGTCGTTTTTGCCTTTCCGGAACCCCTTCTTGTCATCATATGGTTGCTTGACATATCTTCCTTTTTCTTCTAAAGAACTTCTTGAATTCCCGTACCGCCATGACATACTCTTCGTCATCACTTTCCGAAGAAGAGGTTTCTTCATCGCTTGAGACCTTCTTGGCTTTTAAGGTAAGAGATTTGTGCTTCTCTTTCTTTTCTTTTGAGGCTTCGGAGTCTTTAGCGAGGACGAGCTCATAGACCTTTAGATTGCCTATGAGTTCGTCGAGAGTGAGGATTGACAAGTCTTTGGATTCTTCGATGGCCGTCACCTTTGATCTCCACTTAGATGGAAGCGCCCTTAGATATCTCCTGACATGATTACGACTAGAAAAAGACTCATCAAATGCTTGTAATGAAGTAATGATAGTATTAAAGTTAAGACACATGTACTTTGTCATTTATATAATGTTATTTTAAAAAATGTTGGTCTTGCACCACTTAAGGGACTAGCATATATGAATCGTCTTTTAAAAGTTAACATATATTGTATAGCCCTTTGTCCAGTATATAAATAATGTTATGTAAGTTTATTAGAATCACAAAAATTAAATAGTATTGTTATCTTTAGCGATAATTGTTTGTACCCCAAACAAATAGATTTGAATAATGCTTAAATATCAATGCAAATTGATAGTACAAGATGATCTTATTATGGTGATATCAAATTTTGAAGGTTACAAGTTTAAAAGCCACACACCAAATGACAAACGCTACACATGTAAAAAAAAATAATAAAAAAAAAAATAAATAAAAAAAAAATAAAAAATAAAATAAAATTATCACTGCCTAAATTACCGACAAAATAAGAAAAAACGGTCACATACGTTGGTTATACCTCTAAACTACAATATAATATAGGCAACTACATAATACCGTTGCTTTTTGTAATGCTTGAATCTATTATTACTAAAATCTTTATAACTTAAAACAATCCTATTAGAAAATATAGTCCCACACTTAGATCGACTCTACATAATTTTTTTGAAAACTGTATATTTCTGCTGTTATGCAACCACGCATCAAAATTATAGTTATTTGAAAGTGATTCTCTAACGCTACAGACACAGTTTGTTGAAAGAAATTTATGAGTCGTCGGAATTGTGTAGAAAACTAGACCGCAGCCGCTAGACGCGGATACTCGTCTAGTCCTTACAAAAATGAATAAGAAAAGAAACATCCTCCAAGACTATTTAATGCCTACAGGTTAGATCAATGAATACACTTATCAGTCTTTAGGCTGCCCCCAGTAGGGGGATTCAATCCCCTTACTTTTCACTGCCACGTCAGCTTTCTCTCTCCAACGACCTTCAGGCAATTAGGTGCCCCAGTAAGGGCGACCAAGTTCTTTTTTTTTTTTTTTTTTTTTTAAACATTTTTAACACAAAATAAAATTTCATTAATAATTAAAACGTTACATAAGAATTCAAAAAAAATTAAAACATTACGAAACTTATTAAAACATTACAACACTTATTAAAAATCTAGGTTGTGGCGTGCCTTGATCGCGTCTTTGAGTTTCTGCATTGTTTGTTGTTGTACTGCGGGCAAAGATTCGTCGATTGGCGTGCAATAGAACATGAGATCTGTATCATATTTCTTTTGTCGCTCAAATTCAATTTTTTGTTCTACTAGTGCCAATTTTTTGGCTTCCCCTTCTTCTCTCTTTTGCTCCATCTCCAACACCAGTTGTCGTTGTTCTAGCTCTTTCTTCTTCAACTCATAGTATTCGTCTGCCAGCTCCTTCTTCTGTCCGAATGCCTTGGACTTGATCTTGTCTCATTTCTCGGCAACACCTTTCATAATCATAGCTTTCGAAAACTCCGAAGATTTCTTTTTATTCTTCTTTGCGGTATCACGACCAATTGGTTTAGCAGGCACATCCGAGTGCACATCCGAGTCGGTTAAAGTCCTTGCTTTTTTGCGACCATCATCTTGGCTTAAAAAAGTCGGCATCTCATTATCCTTTCAAGCAGAATGGTCCCTCAAAATCTTCCAACAATGCTCCAAAACAAACGGATGATTACACACTAGTTGGTATTCATCACACGCTCGTGTATAAACAGTGAGGTCATTCTCACCACTTAGTAATTCTGTGAGCATTGTTGTAAATGGCACAAAATTGACCAACTCTAGGACGAATCCTATTTTTCCACTTTGTAATGATAGAGTTGTACGTTCTTTCTGCACCAACCTCCTTCTCAAAGTAAGCAATGACTTTCTGCCAAAATCCTTTAGCATTTTGGTTGTTTCCGGTTACACTATTCTCGGACACATCACACCAAGCGTTGCACAAGGCGATCTCTTCTTCTTTCGACCAAAGCGACAAATCATTCTTGGCTTCTTTCTCGACAACCTTCTTCTTCGCCTTTGTAGCTCGTTTCTTCGATTTGACCGGTGACGTCTCTTCTCGACATTCTTCTTCTTCTACGTCATCAAGGTTAACCGAATCGTGATACGATCCATGAGCCGAACCGTGATACTCTTGAGCCGGATAACCCGAACCGGTTCCAACAAAAAGCAGATTGTTGTATAATTGTTCATCGAAATCAAAACCATCAAGATTGATACGGTTAACCGGAGAATATTCTTGATAATTTGAATATGAAGGCGTTGATGAATCCATTGTTGGGCGGTACCGCAGTCGGGTGACCCATACATAGATTGGTTGCTTACGGGAGTGGCTTTGTTGTTGTTGTTGTTGTTGTTGGATGTTTTGATACGGTGGAACAAATGGACGATTCATTAAAAATGGATTGTTAGTTTGTTGTTGTGGAGCTTGTTGGGATTGATATTGGCGGGGTTGGAAATTGATTCTTGGTGAGACACCGGTTAACCGGAAATGGATCGGTGTTAAAATATGCGGGGCGTTTTGTGCCAAACGGGATTTTCGGCCTTTGGTTTGTGGTGTTTTCTTAGACATTTTTTATAGAGAGGATTGTGAGATTTTTTATAGAGAGGATTATGAGATTTGTGAGTTTAGTGTGTAAATATGTTGTGTATTTATAGGGTAGTTTTAATTGTATTTTTTTTTTTAATAACAAACGGTCATTTGTTTTTTTTTTTTGTTTGGATATGCAACGGTTGGATTAAATATTAAATGGTAACATAGCATTTGTCTCGATCGGCCGGACGATCCATTCCTTGCATTTTTGTTGGCGATCGATTTCACCACAGCAACACGATCGACACTACTCGATCGCCTACATTGTCTCGATCGACACTCAATTTGTTCTATTGGGGCCAGCCTTACTAACACAAACCAGTTCTTCCTAATGGGGCTATCTTTACATTCGGCTTGGACCCATCCCATAAGATCTGAAAACCTAGAACTCTCATGTCCAATCTTAACCTCTCATCATCACAAGACTATGCCTTAATTAACGACTCATGGTCATTCTCAGTTGAAACAAGATTTTGCCGATCAAGGTAAACATCTCATCTTGGAGAATTTTTAATACAAGATTACCAACTAGTATCAACTTAGACAAACGAGGCATCGACTTAAACTCGGTTAGGTGTCCCATATGTGATGAGGATCTCGAAACAGGAAATCACATTTTTGTCTCTTGCATCCTAGCAATAATGTAACTTGCCTCGAGGATGCAATCAGCCTGGCATCCAAAGTCAAGATTAAAGCTTCAGTTCATATCTTATTCGACGTGGTAGTTCAGACCACACTTTGGCCTCTCTAGAGGTATAGAAACGAAATACGAATTCGCATTTTCTTTGACAAGGCCAAAGACCGAGCTACTATTTGATGGTTTGACAATCCTTGTAACACTCTTCCAAACACATTGTAACTTTTATTTACTAGCTTCTTGCTAGGTTGTCTATATAATTTGGTGTTCCGAGTCATATAGATAGCAAATACACCAAATGACTTAGGTTAACATTTCTATTTACCTATACCTAAATCATTATAGCAGGTAACATCATCTAACTTTCAATAGTATACACAAAATATGGACTGTGAATTTTTGGACTACTGGTTAAGAAAAAAGGATTAAAAAATAAAAAACTTACATGAATTTTGGATCTGGATATTTCAAGAGAGTTCAATAATTGAATTGTTATTTTAGATATCCAAAACCCATGCTATCCTCGCAACATATCATTCACATGCACCTACACTATATAACCAAAGCATTTTCATTCTACCTAAGTGTTAACTCGCGCATTTTTAGTATTCTGATTCATAGAGAATGGAAGCTACTGGGATGATAGATGTGAGATACAGTATAAAGTAATGAAGCATTTGGATGAGGAGATCCTCTCTGGGGAGTACTGGGTTCACTCTAATTTTTCGTTCTTCTTTGCTTGGTTTTAATAACTTTTAACCCACGTTGATTGAAGGCTGAAATGGTATTCATCAAATTATACAAGGTACCCAGATTTAGAGTTGACACACATGCACATGTGGGACTAGAGTCTTGAATTGAGTTACCGCGTAGTGAAGAATGACGATCGGGGTTGAAAAACTTTATGACGAATAGAATCAGGGGTTAAATGGATCTAAATTCGTCCACGGTGCATGTTCCATGCATACAACCTCTTACATGGCTTTGTTAAAAATCTCAGACTTTTATCAGGAGTAATATAGTTTCATGATCGCATTAATTTTTCTTATAAAAATCTGAAACTGGACCTAAATGCGGTATAGCACTATACCCACCCGACCCGTTTGGCCATTTCTACATGCACACAAAGTTTCTTGCTTCGACGTGAACCCATTTTTACCCATTATCCAACCTCACCGAGTATCCAAAGTTGAATAACCATCACTATGTGAGTCATTTGTTTCGTGGGTGCACGATTTAAGACTTTTGTACGAGACCGTAAAGAAAAGAACATTTCTCACTAGATATATCATTGATGTTCACGACTATTATAGTTTTATCGTACATTGCTAAATTGTAGATTTTGCTATTACAACAGTCTAAATTCTAGTTTACAAATCCTTAATTAATACGACAACAAGCTATAGAAGATGCAGCTTCCTCTATTAAGAAAAGTACAATTTTTTTATTTATTTTTTTTATTTTTTTATTTATTTTTTTATTTTAGCTAGATGTTTTTATTCGTTAATCGAAAGTCATGCTCGTGGTGTAAAACATAGGATAATCAGACTTACTCAAAGTGAAATGAGAATGGATTTGGACATAGTTTCAAGATAAGAATGAGCAAGTGCCTCTGTTGTCCCAACTCTAGATCAATGATATATAGATTGCAAAATGTAAAGTATATTGAATAAGTAAAATTGTCTATTAACTTGTAAATGATACAAATGTGTATGTATATATACAAACTCATCGTTGCTATCCAACCATCATGATGGTTCGGTTTTGTAACCGCCATCCATAACTGTTTTTCAGTTATTTAGTTTCTACTTGACATGTTTAGTCCTTCATCTAATAATAAATACATAAGAAGCATAAAGATAAAGATTATTGGTTCACATTCTCCTCCTTAATCTTGATCGTTGCTTAGTCCTAAGTCTTGAACTCCGAGCATTTGTCGCATAGTCACGAACTTCAATCTTGGTAGAGCCTTGTTAGAATATCTGCTCTTTGTAGTTCTCCGTTGACATGTTCCACATTGATGTGCCCATTCTCTACGCTTTCACGAATGAAATGGTAGCGAATATCGATGTGCTTGCTTCTTCCATGAAAATCTGGGTTCTTCACAAGTGCTATTGCTTTGAAATGTTATCGACCTTCGTTATCCTTTTCTTCCCATCCGGTTAGTTCACTAAGCAATCGCTTTAGCCATAAGGCTTGACATCTTTGCTTGCTCAGCTGCAGAGCCGCCATGAATTCGATTCACATGATGATAGCGCCACTGTTGGTTGCTTACGAGTACACCGGGTAATTGGTGACTCTCGAAATAAAATACGATCCCAAGTAGTTCCTTTTCCTTGATCGGTGTTGACTCCATAACTACTGTCGCTATAACTTTGTAATCTTGCGGACCGCCTTCTTGCTTGTATATAATGCCATGCTCCTTTGTTCCTTTGATGTATCAGATTACTTGTTTTACCGCCGTGTGATGATCCTTCGGGTCTTGCATGAATCTACTGAGTAGTCCGACTGTGTAACTAAGATCGGTCTTGTATGCGTAAGTACCGAGACTTCCTATTAAGCTACGTAGTAAGTTCGTCAAGCTGAGTTTCCTTCTTCCGCCTTGACCAACTTAGTACCAGTATCCATAGGTATCTTCGTATCATTGCTGTCTGCCATACTTGTTTCCTTCAAGATCTTGTTAATATAACATGTTTGCTTGATTGTAATCTCTCCTCCTGCGTGTGACTTCTATCCCAAGATAATAAGCTAACAATCCTAAGTCGCTCATTTCAAATATATCCTTCATCTGGGATTTGAATTCTTCGATTTCTTTCTTTGGAGTGCCTGTGATTATCAGATCATCCACGTAGACTCCAACTATAAGTGTAGAATTCTTATTCCGCTTTGTATAAACTGCTTGTTCGAGATTACATTTCTTAAAGTCTAAGGACTTTAACGTTTGATCAAGCTTCACATTCCAAGCTCTCGGTGCTTGCCGTAAGCCATATAAAGCTTTAGTAAGCTTATATACTTTTCCTGTATTTCCTTGTTGTATAAATCCTTCAGGTTGTGTAACGTAGACTTCTTCCTTTAAATCTCCATGTAAAAATGCTGATTTTACATCTAAGTGATGTACTTGCCATCCATGATATGCCGCTAATGCTAATATCAACCGAACTGTCTCTATCCGAGCAACCGGTGCAAATACTTCATCGAAGTCTATCCCTTGTTCTTGCACATAACCTTTTGCCACTAACCGTGCTTTATATTTGATGATGTTTCCTTTTGCATCCCTCTTGGTCTTGTAAACCCATTTGAGTCCTATTGCCTTCTGATTTTCTGGCAATGTAGTAAGAGTCCATGTTTTGTTCTTGTTGATTGAATACAATTCAATCTCCATGGCCTCAATCCATTTCTCATCTGTTGATGCTTCCTTGTAATTACGGGGTTCTTCTTCCGTAAATAACAAGCTTTGTGGCTCAACTCTACGTGCATGCACGTATATATCGACATGTTTACGTATTCACGTACGGGTGTATCATCAAATCTATCTCTTGAGTTCTCTGAGAACTATTAGTAGCTTCTTCTTCCTCTTAGAGTGTGGGTCGTAACGATATGCCGGTGGTGTGTTTGGTGAAACTGGATCAGGAATCTGATCTTGTTCATGATACGTGTTATTATCGTTTTCTGTGTTGACTGGTGTAAGGTTTTCGTTGTCAACTCCGTCTACCACAAAACTAGCCCAAAATGTGTCTTGTGTGTCCGTGTAACACCCCCAAAAATCGAGTTTTAGCGGAAGCATACAAGTTTTGGGTGCTACTAATCGGTATCACAACACAAGCATAGAATAAAAGGTTTTTCTTAAGAAAACTCATTTATTTAATAAAATCAATGTTTATAATAAAATTTAACGCGGAAATAGGCCCAAAATAAATAAGCGGTCCCCAAATACAAATATCAGAGTTGTCTACGACCATGCCATGCTAATGCCCAAGCGCCTCCAGAGTTAGCTATCGCCTTTTCATCCTGAAAATACATGCTAAAAAGTCAACACAATGGTTGAGTGAATTCATAGGTTTAGTAATAAAGCAGTTGATCACAAGATTTTCAAGTTTAAGATAAGCCATGGGCTACGTTGTTATACGCCCATAAAGATAGTTGATATTATTGCACTAAGCTCATGAAACCAATACTAACTGCATACACCTAATTACCGGTGTAAGTAAATAAAATTGCCCCTCTGAGATGTAATAGCCAATTACATAGAGATACCAAATATAGTGCACCCCGGTTATTTCCGATAACCGAGAGTGGTCGTCAATTCCCATAGTACTATCCACGATATTTGCGTTCACTCGCAAGTGATTAATGGTTCATGATGTAGGGGACTTTTGGCAAACCACTTAGGCAGAGTCATAATATCAAAAATATCGGACAAGCAGTTTTCAAGCAATTGTGATCATAAAAGCAGTAGTAGCATGTATTCTCCCCCAAGGAGTTTATGAAACAGTTAAAATAGTAAAAGTGGGGCTATGAACTCACCTTGATCGAGCAAGCGCAAGAATCACAACTAACAAGACTGGCATCAAAGAGCAAGCACAACCAAGTCATGAAGGAAGGAACGTCGATATCCAAAGAGTACAAGTACAAAGGTACTATATCGTCATGACCTAATAGTATACGTATTATCTCAAAATACGTCTCAAAGAGTAAAATAATATAATATCCGAAAGACAACGTGTTTTAGTTTTCGTGGAATACTCGTATCAAAGATTTCAAAAATCCATTATCAATATCTCAAAAGTTTAGTTTTAACGTTTCGTGTGGTGGTAAGAAGACAAAGACTCGACATACAACTCACGCCAAAAGTATACTAAAAGGTAACTCACACCAAAGATGTAACTCACGTCAAACATAACTCACGCTAAGGCATAATGTATATCCCAATACATTATAAGGAGTAGTCAATAAGTATTGACCGAGACTCACGTCGAGAAGACGATGACAAGAAAGTTGTCGAGACAATGACGACACATAATTAATTCAAGAAAATTAAGTCAATTGGTAAGTTTCGGCATTTACCCTATAATCCCAAATAACTTGATTAAAACAAACATGTTTTATAAATGATGATAAATTTGAATTTGCACTTCAAACAATAAAAGTTTTACCACTTAAAAGAGCACTTGTTTAGATTCTTGTCGGGTTTTTAACAATCAACGAGTTTTGAATTTAAAAGAATATAAGTTTAGAATAATTTTATAAATTTTTGGCATGACGCGTTCATTTATAAAATATTCCCAAGTCGTCGTGACTTTAATATCATAAATTTTTCAAAGTAATATTTCCCGACAATTAACTAGAAAACCAGTAACGAGTATTCATTGGTTATTAGACAATTTTTCCTTATTGATCGTTGCGAATCAAATATATTAAATTCATAGTGAGTCTAATATATTGTATTCGTTTTGTCCAATACGTCCAATTTGTCCAACGTTCAATAAATATCCAATGTCCAATAAATATAATCCGATAAATGTCCAAAGTGTCAAGTCACCATTTGCCAATTTAGTTCGCTATTCATTATAAATCACATCCGAAACATCAAATCCCAATTCGTATCCGAAACGTACCACGTATCACCACTTATCCGAGCTTACCAATGTTACTAATTAAACAAGTAAACAATTTACATTAGCCAATTATCTCAATACTCAAATATAATTTTTGACACAAGCTAAATAGAATTAATTCGCAATAAAAAAAAATGTAATATTTGTGTCATGAGCTAAATCAAGTTTAGACAACTAACACCCCAAATGCAAGTTTTTAATACTACTTCCATGTTTTTGTTAAATATTAGGTACTCAAGATTAACCAAATTCACCTTCATTTATTACTAACAAATAACCAAATACACTCTTTGTGGGTTCCTTACCCGACCGAGAGTAACCACGACAGAAAACTGAAAAAGAATAAGCAACTCCAAATTTAATCCGAGACCCACGACAGTCTCGACCCGATTCAAAACACATCCGCAACACCATTACAAAGCAAATATAACAAGGACTACCCTTGTGGTCACATTATACCACGACACCACTCCTGTGGCTGTCACTATGAATCGGACAACAAAAGAAACCAAACGTGGCCTATGACACAATAAGTAGATCCATATGGCGTGTATAGTAATTATTCCAAGTCCAAAGGTCAAACCGAGACTAAGACAGTTTTAACCCGTAACCCACTCGAGTTTAGCGACTCGACCCAAGCACAAGGACAACAACAACAACAAATAATTTCTGAATGTTCACACCACATTAAATCGTTTTCAAAAACATGTGTTACCTTTATTTTTCACGCTAGCCTTATTATTAAATCGATTTGAATATGACCAAAGCCACGAAAACATTGACTGAACAAAAGAATAACAATAACATAACCAAAGTGGGTCTCGACACCATACGTGAAGCGAGTGAGGCGAGAAAGAAGACCGGAGGGAGCGGTTGAGGGAGGCGGTGAGGTGGCGACCGTGGTGGTGGCTGGCTCTCGGTGGTGACCCCAACGACCTAGCATCTTTAATACTCGTTTTAGGCTAGAAACCCTAGATATTCGAATCTTAAATTCAAGATCTACGGAGCGTGGGTGGTTCTTGGGTGCGTGCTACCCATGGATGGAACCATAAGCTCGCGATCTATCTTTTAGTGGTAAGTTTGCATTTTCCGGCGACGGTGGGGGCGTTTTCGATGGCGGATTGGTTGCCGTGGTTGATGGCGAATTTAGAGAGGAGATGGAGAGTGATATTTTAAGAGTGAGAAAGTAGTGTGAGAAATGAGGGAGGAGAGAGAGTGGGAGGTATATATACCCTTGGAGGGACCTAGTTTGCCAATATCAAAAGTGTAAGGTAAGGATAAGTGAAAATATCACAGGGACCAAACTCGTAATTTAGGAAGTCATTCATAAGTATTAGCTTCGGGACACATTCGGAGGAGTAAACGGACTCGAAAAATTACGAAACCTGCGCCATCGTTCACGAAATCATTTTTCCAATAAAAATGAGTATTTATTTGACTATTTTCTCGCAAAGTAAAATAACGAACAAATCAAAATGATTTTACGAGTTCACAGTAGTGCCGGTACACATTGTGTCTAATTTCCACGTTTCGCGAGATAACTTTCTCGTTTTCACGTCACATGAGCTCAGGAAGTTCGTAAATGAGAAACAGACGAATTTCTTTGAAAAATAAATATCTGGAAAATCGCGGGATGTTATAGACTTCCCTCCTTAACGGAATCGCGTCCTCGCGATTCAATTCGAGTTATCCGTTAGATTTGAAAAGAGGTATAGATACTTTCTCAAGATTAAATTTTCCGCACGTTCTCACGCTTGGTCGAGATGTTTCTTAGAGTTTCCACCGATCAGTAACAATAGGAAAGCGACTTTGCTCAGGTCACTTGACTTCGCGATTCCGCGATTTCGATAGGTTTCTCGTACTTGCTTAGGCTCTTTGATATGTATATCTTCTAGCAAGGATAATGATTGTTTTCAACGGTGAGGCATTACCTCGATTACGCACATAAAAGCGTCATGAGCGGCTAAGTTCGGATGGTAGCTCGAGGCTCTAAACCACCAGTCCAACTCTAGCAAGAGTCTTAAAAGGATCAACACAACGAAGATTAAACTTTCCACGTTTACTAAACGTATCACACAATCCATGATGAGATTTTAAGCATAGCTTCGTCTCCAATCATGGAATCTCAAAGATTTCCATCATTTTCAATCACAGTCCTTCTGACGACCGCAAGCAATTTGCATTCTGCTTTTGATCTGAACAAATTCAAGATAGAAAGTTGGGTATGTACGTTTTGAGAAGTTTTAAAAGTTTATGAGCATGATTCAGTTGTTAAGGTTATGCTTCTCGAAGGTGGGGGTATATATATAAAAAAAAATTAAATATAGAGCCTTTAAAATTTTAGGAGAGAACTTGATGTATGTAAAGAAAGTTGCTAAATTTCAGCTTTTGTGATGAAAACTTGTTAAATAAGGTCTTAGGCGACAACATGGAATCGGTTCCAAGTTAAAGGTTTTTATGTGAATTCAAAAGTTGTTTCGCAATTTCAAATAATTTTGAAATACCTTAACTTTTGTAGATGATGGATGAGTTTGTTCCTTAGCAATTAAAACATTTATTGTTTTCAAAACAAAGCGCGTATTTTCACTCCGAAAATTTGGTTTATTTACAAAAGAAAATATCGGTTATCCTTAAAAAACATTTTTTTTTTTTTTTTTTTAGGAGTAAATAGTTTGTAAGAAAATTGCAGTAAAGTTTATGAAAATGTTTGTAAAACCACTTTATTGAGTAAGAAAGAAACATTTTTATCATTTACAGTTTAATAATAAATCTTAGTTGTGGCTTGGTGTTAAAGCAACAACTTAGTAAGGTGATTTTAAAACAGCTTATATAGTGATAGAAAACGGTTTATTATTTATAGAATAGTAGTGAAATCGAAGTTAACTTTATGATATTTTGGTAAGACAACGATTCAGATTATAAAATAACTCGTGAAATGATTTGTAAAATAGCTTATAAGGAAACAATTTATTGTTTGTCAAATAGTAGAAGATTTCGTAAAATGACCGTGAAATGGTCGGTAAAATATTCGAAAGCAGTTTGCGTTAGATAAAGACGAAGTTTACTATTTCATAAGAGGGTAGTAGGACAGACCGTTGGTATTTCAAAGGGATGAGTGGAAGATTAGGGATTCGTTCAGAAAAATTTGACTTGAGTTGCAAGTTGACTCTTGGTACGTTTTAAAATCTTTTAGTCGTTCGTTTATTATTTATGTTTAGCGAGGGATTACCTTTGTAGATGTTGAGGTGTGTTGTTCTTAGAACGGCTAGAGATGTAATCCGGTTCATCGATTAGGTACGAGTTTTGAGGTAGAGGTGACGTTGTTACCGCAATGGATGACGAGACAATTTCAATCTCAACGTATGAGGGAATAATGATAGGGTGGGGTTATGAAGACGTGGGTTGCAATGATCCAGTAATAAAGGTTTAATGATCCGATCGAAGCGATAAGTCGATGGGATGGGAAAATAGGAGACATGGTATTGTAGCGACCCAAAAATATAATCTAAACATAGAGTAATGTCGTGCGGTAAATAAAATTTAGTTAGTCGCGCATGATCTGTTAAGCAATTCTAAATGGTACTTAAAATCATTAACTCGCATCATGCAACATTTCGTCGGTTATGTATTATCTGCTAAGCAAATCTCATACATAACGTAAGCACGGAAGGCGCGAAGTGGTGGCGTAAAGTGGTCCATTTCAACATGGATCACTGTGATGTCCTTGCGCGAAGTGGTAGTGTGCATCATCTGTCAGGAAAATCTCCATGCACGTTGCTAGTAAGATGTAGGCCGGGGCGTAAGGTAGTAGTGTAAAATGGTCGGTTTAGAGGGTGTAGTAATAAGAAAGGCGTTCCACTTAGGAGAAAAAGTATCGTAGTGAGAGAATGTTGTGACGTCGGTGTGTGATGTGTAGGAGTAAACCTTTATAACTCTTATGATGAAAATTGTACTCTTTTTAGAAGTCAATCAGGAGGTCAATTGGACATACCACTATTATAACTACTTTCGATTGCAACATCCACCTCTGAGTCGACATAGGTGATCAAGCTATGTCTCACTCCCTGGTGAATATAGGTGATCAGTCTATATTCATCCGAGGTTCAATGGATCTTGCAATGCTTAGCTTAGTTATACCAATAACATGTCCTTATGCCTTTAAAGTTTGGTATGAAAGATTGAACAAATATTTCATTTATGTGGGGGAGAAAGCGTAGCGGTGTTATATAATCATACATATAAGTAAGGCAATCATAGCTAATAGTGAGGTTAAGTTGTCAGTAATAAAACAAATATCTTATCAAAGATGACTTCAACGAGTCATAAGTGAGGCAATCAGCTTGGCAGGCAGGCATGTGTCGGTCATAGGGTTAAGTTTTTGTAAAAGTGGTTATAGTCTAGGTCTGAAAAATACCTAGTTCCCTATAACCTTGGCTCTGATGCCAACTGTAACACCCCCAAAAATCGAGTTTTAGCGGAAGCATACAAGTTTTGGGTGCTACTAATCGGTATCACAACACAAGCATAGAATAAAAGGTTTTTCTTAAGAAAACTCATTTATTTAATAAAATCAATGTTTATAATAAAATTTAACGCGGAAATAGGCCCAAAATAAATAAGCGGTCCCCAAATACAAATATCATAGTTGTCTACGACCATGCCATGCTAATGCCCAAGCGCCTCCAGAGTTAGCTATAAGCCTTTTCATCTGAAAATACATGCTAAAAAGTCAACACAATGGTTGAGTGAATTCATAGGTTTAGTAATAAAGCAGTTGATCACAAGATTTTCAAGTTTAAGATAAGCCATGGGCTACGTTGTTATACGCCCATAAAAGATAGTTGATATTATTGCACTAAGCTCATGAAACCAATACTATCTGCATACACCTAATTACTGGTGTAAGTAAATAAAATTGCCCCTCTGAGATGTAATAGCCAATTACATATAGATACCAAATATAGTCGCCGGTTATTTCGATAACCGAAGTGAGTCGTCAATTCCCATAGTACTATCCACGATATTTGCGTTCACTCGCAAGTGATTAATGGTTCATGATGTAGGGGACTTTTGGCAAACCACTTAGGCAGAGGCATAATATCAAAAGTACGACAAGCATTTTCAAGCAATTGTGATCATAAAGCGTAGTAGCCCTGTATTCTCCCCAAGGAGTTTATGAAACAGATTAAAATAGTAAAAGTGGGGCTATGAACTCACCTTGATACGAACAGCGCCAAGAATCACAACTAACAAGGCGGCATCAAAGAGCAAGCACAACCAAGTCATGAAGGAAGGAACGTCGATATCCAAAGAGTACAAGTACAAAGGTACTATATCGTCATGACCTAATAGTATACGTATTATCTCAAAATACGTCTCAAAGAGTAAAATAATATAATATCCGAAAGACAACGTGTCTTAGTTTTCGTGGAATACTCGTATCAAAGATTTCAAAAATCTGATATCAATATCTCAAAAGTTTCATTTTAGCGTTTCGTGTGGTGGTAAGAAAACAAAGACTCGACATACAACTCACGCCAAAAGTATACTAAAAGGTAACTCACACCAAAGATGTAACTCACGTCAAACATAACTCACGCTAAGGCATAATGTATATCCCAATACATTATAAGGAGTAGTCAATAAGTATTGACCGAGACTCACGTCGAGAAGACGATGACAAGAAAGTTGTCGAGACAATGACGACACATAATTAATTCAAGAAAATTAAGTCAATTGGTAAGTTTCGGCATTTACCCTATAATCCCAAATAACTTGATTAAAACAAACATGTTTTATAAATGATGATAAATTTGAATTTGCACTTCAAACAATAAAAGTTTTACCACTTAAAAGAGCACTTGTTTAGATTCTTGTCGGGTTTTTAACAATCAACGAGTTTTGAATTTAAAAGAATATAAGTTTAGAATAATTTTATAAATTTTTGGCATGACGCGTTCATTTATAAAATATTCCCAAGTCGTCGTGACTTTAATATCATAAATTTTTCAAAGTAATATTTCCCGACAATTAACTAGAAAACCGAATGCGAGTATTCATTGGTTATTAGACAATTTTTCCTTATTGATCGTTCTTGAATCAAATATATTAAATTCATAGTGAGTCTAATATATTGTATTCGTTTTGTCCAATACGTCCAATTTGTCCAACGTTCAATAAATATCCAATGTCCAATAAATATAATCCGATAAATGTCCAAAGTGTCAAGTCACCATTTGCCAATTTAGTTCGCTATTCATTATAAATCACATCCGAAACATCAAATCCCAATTCGTATCCGAAACGTACCACGTATCACCACTTATCCGAGCTTACCAATGTTACTAATTAAACAAGTAAACAATTTACATTAGCCAATTATCTCAATACCCAAATATAAAATTTTGACACAAGCTAAATAGAATTAACTCGGAATAAAACAATGTAATATTTGTGTCATGAGCTAAATCAAGTTTAGACAACTAACACCCCAAATTCAAGTTTTAATACTACTTCCATGTTTTTGTTAAATATTAGGTACTCAAGATTAACCAAATTCACCTTCATTTATTACTAACAAATAACCAAATACACTCTTTGTGGGTTCCTTACCCGACCGAGAGTAACCACGACAAAACGAAAAGAATAAGCAACTCCAAATTTAATCCGAGACCCACGACAGTCTCGACCCGATTCAAAACACATCCGCAACACCATTACAAAGCAAATATAACAAGGACTACCCTTGTGGTCACATTATACCACGACACCACTCCTGTGGCTGTCACTATGAATCGGACAACAAAAGAAACCAAATGTGGCCTATGACACAATAAGCAGATCCATATGGCGTGTATAGTAATTATTCCAAGTCCAAAGGTCAAACCGAGACTAAGGCAGTTTTAACCCCGTAACCCACTTTCGAGTTTAGCGACTCGGCCCAAGCACAAGGACAACAACAACAACAAATAATTTAGAATGTTCACACCACACGAAATCGTTTTCAAAAACATGTGTTACCTTTATTTTTCACGCTAGCCTTATTATTAAATCGATTTGAATATGACCAAAGCCACGAAAACATTGACTAAAAATGAATAACAATAACATAACCAAAGTGGGTCTGACTTACCATCACATTGAAACGAGTGAGGCGAGAAAGAAGACCAGGAGGAGAGGCGGTTGAGGAGGCGGTGAGGTGGCGACCGTGGTGGTGGTGGCTCTCGGTGGTGACCCCAACGACCTAGCATCTTTAATACTCGTTTTAGGCTAGAAACCCTAGATATTCGAATCTTAAATTCAAGATCTACGGAGGTGGTTCTTGGGGCGCGTGCTACCCATGGATGGAACCATAAGCTCGCGATCTATCTTTTAGTGGTAAGTTTGCATTTTCCGGCGACGGTGGGGGCGTTTTCCGGCGATGACAGTGGTTGCCGGCGGTGGTTGATGGCCTGAATTTAGAGAGGAGAGGGAGAGTGATATTTTAAGAGTGAGAAAGTAGTGTGAGAAATGAGGGAGGAGAGAGAGTGGGAGGTATATATACCCTTGGAGGGACCTAGTTTGCCAATATCAAAAGTGTAAGGTAAGGATAAGTGAAAATATCACAGGGACCAAACTCGTAATTTAGGAAGTCATTCATAAGTATTAGCTTGGGACACATTGGAGGAGTAAAGCGGACTCGAAAAATTACGAAACCTACGCCATCGTTCACGAAATCATTTTTCCAATAAAAATGAGTATTTATTTGACTATTTTCTCGCAAAGTAAAATAACGAACAAATCAAAATGATTTTACGAGTTCACAGTAGTGCCGGTACACATTGTGTCTAATTTCCACGTTTCGCGAGATAACTCTCTCGTTTTCACGTCACATGAGCTCAGGAAGTTCGTAAATGAGAAACCGACGAATTTCTTTGAAAAATAAATATCCGGAAAATCGCGGGATGTTATAGTCCGTATCTTCTTCATCTTTGTTCCAAACCCACGGCTTTGTTTCCATGAATTTTACGTCCCTACTAACATGTTTCTTCCTGGTTATAGGGTCATATAACCTACATGCTTTTGATCCTTCCTCTACTCCCAAGTAAACCAATGGTATGCTTCTGTCGTCCAGCTTCTTTAAGTGAGGTATCGTTATCTTTGCATAAGCTGTGCATCCAAATATTCTTAGGTTTTCCAAGTTTGGTTTTCTGTTGTAGAGTGCCTCATATGGAGTTTTATCTATCAGGGCCCTCGTAGGTACCCTATTGAGTATGTATATAGCATGTTTAACTGCTTTCGCCCAAAAAGTTAAAGGTAACTTCATTGCTTTCATCATACTCCTAGTGGTTGATAACATTGTCCTATTCCTTCTCTCCACTACTCCATTCAACTGTGGGGAGTGCGGTCTGTCAACTGTCGTGCTATTCCATTTTCCTTACAGTACCTTGTGAATTCATTTGATGTGAATTCACCACCTCTATCCGTTCTTAGCATCCTTATTTTCAACTTCATTTCCATTTCTATCTTCTGTCTAAATTCCTTGAATGTACTAAATGCCTCATCTTTCGATGTCAGAAAGTAGGCCCACATAAAACGTGTACAATCGTCCACTAACAAAAAAATGAGTTTCTTGCACGAGTGTGTGCTGGACTTATAGGACCGCAAAGGTCTCCGTATACTAAGTCCAATGGGTTCTTTGATCTGAATTTAGTTTGGTTTGGAAATGGTGTTCTACTGTGTTTTCCTAATAAACATGCGTCACAAATCTGCCCTGCATGATTTATTCTTGGAATTCCTTCTACTAGATCTTTCCTAGTCATCTTGTTTATATCGTCAAAGTTCAGATGACCTAATCTAGCATGCCATAACCATGCTTGGTTATCTATATTTGCTAAGAGACATATAGGTGCTTCTATCTGTAATTGTATCTTGTAGAGTCGATTCTTAGATCTTTCTACTTTCATCAACAACTTCTTATTCTTATCATACAAAGTCAACTTGTTTCCGTCCATAATGACTTTACAACCTATTTCCGTAAGTTGTCCTAGACTAAGTATGTTGCTCTTGAGGTTTGGTATGTAGTATACTTCCGATACTACCTTCTGTTCCTGGTTCTTACAACCTAACAGTATAGATCCTCTACCCATTATCTGTACATACGATCCATCTCCAAAACGTACTCGTCCTGTTACGCTTTCATCAATATCCCTAAAATGACTCTTTATCCCAGTCATATGGTTACTTGCACCATTATCTAAATACCATATGCTTGTATCCGCTGTAGCATATTTCTTTGGTTGAATTTGTTCTTCATTCAACAACACTTCCTTGTGTTCAGTTTCGATGTAGTCATTAATAGTGATGGTTCATCGTCTTCTAAGATAAGGTTTGATTGTTCCTGAGTTGCTGGTTTTCCTCTACAGTTTCTTTTAAAGTGTCCCATTTTATGACACCTATAGCATTTTATCTTGCTCACATCCCACTCTCCTTTATTCTTATCCGAACTCTCCTTATAACTAGAGTTCCCTTCCTGTGGGTTGTTTCTATTTTTATTCTGCCAGTTCCCTCGTGAGAAATTTGATTTTCCTCCACGTTTGTAAAAACGTTTCCTATTTCCTGAGTGTTCGCCATGTGCGAATAATAGGTTTTCCTGGCTTTCTACATGTCCTCCCTTCCGGAGTTTTATCCTTTCCTCAAATGCCTTGAGTCTTCCAATGATCTCATCTAAAGTGATTTCGTCGAGATCAGTTGTTTGTTCTATGGATGCTACTATCTGAATGAACCTATCTGGTGTGGAGTCTAATAGTTTTTGAACTAAAAGTGATTCATCCAAAGTTTTCCCTAATTCTTTTGCCTTCGTGGCATAGCTGTTTAGTTTAGCCGCAAATGCATCCACCGTCTCATCTTCTTTCATCTGAAGTGAGTTAAACCCAATCATCAATGATTGTAATCGTGCTTTCTGCACTTTATCTTCTCCAACGTGTCTTTTCTTCAGTGAATCCCATAAATCCTTTGCCGTCTTACAACCCGCTACTTGTAAGATCACATCTTCCGTCAATGCTTGATATAGGAAGGCAGTCGTTGCCTTTTCTTTCTTATCATCCACTGGTGTATCTATCTTTGGTTCTATTGCTTCCCATAAGCCATGTGCCTCTAGTATAACCTTAATTTGTATAGCCCAAACTGTGTAGTTTGTGGTTTTCAACTTAGGGCATTGATATTGTGCAATAAGTGTTACGGGTTTTGTTACGATTACGATGGTTGCTATATCGTCAGTTGTCATTTCGAAAGTGTTTAGAATCTTCACTTTCTAATTCAATGGGATATATTCTTCCTAGTGTGGTTTTTCTATAAAGTATGGAAATTTCTAATCTTCCGGGAATCCTAATAATACGGGATCAATAAATAGTTTTCGGGATTTCCCAATAGTATGAAATAAAGTATTCTATACTATTCTATACTATGTAAAGTAATGAAATCCAGAAAGAGTTTAACTTGTGACCTCGTGTATCCGATGAATACTTAGAGTATTCTTTTGTTTTCGTTAGTAAATCGTTTACCAACGTTGCTTTGGTTCCCCTTTCTTTGCCTCGTACCCTTGATGTTGTTTTGCCTCGTTGTGTTTTGTTTCCCACCGAATACAAACACCAAAGTCTTCACGTAATTTGAATTTCCTTTTTGCCTCCAAAGTTTCGGATTGTTTTGAAACTTTGGTTTTCCAAGTTTCGAATGAAACTTCTGTCGAGATGTATCTCCTCCAACAAGTCCGAAAACAAACAGGTTGTTTTTCTTTCTTGTTCCTCCACACTACACGTTCTTTTCTTCTTTCCCTTGTACGTTATTGATGTCTATTGTCCGAAATCAATTTCCCACGTACAAAATAATTTTGGTACCGAGAAGGTATCCAAAAATTAACTCCGAAACAAATGTTTCTGATCTTCCTTTTCGTTGTTGTTCTCCTTGTGTCGTTTGACACTTCTCCACACAATTCCTTGAGCGCTCCTTCTTCTTATCACGTACGTATCCTTTTTCCACAACAACGTTTCCCGCGTCTTTCCCGCGTCTTCCTCCCTTTGTGTCTTGTTTAACCCGGTTTCACAAAGTTTTATCCCACTCGTTCCTATTACCAAAACGTAGTGTTCGAATTCTTCCTTCCCTATGTTGTTGCCAACACAGTTTTTCCCCACCAATCCGTTTGGTGTAACACGTTTGCAATCCCCTACGTAAATGATCGTGCACTATCTTCTACGTATCCTTATTCACTTTGTTTCTCTCGGAAGTAAAGAGTAAACAAAACTTGTCACCAAAACAGAAAATTTTCGAACTGAAAAGATCTGTTTTCAAAGCGTATGAAAAACAGTTTTTGTTTTTCTGCGCGTGTTCCTTTGGGTCTTCTTCTTCTTGCGTATGATTGTTTTGTAATCAAAAACGAAGGTGTAATCCTATGCTCTTGATGCCAATTGTTGTCCCAATTCTAGATCAATGATATATAGATTGCAAAATGTAAAGTATATTGAATAAGTAAAATTGTCTATTAACTTGTAAATGTTACAAATGTGTATGTATATATACAAACTGATCGTTGCTATCCAACCATCATGATGGTTCGGTTTTGTAACCGCCATCCATAACTGTTTTTCAGTTATTTAGTTTCTACTTGACATGTTTAGTCCTTCATCTAATAATAAATACATAAGAAGCATAAAGATAAAGATTATTGGTTCACAGCCTCATCGACTGCAGTTATCGGACAAAATTTACTTTTATGTAAGTTTAGAGGTAGATGGAAATATAATAGAGGTGGCAATATGGGCACGCCGGTCATGTTGGTTATCGGGTCAAAATGAGGGGCACGTTGACTGTTGACCCTAAACCCCCTTTGACATACTTTTCTCTATTTTGCATTGTCCAATATTATTTAGCAGACATATGATTTTTATGATTCTATATTTTCTAATTATGATTTAGGAGGTTCAATGCATTGAGCGATTTTGACCCATTTGACCAGCTTAACCCATTTTCTATTTAGCTAACCTTTTTTATACTTGTTTGACCCATTAGAGAGTAAACAAACCTGAATCGACCCATTTCATAAATGGTTCGAATGAATAGAGGTATAATATCTCGCCCGTGAATCGGTGATACGCTTGGCTGGATCATAAGTGAGTATTTTCTCAACTAGATGAATGGCTGATGGAAATGAGGGAGGGTATCTTGGTAGGAAATGTGGTCATATCAGTTGTGAGAGTGTTGTGGAGGAGAGGTACTGTTCCATAGATGATGATGCCTTCTTATATCAGTAATCATTATCAAAATGTGTGAGGATGGAGACTGCACAGATTGGTTCCATTTTACTGGTATGGGTTAGGAAATGTAGTCTTATTGGCGATTTGGTGATTGCAATTATAATTGTTGTTTCTAGTTAGTATATGCTAGATGTTGGCTAGTTTGATGTATGTGCAGGCAATCAAACTGGTGACTATGGTCTGTCATAGTACATTTGATGTGCAGTATGACTTGTATATATTTGGGAGGTTAATATATATAATTAACCACATCACCAAAAATCAATGGCTGATGGATTGACATGCGGGAAAGTCTTTAGTAATGATTTACGAGGATGTCGAGGAAGCTGAGAAAGATATCTCATTGCATCTTCGTTCTTGATAAAACCAAGTTTGGCTCCAGTAGGTGTACCAAGAATCTATAATAACAAACACTATAGATACTTAGGAAACAAGTAATAAGTTATGTAACTTGAAAGTTTAAGTAAGATCATTTAATACCTCAGTTGATAGTCGCATTTGATGCACATGATCCTTACGAGCAAGCAATGGTTTTCTGTTCATAAGCTCCAGGTAAATGCAACCAGCAGACCACACATCTATTGCAGCTCAGGTGCTCTATAACATCTTGTTACAACAATATTCAGTCATAAAGTCGCTATCAGCATTTGGACGTGCAAGTCCAAAATCGCAAAATTTGTATCACAATTTTCATTTAGCAACAAACTTCTAGGCTTAAGGTCTCCATGATTGATATTGGCTGAGTGAATGTATTTTAAGCCTCATATTGTGTGCTAATGCCTACTGATAGATCAACTCTTTGATATGTTCTTCTCCTAGAACTTGTTGCTCAAATTCAAATCAGGATGGATTTGGACAGCTTAGTTCATCATCAACATCGTGTAATCTTCAAAGTAGGGGAGCACAAAATGTTCATATAATAGACTTATAGAGGTGGCAAAATGGGCACGATGATTATCCTGGTTAATAGGTCAAAATGAGAGCCGGACCGACCGTTGACCACACACGACCTTGACGGAAGAACATTAGAGTAAATCAGCTCATCATAGAGTAACTAAACTCTTGGTTTATAGTTAGGCTAATTACAACACCGACCCATATTGTGGTTTGCAACATAATGAATATCGCATCAAATTGTTGTCCTGGAAAAAATGTTGATTACAAATAGGTAACTATTGCTATTAACTTTAGTCGCATATGACTATGTAGATATAAGATATGCATATAAGTATTATTAAGTTTGGGTACAACTCAGGATAGATTATAGGATTTGTGGTAACCTACTCCCGGTTCCATAATTCGCCACCCTGATTTCCATCCTAATCCTCAACTCTAGCCAATTCGAGGTTCGCAAACAAACCAGGTATGGGTATCTGCTTCTACCCACCATGTATTGTGTTTTTCTCACTTCCTAAGACTAGTCTAAAACATACATGTTATCAAGTAACCAATAAACATTACAGCCTTAACTCTTTTTTTTTTTTTTTTGTGAAAGGAGAATTTATATATAATCACAAAAGAGTTACAACTGCAATAGTAAAGCAAAGACAGGTCCTTTGCAATACTCATTGGGCCTAATCAATAAAAACTTACTACCAAAGCCAATCATCCTTATACTATAACATTTGCACTATACTGAGAAAAAAAACTATACATCTTTAGTATTCATGTACAAGCCATTGTCGGCCTCTGCATTTTCAAACCCCAGATTGCCTCAACTTCTTTCACTGTTACAGACTCTCTAACAGTAATGCTCATCATCCTGATTTTGACAGCTTCTTTAATGATAGTCAATACAGTTTTCACATCTCTTTTCTCATTCTTAAACAATCTAATATTATGCTCCTGCCATATGTAGTAAACAGTTGCTGCACATACAATTCTTCTTAAGACACTCCAAATATTGTTGTTCTTTGGCATTCTAATAAGTTCTTCAACAATTGCATTCCAATTGATTGAGAATTTCATATTGAGCATCTTCTGTACATCTATCCATATTTCTTGACCATACTCACAAGAGAAAAACAGGTGAGAATGGGAATCAGGACATTTGTTGCATAGGGCACATTTCAGATCTTCATTAGGTTTCCACATTAAAATTCTGTCTTGGGTTAGAAGTTTATTTTGTATAGCTAACCACATAACAAAAGCATGTTTTGGTATGCATTGTGAAAACCAAATCACAGATGACCAATTAACTTTTTGACCATTGCAGCAGCTTAAATCCTTCCATACTTGTCTAACTTCAAATTTTTGTTCTGTCCCATTTCCAGCCCTCCATATACATATGTCTTCAACATTATCACTGAGATTGGGGACTTTTAACTGCTTGAAAATAGGGGACTTATCTTCCCACTCAATTGGCCAGCACCATTTACCATTTGTAATCAAATCAGACACTTTAGAATCACTACGCAGCCTAGCATCATATAAATCTTTGCTTGTCACATAATCACATAAAGGACCATACTGATTCCATTGATCATACCAAGCATCCACAGACTTTCCATTTCCCAATTTCCACATAACATGTTTTCTAACTCTGTCCCTTATTTTTAAGATATTCTTCCATCCTATACTACATTTGTTGTCACACTGTACATCCCATATGCTTCTTCCTTTTAACTTTTCCACATTGATCCATTTGACCCAAAGAGTATCCTTTTTTGCAACCACATTCCATAGGTGTTTAACAAGAAGGACTTCATTCCATTCAGACAAATTTTTCAGCCCTAAACCACCCTGGTCCTTTGGTTTACAAATTGAATCCCATGAAACTTTTGCTTTCCCTTTGGTCAATTCCCCATGACACCACAGAAATCCTTTAAGTAGCTTATTGATCTCATAGATTGTATTTTTTGGAAGAAGGAATACTGATGCCCAATATATTTGCATTGAACTTAGAATTGAGGCTATAAGCTGCAACCTTCCAGCATAAGATAGTACCTTATTCCTCCAATCAGTAACTTTAGACTTAACTTTTTCAACTAAAGGCTTACAATCTGTGACACTTATCTTCTTAGTAATCAAAGGCACACCCAAGTATCTAACAGGCAATTTTCCCGCAGAAAAAGGCATAATACTTAGTATGTTGTTTTGTTCTGGTTCAGAAAGCCCTCCAAAGAAAATGGTACTTTTTTGCATATTGGGTAAGAGACCAGATGACTTGCTGAATTCACTTAAGGAGTTACTAATTACTCTAACTGAAGCACAGTCTCCATGGCAGAAAACTAATAAGTCATCAGCAAAGCTTAAGTGAGTAATTTTCAGATTCTTGCAACCATGATGATATTTGAAACTACTGCTTTCCTCAATATTTCTATTGATAAGAAGGTTAAGCACTTCCATGACAAGGGTGAACAAATAGGGGGAAATAGGGTCTCCTTGCCTAAGGCCTCTACCACTTTTGAAATATCCTATTCTTTCACCATTGATGCTTATTGAGAATTTAGCTGTGGTGACACATGTCATGACCCAATTCACCATTTTAGTGTAGAATCCAAATTGTTCTAGAACTGTCTTAAGGAAATCCCAACTGATGGTGTCATAAGCCTTTTGTAAATCAATCTTAAAGGATACCTTCTTAATTTTCTGTTTCCTATTATAGCCTCTAAACAATTCTTGGGAAAGTAGGATATTGTCTGTGATTTGCCTTCCAGAAATGAAGGCACTCTGGTTTTCATTTACAATCTTACCAAGCACCCCTTTAATTCTATTTGTAAGTATCTTACTGATGCATTTATACAATACATTACAGCAAGCTATCGGTCTGTAGTCTGATACTTTACTAGGCACAGGGATTTTAGGAACAAGAGAAATAGTAGTAGCATTTACCTCACCAAGTAGTTTCCCATTTGAGAAGAAATATTTGATGGCTGTACATACATCTTTCCCTACAATGCTCCAAGCAGACTTATAGAACCTAGCTGTGTAACCATCAAACCCAGGAGCCTTAGAATCCTCAATATCAAACATTGCATTCTTTATTTCAGCTTCACTTATTGGCCTAATCATAAACAAAGCCTCCTCCTCAGATATCTTTGTGTCAAACAGACTCTCAACTCTAGCCAAAGGTTCCACAATATCCTTTTTGCCCAAAAAATTTTCAAAGTGTCTCACAAACTGCCCTGCTACCTCATCATTTTCAAATCTGTTTCCATTCTCATCACAATTAGAAACTATTCTACCTCTATGCTGTCTTCCTTTGATTATCTTATGAAAAAATTATTTGTTCCTATCACCTTCTGTTAACCATTGAACCTTAGCCTTTTGAAATAGCAAGTTACTTTCATCAGTGACTGCTTCATTTTAATCTCTAAAAATCCTGCAACTTTTGTCTTTCAATTCATCATTGTGAGGGTTCTTATCAACATCCTTTTGAGCTTCCTTAAGCTTGTTTTTCAGTTCCACAACTCTTTCAAAAACATTCCCATTTTTTCGACTCAGCTTCTTAATTTTGGATTTCAAACCTTTCATCTTTTTAACAACTCTATACATAGCATAACCGTTGATATTATGTTCCCATTCTTTCTTAACAATAGGAAGGAAGTCTTCCTTATCTGTTATGAAATTTGAGAATCCAAAAGCCTTTTTACCCATACTCACAGCATTAGGAACATGTACCACCACTGGTGAATGATCAGATGTCACATATGGCAAAAAGGATCCATAAGCTTGTTGAAATTTATCCAAAAATTCCTCATTTATCATCTCTATCTAGCTTCTTGAGTGTTCAGCACTTTGGATTTTTGAGACTTTTTGTCCATGTAAAGTAAAATCCAGAACTATTCAAATCTTCAATCTCAATTTTAGCAACACACACTTGAAACTCAATCATATCACTTGTTGGATTAGAGCTACCATTTGAGTGTTCATTAACATTCAGAGTGACATTAAAATCTCCCATGATGATCCAAGGTGTACCATTAGTAATGATCTTCTGATTCTCCAAGTCTTTCCATAATTTCCTCCTTTCCATACCAGAATTGCTTGCATAGATTATAGTACAAAAGAATCTTGTCTTCTGTCCTATAGTTTCAACAAGTAAAAACATAAACTGTTTTGATTTTGCAATACTCCATGTTTGAATACAGCTTGTGTTCCATCCCATCATAATTCTGCAACCCTTGTTATTGTCTTCACCATTAGAAATGTAATCCCAATTTCCAATGACATGATCACCAATCTTTTTTATCTTACCAAATTTTATGTGTTTCCAATATGGCACACATATGCAGGCCTTCATCAACAATAAGGTTTTTAACTTCCTTTTGTTTATCATTTGTACTAAGGCCTCTAATATCCAAGAAGCAAATTCAAATCCATTTCCTCTCTTCTCTGTTTTTACTCACCAAATCTCTCAATTCTTTTACTAACTTATACACTCTATCTGTTTTTATATACATAATCCTCTCTTCTCTATTTTTCCTTACAATCTCTCAATTCATTTACTCACTTATACACTCTGTCTGTTTTTATACACACAATCCTCTCTTCTCTGTTTTTCCTTCCAATCTCTCAATTCTTTTTAGACTCACAAAACACTCTATCTGTTTTTCACACAAAGACTCTCTTTCTTTTTTTGCTCACCTTCTCCCAATTCTTTTTGCTCACAAATACATATCTATTTTTCACACATGTCATCTCTTCTCTGTTTTTGCTTACTCATCTCTCAATTCTTTTTTGCTCACGAAATGCACTCTATCTGTTTTACACACAAAATAGAAACAAATTCTAACCTATCAAATACAAAATTCAAATACTGAATAGAAAACTATGGGCTAGTTCCATACTAATACTACTCCTACTGAATTCAAATAGAATTCGCTTAGGAATTTAAGCCAGGGTATTTCCACCTACCCCATCAATCTCATTCCTAACAATACTATTCTCTGCATTAGAATTCATTTCCAAAACATTATCTTCCTTTTCTAACTCATTAGCTGCATTCATCAATTCTTTCTTGTCCCTATAATACAGCCTTAACTCTTAACTATGATAAGATTTCCATATAGGTGTTGAGTTTATGATATATAAAACATACAATAAACATATAGACATCAAGAGTACACAGCGGAAGACTTAAGATCATAACAAATAAATTAATTAACTGAAAGTATGCGTAACGTACCTCTTGCGAATATCAAATCCCTCGAGCAAAGCAAAACCACCCTCGAGCAAAGCAAACCAAAGAAGTACTTATTGGTGTAAGAATAATGTCTTACAACCACGTTCTTGTACACACGAATTAACCAAGCGAATCAAGCGATTGCTAGATCTAACACAAGTCCTCGTTTAAGAAAAACGAAACCAAACTCCCTTACTTTGGGGTGTTCGGCCGAATTAAGGACAAAGAGAGGAGAGGAGAGATCTAGGGTTAATTCAATGCACAAGTGTATGAAACCCTAGAACCTACCCCTCCTTATATACTAGTAGGTAAAACTTAGAGGACAAGTTAGGGGAACTAGGCCTTGGAGAGACCCCCATGGCCGGCCACCATGAAAGCCCAAAGCCCAATCCTTAACTTTTCCAAGTTTCCAATTCTAGTCCTTCTCTTTTCCATTTAACGGTCGTTAGTCATTTTTCCGTTAAATACTTAACGATCGTTAACCGGACTTAATGTGCAATAATTAATCGTAAACATAAACATTAATTATTAACTTTAATTCTCATTCGCTAATGTGTGCAATCCCGTGGTCACGAGTTCGAATCCGGACATTCACATGTTTGTAAATATATACATTTCCAACAGCTCCCACTTGGATATGTTTACAAAACGTGAAATGACATTGGTTAGCGTCTAGCAACACGCCAATGCCCCCGGTACAACTCGTGTATGGTTTTCTGGAGAAAAACCAAGTTTGATGATTCATCATCATATTCATCCTTTTGTTTCTAATACCATGTTAATAAGAATATGGATCTCACTCATTTCTTAATTAACTATTCTGTTTCTCGCTTTATATGATTGATCAAGATTACCAATTCTTCTGAACATATTCCAGAAGACCTTGGGCATGGCCATGCAAACATCTTAACAACCCTACGAGGGGCCCTGCAGTATTATACTTCAAAATAAATTTGAAGGAAACAAATCCCATTTTGACTACAAGCAGGATTCATAGATTTCGCAACACTTCTGAAAACAACCCTTATAACTACCAGTTCATTATAGCGTTAGATTGCTTCACAAAAATGCACTACATCCATGACATATCTCTTGTATCTCAAGTCAGAGGATAAATATCCATGATATACTTAATGACTAAGATCCATAAAGTATCATCATGCGGGTGGGATAAGTCCTATACTCAATTCATTGAATATCATCTGAAATTAGTCATGCTACGCATCAATATACTTTCAAGTATATTCTAACTAATACTCAGATTTGTCTTAATTCAATATCATTCCCATGTTATTGATCGACAACGGACTATTTAGAATAACTTAAGTTATTCAAGGATTTAAACATGCAAATACAGGACACAATATTATAAATGAAATTAAACGTATACCGTACTTTAATTCATTATAAATAATAATTGTTTAACATCCTTTATCCAAATACTAAATAGATCAATGCATGATAATTCTTAGTTAATGAATTTTTCCATAAGTCATGCAACTCATACTTGTTGACAAGGCATAATTTCAACTAACTTTGATCTATAGGAATTTTGAGAATACTTATTTCAAGAATTCAATAAGTGAATTTCTTGTATATGTTTACACATATCTTGATACTGTCATATCATTCCATAAGGTGCGTGATAACCTGAACCACCCTTTTATGACAATTATCTTTCAAAACTTTAAAGTTTTAAAGTATTCTTTATTCTTTAATGTATAATGCAACTATGCTCTTAGTTGAGCATAACTAGTCAACATGGTCATTATCAAGGATACCATGACTAGAATTGAGTGTCATCTCAATTATACCAGCATCATTGTGTACAACAATATGCTTTTTAAATATCTGTAAACTTTTGAACAGTTATAGTGTAATGTTGGTGCCTACCAAAACTCAAGTTTGTTGGCAATGACAATTATGAAACAATTGTCATATAATCATCCATAGAATCTAGGAGCATCTCCAGATTGTGGAATGTGATTCTAAATCCAAACATATTCCTTTAAAATATTTATTACACTAACAACTTTCAATGTTGTCAAATCATCTTGTAATCAAGCATGACACAACAACTTTATACACAACATGATGTTCATGATGAATCTTCAAGTTAAACTTTAAGATCTCATCTATCTTGTCAAAGATATGTATTCATCATGTTCTATTTGACTCATTTATTTACCGCATATGTTTATAATAATAAACATATATTCCAAAGTTGTATATATTATTTCCAAATCTTACAAACGAAGTTTCATTCCCAACTAAAACTTAATTTAAGTGGAATGTAGTTGCTCATACAACATATAAGATTTAAGAAAAAATAAATAATACTCCCACTAGCTTTCAGGAATACTTATGAGCAATCTTATTTTAATTATTAAATCAAACATTGATTTAATATTAAACATAAGAATCATCTCATAGATGCATGCATATATCCATTCATGGATTCTTGCAGTTTGTACATATCCAAGGATTATTTGAATTCATAAAACTTCTTTGTATTACTCATCGTCCTCGCAAAAGTAATTTCTCAACAAAGAGTTATGACATTCATTGTCAAAATTTCATATCAATGAAACTAAGCATGACAATTATAATCTTTGTACTTCTATTTAATGTATCTAGGAAAGAATATTCAATCATAGTTAATTGCTTAAGTATGATTGATATTATTATCACTAGACATACATTAAATACATGTACAATATTGTCCATATGATTTCTACATAAAGATTTAAACCACTAGGGTTTCCATCCTTTGAAGAAACTCATTTTCATTTATTAAGATAAATCAAGTATCTAAAGTTGATTATCTTTATGGACAGCATCTTTACATTCATAGTATGATTGATTTTCCACAATTCAACATTTGGTAAATTTATCATTATGATTAACAGGCTTACCATGATCATGTAACTCATATTCCTCAGCATATTAAATATCCGAGATATCCTTACGGATCTATGAATGACAATTCCATCATATTAAGGTCTATCATTTTCATGTTTAGCCTCATCATGATATTTGCTAGTGCCTTTTAGAAGATTATGTATTTTGTAATTCAATCTTTCAAGATCTAAACAAAACTCCCACTTGCCTTTAAAAATTTAAAGATTACCTTTAAATAGTTTAGCAAGTAGAGCAACAATACATTGTTCTCTTTTGGGATATTACAAAAACATTGACAGTTCCTAACATTAGTTTGTTACAACTCACTCTATAAGTAGTTTAACAAATTCAGAACTTCATTTATAAGACTTAATGTGATTCATCACATTTCATAAACAAATTGTGTCTTATTAATCTTCTAGGTTGGAGTCTTATTGAGTATATTCAATCTATACTCAATCTACTAACCTTGATAACTTTTGGAAGAAACTTTAGTTATCTTGAATCAAATAATGCCAACAGATTTTGATTCTTCTAATAGAACATACCATAAAACTATGGTATTTGCTTAGAATTAATATTGTAAGAAAATCTAACAATATTTTAGATAACCATCTACTCTTTTGGCTTACCTATTTACCAACAAAGTAAAACTTAATGGTACAATAGAATTACCAAGTCAATTGCATGTATTATAACACAAATATTTTTGACCAAGTCAAAAGACATATTAGTTATAATCCCACTATACGTTATAAGTCATTGATTAACTCATTGACTTCATGCATATGTCTTAAAACATAGCAAGTTAACGTCTTACTTTATATTCTAAGTCTTGTATTAAAAGACTTCATGTTTGTGACTTTTCAAAATCATAAACATTTATAATTAAAGTAATTATGAACACCACCTCAAGTTTCAATTAATATTTCAAGTTAATAATTACTACATATATTTAAGTCATTCAACGAATACTTAAATTCAAAGTAGTATTAGATTACTTCATTTAATTATGTCATTCCATGAAATGTTCAATGTAAGAAACTGCAGAATCATCCATGCTCGTTCTCACGACACGTGGATATTTTACCTTGGGCTACAATCTAGTTCACGTTCTCACGTAACATAAATTGTAACTACAAGTGTTTCTTAAATATTGAATGACATAAATATTTAAAATAAAGTAGTCTTTGTTATCATCTTGACACATGTTCTTAATAGGGCAATCATACATATATAAATGTATACTTCCTATTAGAACGTTATTCTCTTACTTTACAGTCAAGAGAATTCTTTTAAATCATGTTAATATGTGTTGTACCTTGCACACAATAAGATTTCTCCCACTTGTGCATGGAACAACATTATTAATCAAATAAACAACACGATACACGTTCGTTTATTTGATTAATATGATTTGTGTCATAGATATAACAAGTAGATGTAGAACTATATTGTTTAGTAAGAAAACGTACACGACTATCCTTAAAAACATAAGTGTCTACAATTGGAAAGTAATTATCTTTGAAGATAATCTGGGTTACTACACAGGAAATAAGGCTTGTAGCTCCCACTGAATTAGAAATCATTAAAACAACTTCTTATTCAGTAACACAAATGCTCCCTGAATCGACAACATTGTAAGTGTTGCATAACCCGTGAAAACAACTTGCTTGCTTTTTACTTTCCTACACCTTTGAAGAACCATACGTAATCATTACTAAGGTACTAAAAGGTGTATTCTACTATATGAATGATAGGTTATCCATCAATGTTATTAACTCGAAAAATTGGGTATGCAATTTCTTCCTCAACAGGCCTACCATCCCCATACTGGTATGTAGTACATTTAAAGGCTAAAGCAAAACAACTAGATAAAAATATGCTAGTTTGCCTTTTACCAATTTTTGCTGTAATTAGTCTAGCTTCTAATCTAGTAACTCATATACATGTTTTTCAGTTAACCAACATTCATGTTGTTACAAAGGATTCATTCACCAAATGAGGGTAATGAAATCTTTATGGAAAATAAGTTGTGCAATTCATTGCTAAGAGTTACATTAGAATTTAGACAATTCAAATGTTCCTATTATACCTTTCTCATTCATGAAAAGGAATAGGATTGAGTCTCATGCTTCTCTCATGGAAAAAAGACTTCGTTTGTCTTATCAGTAAATTATTCTCAATCAAACATTTGTTTGAATGCTAGAATGGATCAATTTACTAATCAAAGACTAAACCACGTTTACGGTTAAATGTTGCATTTATACATTCAAAAGAATTACAAAATTCAATTTTAGTATTTTCGATAATTAACCTTTTCAATAAACAATTAAATACCCAAGGTTCATATTCATATAACCAATTAATTATTATTGAAAACTAGGATCCAAATTGTCATAATTTCATCACGTCGGTTGATCTGCTAGTAATGAACCTTATACAAAATGGTAGAGCTATTGCTCAATTGCCAATTTCAATTGCAATTCCTAGATTTATGGGATTTACATATAGCCAATATCAATCGCCATGTAAACATGTTTTATCCCATCTTATGCCTTGAGTTGCCAGTTCTCACTGCCTAACTCAATTAAGTTGTCCAACTTAAGAAACTGCAAAATCGTCCATGCCCGTTCTCACGACACGTGGACATTTTACCCTTTGATTACGATCTAAGTCACGATCTCACGCAAATAAAAAGTAATCTTAGGTGTTTCCGTTTCGTTGGATGGCATATAACTTAAATTAAAGGGTAATAGTTTTGATGTTAAATCAAATATGTACAAAGATGTCATGCATTCATCTTTGTAGCATAGTTTTTATTAAAACATTTATATCTTGTTTTAATGTATAAGCTTTTCATCATCAAACTTTAATTGAGGTATTGAGTTCACCAATCAAGGAATTTAGTGTTAATTATCATCCATTATACCGTACTTTTGCATAAGTGTAAACACTTAGTGTTTCGGATAATTACCACCGAAGTGGCGCATGGAATTAAAACTAATTCGCCCTTAAGATGAGCTTGCACATTTAATGGCTTACTAAGTAGCTCCACTCGAACTTACAGAGGGCAGAGGACCAGGTACGCGCTAAAGCACAACCTTAGACATCCTTTCAGTGTGACTGTGCTCACTTCTTTAAACCCCTTTTATTAGTTCATTCTCATGGGTGAGCCTTTCGGACCATTTGTACCAAAGTCATCAATCAATTAAACGATTATGATTACTATTCTTAAAAATACATGTTTCACCATTGTTTAGGTCAGTTTATTTTTCTTGTAAAAATACCCTTGTTACACATAACAAACAAGCAAGTATTTATAAAATAAACAAATAAACAATGAATGCATAACAAATAAAAGCCATGCATATCAAATAGCCACATGCAAACGTTTTTGATAAATCCTATTAATAACCAATTCTAGATCTGTCAATATGCATATATTTAATTAAGACTTTCACCCATTTTCATCTATGTACAAGGTGAATCACATGCATCGATTCATCGATTGGGCAAGTCAAAATTAAATACATACCACATAGCACATAATTGATTAAATTAATAATTATTGAGGTCTTCCCCAATTTTAGATCTATCATAATTTAGTGTATATCACTTAAACAAGAAAGACATACAATAAAAGCAGATCCATGATAAAACATGCAGATAATTATCATGGACATAAAATTACACTTAACAATTAATGCAATTAAATCAAAGTTACGCATATACACATAAAGTTGCATGCATCTTAGGGTTTCTAATCCAATTAAAACAATAGTTTACAAAACCCTAATTAGGGCACCAAATAAAACGCCCCTCAAAATTAGGGTTTAGGTTTTGCAAACCCTAGATCTAAGCATACAAATAATAACACATTCATGTTTATTTTAATTATGTGTTTCAGTAATTAATTACTTGTTATACAAGGCTCGTGATGCCACTGTTGAGTTTATGATATATAAAACATACAATAAACATATAGACATCAAGAGTACACAGCGGAAGACTTAAGATCATAACAAATAAATTAATTAACTGAAAGTATGCGTAACGTACCTCTTGCGAATATCAAATCCCTCGAGCAAAGCAAAACCACCCTCGAGCAAAGCAAACCAAAGAAGTACTTATTGGTGTAAGAATAATGTCTTACAACCACGTTCTTGTACACACGAATTAACCAACGAATCCAGCGATTGCTAGATCTAACACAAGTCCTCGTTTAAGAAAAACGAAACCAAACTCCCTTACTTTGGGGTGTTCGGCCGAATTAAGGACAAGAGAGGAGAGGAGAGATCTAGGGTTAATTCAATGCACAAGTGTATGAAACCCTAGAACCTACCCTCCTTATATACTAGTAGGTAAAACTTAGAGGACAAGTTAGGGGAACTAGGCCTTGGAGAGACCCCCATGGAGGGCCACCATGAAAGCCCAAAGCCCAATCCTTAACTTTTCCAAGTTTCCAATTCTAGTCCTTCTCTTTTCCATTTAACGGTCGTTAGTCATTTTTCCGTTAAATACTTAACGATCGTTAACCGGACTTAATGTGTAATAATTAATCGTAAACATAAACATTAATTATTAACTTTAATTCTCATTCGCTAATGTGTGCAATCCCGTGGTCACGAGTTCGAATCCGGACATTCACATGTTTGTAAATATATACATTTCCAACAATAGGTAGCAAATACACCAAATGACTTACTTATTAAAGGTGTTCAAACTCTTGTTGGTAGTGTAACATCTTTTCTAACCTATGCTTAAAATCTTAAATCATATCATTGCGTCATAGGTAACTTCATCATTTAACCTTCAAAAGTATACACAAAAATATGGATTCGGAATCATTGTAAATAAAAGTCTCTGAGTACTTGTCAAGAAAAATAATTTAAGTTAAAAAAGTTTATATAAATTCTAGATATGGATACAAACCAAAATTCAATTTGATTTTTACTTTGTAAATTATTCAACTCTATTATATAACCAAAGAACATCTCCACTCCTTTAACCTATGTGGGATGTAAAATTAGAATAGTGAAGAGTAACATAATTTTTTCGCTGAAAAGTACAAACAAAACCAAAATCTTGACCATTTATTCTTAAACGAAGGTGTCTGTGGAACTAGAGGTCTGGAATTGAGTTACGGAGTAGTCAAAAAGTTGTGGGTTCAAACCTTAACTAAGACCAGCGTGAAATTGAATATTTTGTAGCGAGTTTGTTGCTTTGCCTTTCAAAAAGAGAAAAAAAAAAAAAAAAAAAGGACCAGGATTGAGAACTTTAATGACAAAAAGAATCCGGGGTTAAATGGGTCTAAGTTTGTCTTTGGTTCAGTTTTAATGCATCCTCTTATGTAGCTTTACTAAAACTCTTAAACTTACTGTTAGAGTAATATAGTTTCTTAGTCACATTAATTTTTCTTCAAAGATCTAAAATCTAGATGGAAACTTGGTGTGCCAGTATAGCCACATGCCCGTTTCAATTTGCAGTAAAAGTTTTTTGCTTAGACTTGAACTAGTACTTACCCGCTATCCGACCCACTATTCACTATTTAGTAATCTTGAGTATTCATCGCTGTGTGACTCGTTTGGTTATTTGGTGCACGATAAAAGACTTTTGGATGAGACTAGAAGAAAAAAAAGTACACTTCCCAGGAGATATATATCATTGATGTTCACAACTGATACAGCTTTAGCATACATTGCTAAATTAAAAAATTATTAATATTACAACAGTCTAAATTCTAGTATACTAATCCTTAATAAAACAAACAAAGTATTGAAGACAGATCTCCGTCTACTAACAAAAGTACCACAAAATAACAAACAAATTTTAGCTGGAAGTTCTTAGCCAGTTTTTCAAAGTCATGTCGTGGTGGAAAACATAGGACGATCAGACACTTGATAGAAACTGCAAAATCATTTATCTTAAGTATACACCATAATTGCAGTTCCATTTTCATGTTTCTGTTCACTATGGAAAAATTTAGCAGATTTTAATCATTTTTATTTGGTGCATGACGATTATTGTTCTGTGTTTTAGGCAAACTCTGGATTGTGTGCTAGTGCCTCCTGGTAGATCAAGTCTTTGATCTGTTCTTCTCCTAAAACTTGTTGCTCAAAGTCAAAAGAGAAAGGGTTCGGACAGATTGGTTCGTCATCAACGTCGTGTAATCTTTCAAGGTAAGGGTGTGCAAGTGCTTCTTCCACTGCAATTAAGAGACAAATTTAGTTCCTTTTTATGTAAATTTAGAGCAGATGGAAATATAATGGAGGTGGCAAAATGGGCACGTCGGTCATGCTGGTTAATAGGTCAAAATGAGGTTCAGTTGACCCAAAGCAGCCTTTGAACAAATTTTCCATATTTATAGCGAGTCAATTATTATTATAAATATATATTAAAAATTGAATACTAAAAAAAATAGTTAGGAGATATAGACTTTGGCAGTTTTTTACCCATTTGACCCGTTTCCTTTTTAGCTAACTATATTATCCGTATTCTACTTATTTGACCCGTTAAAGAGAAAATATAACCCGAAATTGCCTATTTACTCATAGATGGATTGAAATTGTCCCTCTGAAATATTTATTTTTTTAAGACGTATGTTAAATACCTGTGATACGTTTGGCTGGATCAAACGATAACATTTTCTCGACTAAATCAATGGCTGATGGATTAACATGTGGAAAAGTCTTCAGTAATGATTTGCGAGGATGTCGAGGAAGTTGAGAAAGATATCTCATTGCATCTTCGCTCTTGATAAAACCAAGATCAGCTTCAGTAGGTGTGCCAAGAAGCTGTTAAAACAAACATTATACATAATCAAGAAACTAATAAGTAGTTATATAACCTGAAAATTAGGTAAGATCATTAAGTACCTCAGTTAAGAGTCGCATTTGATGCACATGATCTTTACCAGCAAACAAAGGCTTTCTATTCATAAGTTCCATATAAATACAACCAACAGACCACACGTCTATTTCAGCTGAATATTCAGAAGAGTTAAGTAAAAGCTCAGGTGCCCTATACCATCTCGTGACAACATATTCAGTCATAAAGTCGTTCTCTGCATTTGGACGCGCAAGTCCAAAATCGCAAATTTTTAAGTCACAATTTGCGTTTAGCAACAAATTGCTAGGCTTAAGGTCTCGATGGATGATATTGGCCGAGTGAATGTATTTCAATCCTCGTAAAAGTTGGTATAAGAAGTACTGAAATGACGGTAAAAAAGCTGTTACGAGACTAATCTTAACTTGTTACATGGTTATACCATAAATGTCATGAGTTTTATTGATTAACTGTAAGAAGTAGTACCTGACAGTGCTCTTCTGATAAGTTTTGATTTGAGCGAATAATTTGGTGAAGATCAGTGTCCATTAGCTCTGTGGCTATGTAGACATCCGAGAACTCTCTACGTAGAGGTGGAGGAACAACATCTTTTAAGGCTACTACCTGAATTACAATCACATTTGAATTAATAGTTATAATTTGTAGGTGTTTATGTCATGTCTTCAAATATAGGGAATATCATTCTACTGTTAATTAGTACAAAAAATTATGTGGTGTCATGAGCCGAAATCGCGTAATATCATATTCTTGTGTTTGGGAATAGTGAATCTGATTTTCATATTCAACTATTAAAGGTCAAATAATGTGTTTAGGAAAGCCAGACACAGACATACTTAAGGCAGATGGTATGCAAACGCATACTTTCAGGCACCATCTTTCGTGTTAATAAGACTTTTTATAAAAATAAACTAGAAAATTGGAGTTTAACACTAGTTGGCACGCCTTATATCTTTTCGAAAATATAAGTGCATACTCCGTGTTGGATTTTTGGAGCCGGCACCGGGATCAATGGAAAAAAAAAAAAAAAAAAAAAATCTAAGTCGACTATCTTACTATTTGCGATTTCTTGACTTTTAAATCTGTCATTATTCAGAATTACGGAGTAACAAATACTCAAACAACTATTTAACAATAGTACATCAGAACACAATATTTTGCAGCCCGGTTTGTTATGTATGTTTATCTACGAAAGCCCTCTATGGATTTGAAAATTTTAGAAACAAACACACGTAGCTAAGCAATGATAAGATAATAGCTAAATGATCAAATAATACTAGAATCTGTAAATAAACAAACTTGCATCGAAAAATCACTCACATTCTCATGATCCAAATGTCGCAAAAGCTTAATCTCACGAAGTGTCCTCTTAGCATCCATATAATTATCAAAAGCATTCATAATCTTCTTCATAGCAACCATCTCATTCGTCTCAGAATTCAACATCGAACTATATCAACCAAACCAAAAAGATCAACCCCCAAAAAAACAGCCTAAAAACACGTCTTAGAAATAATACTAGAATCAAATATAAACATACCATACAATACCATAAGCACCGCGACCAATAGGCATAATAGGAGGAACATATTTTGAAGTGATCTCAAACTCATTGCCAAATATGTTGTGCTTAACGAACCGGCCTCCATAAGTCGGCTCAGCCGGGAAGTCTGCATACGGAACACCTCCGTTTAAGTCCGCCATTTACTAACCGTAACAGAATAACGGGTTCGAGTTGTAGTTATATTTCTACTGATATGAAATGTTTGTACGTTGAGAAAAATATTTCTTTGGAGGTTTTATTTATATATGTTGAAAAAGGAGGGTGTTGAACGAAAAATCGAGGAAAACGCGGAATTTCTACTGTAGAATTCTTTGTGGAAAATAAAAATAAAATATTACTATGATTTTTTCAACCTTTCAATTTTTATTTCTATTTTGCGATAGCGTTTGTTCGGTCTTGATAAATATTTTATTGTTTGGTCAAATAAACATGTTTCCAAAATTCCTACAATTTTAAATATACATACGACTCTAATAGTGTTGAATTGGTATTTAGGTGGGTTCCATTCGTTTTATCTTACGTGCACTATAGTACTATTGAAAGCAAATAAATTTATGTCGATAAATAAAATAAAAACTATGATATTAAGGTGATGGAAATGGTGTATGAATGTCAGCTTAAACTAATTACGTACACTCACAGAGTCACATACCATCTATAAAAATACACTCTAAATTTGGAAAAGATATAAACATCTTTCAACAACATTCATCGTCCAACAATTATTCTTCTCCAACCATTTACTTTAAATATGGAGTATCTAGCGCAAAGTTTGTAAGATATCTAATCTAATATATTATATAGAAAGACCGATCGAATAACATTATAAAGCATTTGAAGGATGAATAGTGATCCTTAAAAAAAAAGAAAAAGAAAAATCTAGATATAGAGGATGCTTGGAGATGGTTTTTATGTCTCCATTGTTCTAATATGAAGAAAATATATGTTTGGAGGTGAATGTTGGAGATGACCTCGGTTAGGTATTACTAGTAACTATCAGATTATATCTTTATGTAAGGGTCGCTAATGATACGTAACATATTTTTTCAAATAAATAGGTATACGCAATGTATTTTATAAACTGTCAAAAATACAACTTATTTTCAAATTATTTTCGATCTAAATAATATGACCGGTTACTAGCAAGTTAACAGGTTACAACTGGATTAAAATTTACACATTTGGTCCCCAAACTAGAACAAATTCGCGTATTTGATCATTTTTTGGTAATGCTCGTTAAAAAAATTTAAAACTTTTTTAAAAAAATCTTAAAATCTAGATATTTTTTTTCAAATGGATAAACTTTTTTATAAAAATTTCTAAAAAGTTTTTCTTTTTTTTTAGTCTGGATATATACTTTTTTTTAAATCTTGAAAATTGTATTTTTTTTTAAAATAAATATAAATTCAAAAATCATTTTTTTTTTTAAATTAAAACTTGGAAAAACCTTTCTTTTAAATATGTTTTTTTTTTTTTTTTTTTGAAAAATCTGATTAATGTTTTTTAAAATAATTAAAATTTTCAAGATTTTAAAATAAATATAAAAAAATTATCCAGATTAAAAAGATAAATAAAAAAATTTATCCTATTTTTTTTAATTTAAATTTAAAAAAAAAATTATCTAGATTTTAAGAAAAAAAAATTAAAATTTCTTAAATTTTTTTTTTTAACGAGCGTTACCATGAAGAATCAAATACGCTAATTTGTTCCTGTTAACCAAAGGTGTAACTTTTAATTTAGTTGTAACATGTTAACCTGCTAGTAACCGGTCATATTAGCTAGATCGAATATTATTTGAAAATATGTTGCGTATTTTTTACAAATAAATCTGTTTATTTGAAAACAAATGTTGCGTATCTTTAGCTTTCACCTTTATTTAAAAAGCTAAGTTAGTTTTAAGTGACAGAATTTTGCAACTTAAAGAAAATAATAATATTTTTAAAATATGCGGACGCTTTTCTAAATGGTCATTGAGTTAGTTTGATCGATGTCATTCACATATTCTCCTTATAACATGATATGTCTGTCAATCAGTATCGCGGATTATCACTATTATGCAAGAAACTTATTTTTCTTAAAATTCAATTTAAATTTGGGAAAAAATTGTATTTTAAAACAAGTCGCCGTTTTACTTACATAATGTTTTAAGTTACAACTAACTCGATTTTTCTTTTTTTAATAATTTGTTTTTTTGTGGCAGTAGTAAAAGTACATACGAAAATCTGCATATAAAACTGAAATAAAAATGTTAGAACAAACAATAAACGGACCATTTCTTAGAAATACATAAGGAGGCATGGCAAAGGCACTAAAGTCAGAGTAAACAAGTTGTTCAAGTAACATAGCCGTCTGTTGATCAACGGCTGATATTGAGCTTATCATACCTGAATCTTCTTCGAATTTATTAGTTTACTAGTTTTACTCAAAAGTCAAATGGGATAATATAATGATCAACTTTTGAGGTTGGTCTCTCAAATTTAGCCAATAGCCAATTTCTCTTATGTACACACAACTTTTGAAGTTACGTATTACTCACCCTGTCCAAAAATTATTGTGCTTACACAATTAAATACACAATTTATATAAAGTAAGATCACTACACTTTTAACCAATCAAATATCATCCTCATCTAATAAACTCACTTTTAATTAGTTGAGATAAAAAGGAGACTACTATTTTAAGACATCTCAAAATAGAAATAGAGACTATAATCTTAAAACGAAAGAAGTAGGTATCTAAACTCTTAAGGGATTTGTTGTTTGTATAAAATGACTCCAAATACTTGGGTTTTGATTGTTCAAAATTCTCTATTGCAGTGTATATATCAATTGTATTATTTCATAAAATAATAGAAATTATCGTATTTATTTGATTTTAATCTCTTGAATAATCATCTTAATATTTATGCATCTCAAAGTTCGTAAAGCAAACGCTTTAGGACTTTTAATTTGAAACGCCTACGACGTCAAATGAGTGAGATATAACATTTTTAAAATGGTATTTTAGTCATATTTTTTAGCACATAAGGTGTTTTATAAAATGACTAGGTGAGATTTTTCTTGTAAACCTATATGTAAATGCACTAATTTCTGTACCACATTGCACCATTAATCATTTTATCATGTAAGATTCAAAAAGTGCTTTTTTTTTAATTGTTAATTTTGTACAAAAGTTTCACGCATTGTTGTTTCAACGCGTTTTTAACCATAATTTTGACCTATATAAAATTTGAATTAGAAAATTTGTAAAATACAAAAGTTGTAGATTTTATGTCATTCTTTGCACTGTTTTTTGAATCATTCAAAAGAATAAAAAAATGAGTGATATATCCTATCATTAGTGTCTTAGTCATTTTTTACGCATATAATGATGTACATAAATGGTGTTTTAGTGATTTTTCAACTATGATGCACTAAATTTTTAACCATGATACACCATTTTCAATCTAAAAAACTGGTTTCAAGAATAAAAACATTGTTTTTAACATTTTTTTTTTTCTCTCGTGGTTATTTCACAGCTATGAGTTTTGGTGCATCATAGTCAAACATGTTGTTGCCTCATAATTAAAAGTTAGTGTATCAATTTCATGAAGATAAGATGTACCATTTTCCATTTTATTAACACTTTCATAATGTAAATTCTGGTGCATCATAATTGAAATATGTTAGTGCATCAAGGTTATTAATTTAGTGCATATTGTTATAAAAATACAATACACCTTAAATTAGTGATAGTGATGCAGTACATTGTTAACCATGATGCACCATTTTGTATTTGATGGATTATAATATGTTAGTGCATCATTAGAGCACTCCCATCCATAACACCATAACACCAATAACACCGTCCACGTCAGCGCCACATCAGCTTTAACATTTAACATTAACATCCCCAAAAAACACTCTCATCCATAACATCCCAATAACACCATAACACCAATAATATTTCATATTTTTAATTTCAACCCCTAAACTAAAACAAACACTTCAAAACTAAAACAAACATTTCATTAAAACTAAAAACATATTACAATACGAGATTAAAAAATAAAATAAAAAAATACAACGAAAAAAAAAACACACACTGCAATACGAGATTAAAGGAAATACGATCTACTGACGAGGTTTCAAGTTATATTTTGCGATGATTCGCTCTTTTTCGTCATTGATCCCTTTGCACGACCATTGGATCTTCCCCTCAAGACGCGTCATCAAAAACTTGATCTCTTCCAACCGGGTTATTGTGAGATCTTTTTTCTGCGCGCCCGATCGCCGCTTCGGAGACTTTCGTTTGCCATAGTTTGGTGAAATAAGCGACGAGCTCGTTCCTCCAGTGCTTGTTCCCCGGATACTTGTTGTAGTCTCGGATCGTGCTTTCTTGGTAGCACGTTTCTTTCCCATGGGGCGTGGTTGTTCATCATTACCAAACAAAGCCTCGTTTGTTTGGCTTGGGACTTCGCCGGTTAAATCAACCGGTTCCGACGTCTCCCATTTCTTATAATGACGCAAAACATCCCAAGCGTCATCCGGACCAAAATGCTCCTCTGTTTTCCTCACGATACCATTGCTTTGCCCGTTTCATCACATCCACCTCACTTTCACCGCTTCGTTGCTCTCGTTGCGCACGTACTTAACAAGAGTTGAACTTTGTGCATATTCTGTTCAACGATGTCCATTTGCTTGACATCATGTCCTTGGTGCGCCGTTGAAAGTTGAGTCTATTGAACTCATTTATGACCCGATACCAAAACGTATCTCTAGGTTGGCACTTTCCAACTTTTGGATCCTCCGAAACGGCTATGTAACACCTTGCAAGTAATGCTTCCTCTGCTGAATTCCAACGATTGGTAACGACAACCTCCTCATCAGAATCAATTGGTTCGGGCTCTGGGGTCTTTGGATTTTTGGATTTTCGCTTAATACGACCTTTTCCCTTTTTTTGGTGGAGATATGGGTGTCTCAGCAACATCTTGTGTTTCAGTTTGTGATTGTTGTGACTGTTGTGTGAATTGAAGGTTTTGAAAGTTGGAGTTTAAGGTATTTTGTTGGTTTTGTTGTTGCCAAAACAGTAATGTTTGTTGTTGTTTCCACATTTCTTGGGTTGAAAAGCCTAGTGGGTTGGGGTTTGAAGATGAACCAGCGTTCGGGTTAGATGATGAACTCGGGTTTGAGGGATTCCACCCATCATTGAGAAGATTGAAGAAAGTATCGTCGTTGTCTCCCGACATTGTTTTTTGCGTTAATTGAAGTTGATAGATTGAGAGTATTGAGAGGATTTAGAAGTGGAAGTGTGAATAAAAATGGTGTTTTGATTGTGTATTTATAGTGGTAAAAAAAGGTTTTTGATTTTTTTTTATCAATTCTAGCCGTTAGGGACTAAAAATGAAATTTTTTAAAAGTTAACGGCTAGTAGCCGTTAGAGGGACTAGATTTGAAAATTTTTTGATTTTTTTTTTCTGCCCCTTAACGCGCGTTAAGGGGATAACGTTGGGGGATTAACGCCGTGACACAAACACACTTCCAAGGGTAATAACGGGCCAACGCCGTTATTTTTGGCTATAACGTCGTTTCGGCGTTAACAATGGAAGTGCTCTTAGTGAATCATAGGTTACAAGTTAGTGAATCATGGTTTTGGTGCATCATAGGTTAAAATTTAGTGCATCATAGTTTATAATATAGTGCATCTTGGTAATTATGATGCACTAAGTTATTAACTGTGATGCACCACAATTGACAATTTAGTACATCAAAGTTTATAATATAGTGAAAATTTCAGTTGAAATATGTTGGAGCATCATATGTAAAAATTTAGTTCATCATGGTGATAAAAAAAAATTATTCATTAAATTTTTAACTTTGATGCACTAAGAAGTTAACTGTGATGCTAAGAAGGCGATGATATGGGACGCTATTATTTCTCAATCTTTTTTATGGATTTCTTCTAGAAATCCTAAGCTTATGTTTAGTTGGATAGATTGGTTAAAAAACCCTTTAGTTTTGACTACTTCTTTGTAAGCTTCTTTTCTAGCTTTTGCTAGCCTTTATAAAAGCCGCCGTTCAAAAAAAAAGTTAACTGTGATGCACTATTAAATTGGTGTGTTATAGTAAAAAATGCTATATTAAATAATTTAGTTCATTATGGTGATAAAAAAAATTATTCATTAAATTTTTAACTTTGATGCACTAAAAAGTTAACTGTGAAGCACTGTTACATTGGTGTATTAGAGCATGTCCATTCATCACGCCATAACGGCGTTATAGCCGGCGTTAACGCCGTTGGAGGCGTTAGTCCGTTGGAGGGCATGCGAAATAACGGCGTTATAGGGGTGGCGTTGGCTCCTTAACGCCTGTTAAGGGCAAGAAAAAAAATCGAAAATGTTACAAATTAGCCCCTCTAACGTTACATTTTTATAAAAAAAAATTACATAAAACCCCCTAACGGCTAGTTTTTTAAAAAAAATCAAAAACATTATTTTACCACTATAAATACCCAACTAAAACTCTATTTTTTTCACACTTCCTCTCACACTTTATATACTTCCTCTAACACTTTCATAATTCAAGAATCAAGTTCGTTCACAATGGATCCAAATGAATTTGGTGATATTCCTCTGTCTTGGTCAAACAGAGAAGACCTATGACTTCCAATTTATGGCGTCCGCGTACGAGTATCACCTTCAGTTGGAACAAGAAGAAGGTGTTGAATCTCAACATCCTACTCGTTCTCGTACCCATATATATCGTGAACGTGAGCATGCAGAGGAACGTCTGCAAGCGATTATTTCGTACAAGGTTGTAAGTATTCAAACCGGAATTTTCGTAGAAGATTTCGTATGAGCGGAAACTATTCACGAAAATAGTTGAAGGTATTGAATCTTATACTTCCGATAATATTCCAGATCATTTTAATTACTTTAGGCAAACACCCGATGCTTGTGGTCGAATGAGTATAAGTGCTCTAATGAAGTGTACGTCTGCCATACGCCAATTGGCGTACGGCACCTCACCCGATGCATTTGATGAATACTTGCAAATGGGTGCGAGTACTTCACAATTATGTCTTGATAATTTTAACAAATGTATTATTGATTTGTTTATGCCGGAATATTTAAGAAAACCAACATGGGCCGACATTCAAAAAATTTATCAACAACATGAAGAAAAACATGGTTTTCCTGGAATGCTTGGTAGCATTGACTGTATGCACTGGGAATGGAAAAATTGTCTAGTGGCTTGGCAAGGGCATTTTGCTAGGGGTGATAAAAAAATACCCAACAATTATGCTTGAAGTTGTTGCTTCTCAAGATTTATAGATCTAGCATGCATTTTTTGGGATGGCGGGGGCAAATAACGATATTAATGTTTTAGATAACTCTCCGTTATTCGACGACCTTCCTGCTGATAATGCCCCAAGAGCACCTTATATGGTCAACGGAACTAGGTATGAACAGGGGTATTACTTGGCTGATGGAATTTATCCACAGTGGGCAACTTTCGTCAAATCCTTCACGGCAACAACTGATGAAAAACATACGTACTTTAAAAGGAGACAATAAAGTGCCCGAAAGGATATTGAACGTGCTTTTGGTGTTCTTCAAGGCCGTTGGGGTATACTACAACAACCGGCACGTCAATGGGAAATTTCCACGATACGTAGAATCATGTATTGTTGCATTATTTTGCATAACATGATTATAAAAGATCAAAAATTTGCATTACGTTATAATGAACTGTGGGTGGATCCGTCAGCAAATTTGAGGCAACGAAGATGGGTCGAAAGATGTGATACTCACAGTCGTAAGGCAAAAGAAATACACGACCGACAAACGCATACCCAACTCCAACAGGACCTTATGGAGCATGTTGGCTGAAAAATCTTGAACGACATGGACAACAACAAGAGAGCGACGATGATGAATAAGCATTTGCTATTTTTTGTTTTTTTTTTCGTTGTCATTTCCTTTATGTTGTAACGTTTAATTTGCGGTGTGTTTTTTTAATTTCGATGTATTTTTTTATTTCGTTTTAATTTTTTTTTAATCTCGTATTGTAATATGTTTTCAATTTTAATGAAATGTTTGTTTTAGTTTAATAAATGAAGTGTTTGTTTTAGTTTAGGGGTTGAAATTGAAAATATGAAATGTTATTGATGTTATTGATGTTATTGGGATGTTATGGTTGTGGGTGTTTTTTGGGGATGTTAATGTTAAATGTCAAAGCTGATGTGGCGCTGACGTGGACGGTGTTATTGGTGTTATGGTGTTATGATTGGGAATGCTCTTATAGGTAAAAACGCATTATCTCACACAAACTTTATTCTTTTTGGACGATTCAAAAAGTTGTGTATGGCATAAAATATATAACTTTCAAGTTTTGCAATTTTCTAATTTCAATTTTACATTGTGTGGAAAACTAGAAGGGGTTTAATAGTTTACCGATTAAAATATTTGTTTTGAAACTTAATGAAAGATCAATTGATATTGACCTTAGATATGTTAGTGAATAATAAACAATATGCAAGCAATATATATAAAGAGTAAATAAGGAAAGAAACAATCAAACCACGACAAGTTGTTTATAGTGGTTCAGTCTACAAGGACTCTTTTTCCTTTCCCTACTCCACTCCCCGAGTCTCACACTCGAAAGTTTAACTTCACTAGTCAACAAGCTCCTTTCACCGGCGGAGAAACCTTTACACTTCGCTTACACACTATTTCCGACACTAAGCTAGATGTCGAGTTCTTTTCAAGGGTACAACCACTCCCACACACAATGTATTTTAAGGACTAAAATACTAACCACTCACACTCACAAGTTTATGATGGTTTGGTACAACAATGATGTATGAATAAGATTAGATCATACAACAACAAAACAAACAAGACTTCCAACTATTCGTTGAAGCTTGAGTATGCCTTGATCTTCTTTGCTACAAAAGAGGATCACTATAATGATATGAAACTGAGTTAGAAATGTTAGAGAGAAGGAATGTATGTGATTATGCTAGAAAGGGATGAGAAAACAACTTGGTTTGGCTTGCTATTTATAGCCAAAATGAACAGCAGTCACCACGGACCACGGATCCCATAAAAGGGTTCCGCCCGTGTAATATTTTGGTGCCGTCTGGGTCTGACAGCAAGATTACCAAAATCTTACCAAAGTCAACCAAATCCATCCAATATTGTGTAAGATATGTAGAGTCCAAATCTACACAAAATATCTAGTGAAATCCTCTAGAGATTTCAATGATGCACCACATGATGTTATATGTTGTTTTCTATTTTTAGAAATATGTTAAATGTAAATACATATGTAATGTTTTGTTTTAAAAAACCAAAACATGCTTGATCTAAAAATGTTAACATACATTATGGTTTAGAGGCATATCAAAAATATGATTAATCAAAATGTAAATGCTTGAGTGATGAAGATATTATTTGAGGAAAAGCTTGTTTTACTATCTATTAAACTTGATAAACTTTAAGCTTTATAAAAATTAAATTTACTTTTGTTGTTAACAAAACTTAGATAAAGATCATAAAATATAAATAACGTTTAATGACGATATTTTTATTAACAATCTCCCCCTTTTTGTTGAGGACAAAACATAAATTTTATTTTTATAAAAGATGTAAAGTTTGTACAAGAGTTATAAAAATATGAAATTAATTTTAGAACTTGAAAGATTTAGATAAAGATGATAATACTAGTTTGTCCAATTTAGACATGATGTTGACTTTTCAGAAAGTCAAGCATGCAGTTGACTTTATTTGAAAGTCAAAGTCTTCATTTGTCAAAGTGTGATGTTGACTTTTTAGAAAGTCAAAGTATGCAGTTGACTTTTATAGAAAGTCAAAGTCCAAGTTCTATAATATTTCTCCCCCTCTTTGTCGAAACAAAAAGAAGAGGCGAGGCGGAATATGTTATGAGCCCGAGCCATTATCTCCCCCTTGGCCAATGCTCCCCATAAATTGGGTGCCAAGAGAAAGATACATGGATTGTGAAAAAGCTACATGTTAATCCAAATAAACCGTAAAAACGTTTATTAATATTTTGCGATCTCTTTATGTTTTGTTGATAATAAATATAATGTTATCTTAAGTACAATTATAAGGATACATGTTATTTTTGTAAAGCATTTACATATAGTCACTTAATACAAATTGTTGTAATAAATCATTTGTTGTAATAGTTTATTAGGATGGGTAAAATTCACAACCCATGGTATTGACCCATACCCATTTGACTAGATGCATTGCATCTATTAGATACATTGTATCTAATGAAATACCCATGGACCAGCCCATGACCCATGACCTATAACCAAAAAACCCATGGGCAAAGAGGAGCGTCCCACGGATCCCTAGGTTTACACTAGACGGATCCCTTAAGGGAGGGATCCGTGGGATCCGGGGAACAGTGGCAAGTTTTGCCTATAAATAGAGAGCTAGCTCTTCATTCTAACTCACCCCTCTTCTTACTAATTCTCTCATATACTCTCCTTCTCTTCTAACAAAAGATCACTTGATCTAGAGAGTTGTTCTTCTTTCTTTATTTAGTGATTCTCATATAGGTCCTTCTCTAAGGCGAGATCACGAGCATTCTACAAGTCATCCAAGCAATGGGTCCTTGATTGATTTGTTCCTCCACAAGATTTCTGTAGCAAAGATCTTGTATTTGATATTTCACATAGTTGTTATGTAATAGTCATGTTGGTTTGGTCCATCGTGTTACGGACTCGGTATTTAGCTTTGTACCGAAAAAAGGTGTAGGCAACGTTGTGAAGGCTTCTCCGCAAAGTTGAAGGAGTTTTTTGACATAGTGCTTGACCTTTCGAGTAGGTGACTCAGGGAGTGGAGTAGGGCAAGGAAGGTGCCCTTGTAGCCGAACCACTATAAATCGGTTGTGTCATTTCTATCCTTTACTTTACTTTACTTACTTGCATTACCATTAGATCTACACCTTCTCTTCATCCATACGATTTCACATAATATCGAATCTAAAGTTTTTGAAACTAACTTAAAATCGGCAAAACTATTCAACCCCCCATTCTAGTTTTCCACACTACAAAAAAAATCTTAGTAATAAGCATCATCACAAGCATTTCCAATCACCATGTAACAATCAACAACAATATAAGAAACACCATTCATTTGTTAAAATTTTCATGATATGAAAATCATGAAATGGAACACAATGATGTGTTAGTACATGAAAGAAAATCCTAGAAAAATAAAAAAGATAATCTTAGAAAATTAGAAAAATACAAAGAAAATCCTAGAAAAATAAAAATACTTAAAAGATAGACTAGGAACCTCCTATTGAGGTGGTGGATGAGCAAGAGCATTGATTCGCTCTAGGATGTGGTTGAGGATGAACCTCATTTCATCTTGAAGCTCATGGACCATCACCTGTGTTCTTTTACTAATGTGGGCGGTCCACTCACAATTTGAGAAACCGTGTCTAGGAGGGTAATATGGTTCATGATTTTGTGGTGGTGGAATGGTGGAACTGTTGGTGTTGGTGGTTGGAGTGGTGATTAGGGAGGCTAGCAAAGCATTTTGCATTTGCATGGTTTCATTAAGGTGAGAGTCCACCATATTAGAGAATTTGTGGAGATGGTGTAGCTCGGCTTCTATCTCCGCTTCAGTTGGGTGATCATCCCACATGGATTCATCGATGTCCTCTATATGAGGACATGGATGGTGGAGTAGTGACTACAATAGGTGATTTTGGAGGTGGTGTAGGAGTAGTCAAAGTGAGGAAGTTATCATCTCTTATGGGAGATGAGATGGTTAGGGGAGAGGAATCGGAAGAGGGGCTTATGTTGACAAAGCAACATGGTCTAACGCTCATTCTAGCCGTTCTCTTGGAAGGTTTGTTTGATGGAGAAAACTTAGTCATTTTTGCTTAAGATTGTGGTAGTAGATGAGAAGAATTGAGAAGGTGTGAGGATGATCATCTTAGAAGCTCTTAATTTATAGGATTATGAAATTATGGAGAAATGTGTTTGATTTGATGTTAAACCATAAAAGAAAGGAGGTTTCTAATGATTTGGAAGTGTTTTTAATGCTAGTCATATCAACTAAGTCAAGCCATACAAGAAGGGTGGAGTGAAGAGACAAAGATATGCAATAAATGTGTTCTAATGATTGTAGGATCTTGAGAATCAGATCACCCACGGATTACAAGGAACCAAATTTTTGGTTCCTTCCTTTATGAAAAAGGGTTCCTTGGGTGAATTTTTGGAATTTTTGAATTTTGGTGGGAAAGGGATATCCTATATGTCTAAGTGTGTTAAACTAGTGCTAATATGGATAAAAATTAGTAAAAACTATCCTAGAAGCAAATTATGGTAATTTGGAATGTTGAAATAAGCGAAATTTAGAAAGTTACTTGCAGATTCCACGACACCAATTTTTTACACAGGCGGAACCAAAATTTTGGTGCCGCCTGGTCCGCCTGTTCAGGTTTGGCGGTACCAAAATTTTCAACAGACGGAACCAAAAAATTGGTGCCGTCTGATCCGTGGTGATTAGAAATCTTCACAGACCCAATTTTTAACCATCGGGGACTTTTCCGAAACCTAAAATTTTTCTTAAAACATATGGCATTAATTATTTCTAGTTAGGAACAGTCAATAATGCATACACAAACATAGTGGAGCATTGATTTTGACCAAGGGCTAACGATTTTCACATATAAGTGAAAATGGGTAAAATTTGATAACACTCGTGTGCTATCCCCCTGCATAAACCGGTTAACATACAACATTGTTTCAAGTTAGTTTATCATCCTACAAAGTAAAAACATCCAAATAGTATCAAACAACATTGTTTTTGTCTTGTTCCAAACACTCCTTTAAACCTCACTTATCCGACTTTTTGTAGATCTTTGTCATCATCCTTCCACGGCACTTGAACATCCCCTTGGTTTGCTTGAACTCCGCCAATTCATTCTCAATCTCGGGAAGAGATGCATAGTACTCTTTAGGTGGTAGTCGAGAATTGGGGAGACCATCTTCGGAGCTATTTGATGATGATGATGAAGGAGTTGAAGGTTTTGCCCTTTTACCTTTTTCCTTAGTCTTAGCCACTCGCTCATCACTCAAGGGCACAAATATGTGAGGGATGAGAGAATAATCTAGCAACAACCCTTCTGGATTTTTTGGAATGGGTGCAAATGCTTTATAGAGACGGGTGAGTAGCATCCTGTATGGAAGAGCAACGGAGCCTTGAGTAGGGATATCTACCATTCTCCTAGCAATGTAGTAAGCTAAGTTGAATGGTTGACGAGTGGACAAGTTGTAGAGCATGTGACAAAGGCAAGCATTGATATGGTCTCTATTTCCTATGGTGCTAATAACATTGGCTCTAAGGAGTTCCTCCCACTTTTTGAATTTGGGCTTGAGATCATTTAGTTCCATACCGTATGGGTCTCGGTTTACTTCCTTTCCTGCTCGAGTGACACGGGTTGGAGCTACCCTTTCGTTAAAAATGTGCTCATGAATGATGTCCTTGTCCACCAAAGGAGTTTGGTAGGGACGAGAGCGGTCATTGATAGCATCAAGGATAGTGAGTGACCACTTATCCGAGTAAACACATGTACTACGGTTAGGAATTCCTAGCACTTGAGCAAATTGGTTTAGGGAGATTGAGTAGTTATTTTGATTGATCCTAAACCTAAGAGCCATTTGACTATCCCCGTTTGTGAAAGAGACAACACTAGCATAGAATTCTAGGACAAACTTAGGACAAATTGGTTCATCGATGTCAAGGAGACAATCGAAGTTGATAGTGGCTAGCTCTTGACGGAGATTAGTTTCGTCGACAAAAGAAGGATGAATAGTCCTACCCTCATGGAAGTACCTTCGCTCTAGACTCTTAAAGATTTCAACTTGGTCTTTAGTGAGGCCTTTGGTTTTGTGATGTTGCGGGATGTAGTTAAGAGTGTCCTTGTGATCATAGAATTTTGCGGCTACCATGGTTGTTCATATGAGCAAGAATTTATATGTTTTAGTAAAAATGAAAACAAACTTAGCGTTTTTGTTCTAGTGTGTGCCTATATGAAAACAATTTGGAGTTGCGGTTATCTCGACTCATTTCATGCATAAAAAGGTTTTCAATAGGGGTGTTTGGCAAAAGGCGGGAGATAACCCAAACGCTCCTAATTCAATGTGGTTTCATTTGAATATACTCGGGAATGCATATTAGTTATGCATTACCTTTAGTATTCAAGAGACATTATGCAAGTGATGAAAAATTTACGTTTCTATTGTATTAACAATGAAAAATTGTTTTCCTACAAGTAAGAAGCTTTTCAAAATTTTGACATGGGGGGTTTTTGTTTAATTAGAATAAGGCCTTATAGTAATTATCTTTTAAGTAGTGGGAAACATGATTAGTTTATGCAATGTGACTATGTAGTACCTAATATCAGTAACTAGTCATGCAATTTGCCAATTGAATTCATGTTTTGTATAAAAATATACATAATCCCCATGTAATGATTTTGTGCACAAATTATAATCCTAAACTCAAAATTAGGAGAAGTAATGTAGTTAGGATACTTACAATGATGTTTTCTTCAGTGATAAGTGGGAGAAAAAGTCTTAACAATGAGTTAGGTGTGTTTTTTATACATTTTGGTAAAGTGAATTGTGAGGAAGAAGATGTTTTGTAAGTAGAATATTTGCTACTGTTGTCACCACGGACCAAACGGCACCAAATTTTTGGTTCCGTCCGTTTGGTCGTTTGGTGCCGTTTTGGTGTCGTGGGAACAGTAGCAGATTTAGGCTAATTTGTTTTGTTTTGGTTGTTCTAAGATTTAGACTATGTTTTAACTACATGTTTGGTTCCATTAATCCCAAGCCAAGTCTAAGAAGATTAAATGGTTCTCGTTTGAGAGGTTTAGTTAGGATGTCGGCAATGTTCTCTTCGGTGGATACTTTCTCAATTGAGATGTTTCCTTTTTGAACATTGTCGCGAAGAAAGTGATGGCGGATTTCAATATGTTTTGTTCGAGCATGTTGGACGGGATTTTTGCTGAGATCAATAGCTCCTTTGTTGTCACAAAGTATAAAGATATCGTTGAGATGAATTTCGTAATCCACGAGAACTTGCTTCATCCAAAGAATTGTTGACATGCTTTTCCGGTGAGACGTATTCGGCTTCAGTAGTTGGTGAGATAGTTTTGGTATTAAGAATGAAACATTTACACCCAAAAACTCTAAAATATCCTAAAGTCGGATTTTTGCCTTTATATAATTCATATGGTGTTTTGTTCAAGAAAAGACATATTAAAACTCTATTTAAAATGTATGTAGAAGTATCAACGGCGTTGCACCAAAACTTTCGAGGTATGTTTTGTTCATTAAGCATTGTTCTACTCATTTCTTGAATGGTTCTATTTTTACGTTCTACAACTCCATTAGATTGAGGTGTTCGAGGAGCCAAGAAGTTATGTGTTATACCATTTGTATCACAAAAGTTTCCAAATTGTGTTTCATTGTTGAACTCGCGACCATGATCCGTTCGGATCGACACAATGTTAACACCTAGTTGATTTTGAATTTTCTTGCTAAGTATTTCAAATTTATCAAAAGTTTCATTTTTAGTTTTCAAAAATAATGTCCAAGTGAACATTGAGTAATCTTCTACTATGACCAAAGTGTATAAGTTGCCTCCATAACTTCTTATAGCGGATGGACCAAACAAGTCCATATGCAAAAGCTCTAGACACTTAGATGTGGACACCATGTTTTTAGCCTTATGGCTACTATGAGTTTGTTTACCAATTTTGCAAACATCGCAAAAATGTTGGTCATATTTTAGTTTTGGAAAATTTCTAACTAGCTCTTTTGAGGATGGGTTTTGGATAAGTCTCATATTAGCGTGACCTAATCGTTTATGCCAAAGAGTAGAGTTATCATCTAAGGTTGTTAGGAAAAGTTTGTCATAAGATGTTTTATCTATTTTCATGACGTATATGTTATTTTTCCTAACTCCTTTAGCTATAGTGATACCATCTTTTAGTATTTTACTACCATTTTCTTCAAATAGTACTTTATACTTTTTATCACATAATTGGCTAATACTAAGTAGATTAAATCTTAACCTATCGACATGAGCAACATTTTCAATAGTTAGGGAGTTATGAGCGATCGTACCTTTTCCAATGATTTTGCTTTTGAGATTGCTACCAAAAGTGACATTACCTCCGTCATACTTTTGGTATGTTGAGAAGAGACTTTTGTTTCCCGTCATGTGTCTTGAGCATCCACTATCTTTTATCCATTCATCAGGTTCTAATCTAACTTTCAAGCATACCTATGACACAAATAACTCAAGCATTTGGTCCCCAATACCTCATGGGTCCGTTTGGGTTAAACATACCATTTACTTGATTCATGTATGAAAATGATGGGTAAAGGTTCCATGGCATGTAATTTGGAGTTTGATATGGTCTAGGGAAGTTTTGATTCCAACCGGCATGTTGATAGTTGGGTTGTATGTTGTGGTTGCTCTTGGGAAAGGGGCGTTTGACAATAGGTGTTTTAGGCCGTTGTTGAGTAGTTTAGATTTAAATTCATTTCTAGCAAGTCCTACTCCTAATGTAACAACAGGTTTTAGTTTAACAATATCCTTGGTTATCTTTGTTACCTTGACAAATTCACTACGGTCCGTATAGCAAACATTCTGTTCTGCTGCAGTTCCCACGGCACCAAATTTTTCAACGGACGGAACCCTATTTTTGGGTCCGTTTGGTCAGTGCTGTAATGCAGCAGTTTTGACAGTTTGTTTGTCTTTTTCGGCCGTTTTGGTTTGACTATTTGGAATTAGTACTTCATTAAAACCTAGTCCATTCATGTTTCCTGTTACTTTTTGAATTCTAACTATTTCATCGGCACAAGCAATATTTTTGTTAAACCTTTTAAACTTAGAGTTATGTTCGATGAGAACTTCTTGTGTGAGTTTTAGCTTTTCTATTTCAAGACTAAGCTCTTGACATGATTTGCAATCATCGTCATTTGCTTTCCCTTTTTCTAATCATTTTGCCTTTTCTTTTAACTCATAAATTTCATTTTCTAAAAATTACATTTTAGTCTTTAAAAACTTTTTTTTAATTATGATTTTTAAGCTAAGCTCACACAATTGATTATATTGTTTTTGCAAAGTGTCATCATCAATAGAAGAGTAAGATGAGTCGGAATGTACCTCATTTGATCCATGTGCCATTAGAGCGATCTCATCCTTGCTTGATTCTTCATCATCCTCACTATCACTCCAAGCACCACTTACAAAAGCTCGTTGAGTTTTTCTTTTAGGTGGCTTGGGGCAATCTCCTATTAGATGACTTGTATCACCGCATCTAAAGCACTTCCTTTCACCTTTTCCTCTTTTGTTATCTCGGTCTTTTCGGAATGGCTTCTTTTCATCTCGAGGTTGCCTTACGAACTTGCCTCTTCTTCTAAAGAACTTTTTCAAATCTCTAACGGCCATGGCATACTCCTCATCTTCACTACCGGAGCAAGATTCGTCATCATCACTAGATTCCGTTCTTGCCTTTAGAGCAATGGATTTGACTTTCTCTCTTTTTCCTTTGATGATCTCCGAATCTTTCTCCATCACCATTTCGTGTACTTTGAGGTTTCCGATTAGCTCTTCAAGTGACATTATTGAGAGATCTTTTGATTCCTCAATAGCCGTTACTTTGGCTCTCCACTTCGGATTGAGTGCTCTAAGAAATTTCCTGACAAAGTTCTTACTACGAAAAGATTCATCAAGTGCTTTAAGAGAAGTAATAATAGTATTAAAGCGAGCAAATCCACAATCAATGGCTTCATCTTTAGGGATAACAAATTGTTCATATTGTTGAACAAGAAGATCAATTTTATTATCCTTGACTTGTGAATTTCCTTGATGTGTAATAATCAAAGATTCTCAAATCTCTTTTGCGGTTTCACACATAAAAATTCTTTCATATTCTTTTCTAGGTAAAGCATTATAAAGCATCATTTTAGCTTCATTATTTTTAGCTATTAATTTCTTTTGATCATCAATAGAAATATCTTTTGTTGTAGAACTAAAGCTTCCTTTAACTATAACAAACCAAAGACCTATATCTTTTGATTTGACATATATATCAAAACGGTTTTTCCAATAGATAAATCCATTGGTTTCAAAGAGTGGTGGTCTTTGCATACATTGCCCTTCTTTAAAATTTTCAGAATTTATGGATCGTTTCAAGTTTATAAAATACAATATATTTTAGAAATTCTTGAGCAACGAGGCTCTGGTACCAATTGTCGAAAACTAGAAGGGGGTTGAATAGTTTACCGATTAAAATCTTTGTTTTAAAACTTAATGAAAGATCAATTGATATTGATCTTAGATATGTTAGTGAATAATAAACAATATGCAAGCAATATATATAAAGAGTAAATAAGGAAAGAAACAATCAAACCACGACAAGTTGTTTATAGTGGTTCGGTCTACAAGGACTCTTTTTCCTTGCCCTACTCCACTCCCCGAGTCTCACACTCGAGAGTTTAACTTCACTAGTCAACAAGCTCTTTTCACCGGCGGAGAAACCTTTACACTTCCCTTACACACTATTTCCGACACTAAGCTAGATGTCGAGTTCTTTTCAAGGGTACAACCACTCCCACACACAATGTATTTTAAGGACTAAAATACTAACCACTCACACTCACAAGTTTATGATAGTTTGGTACAACAATGATGTATGAATAAGATTAGATCATACAACAACAAAACAAACAAGACTTCCAACTATTCGTTGAAGCTTGAGTATGCCTTGATCTTCTTTGCTACAAAAGAGGATCACTATAATGATATGAAACTGAGTAAGAAATATTAGAGAGAAGGAATGTATGTGATTATGGTAGAAAGGGATGAGAAAACAACTTGGTTTGGCTTGCTATTTATAGCCAAAATGAACAGCAGTCACCACGGACCACGGATCCCATAAAAGGGTTCCGCCCGTGTAATATTTTGGTGCCGTCGGGGTCTGACAGCAAGATTACCAAAATCTTACCAAAGTCAACCAAATCCATCCAATATTGTGTAAGATATGTAAAGTCCAAATCTACACAAAATATCTAGTGAAATCCTCTAGAGATTTTAATGATGCACCATATGATGTCATATGTTGTTTTCTATTTTTAGAAATATGATAAATGTAAATACATATGTAATATTTTGTTTTAAAAAACCAAAACATGCTTGATCTAAAAATGTTAACATACATTATGGTTTAGAGGCATATAAAAAAATATGATTAATCAAAATGTAAATGCTTGAGTGATGAAGATACTATTTGAGGAAAAACTTGTCTTAATATCTATTAAACTTGACAAACTTTAAGCTTTATAAAAATTAAATTTACTTTTGTTGTTAACAAAACTTAGGTAAAGATTATAAAATATAAATAACGTTTAACGACGATATTTGTATTAATACATTGGTTAAAACTAAGGTTTAAAACGCAGTGAAACAACAATGCATACATTTTTGTACATAACTAACAATTAAAAAGTATCACTTTTTGAATCTTACATAAATAAAATGATTAATGGTGCATCGTGGTACAAAAATTAGTACATTTACATTTATTTTACAATAAAAATCACACCTGGCATGTTTATGTATGGTATGTAAATCGGGATTAAGAGTGGATTGGGATGGTTGTGTTGTTGGTATCCCGTGTTGAACGGTGTTTACGTATAATATGTAAATCGGTTTGGAGATAAGATGGGAATGGTTTTGTTGTTTGGTTTCCCATGTTGAATGATAAGGACCCGATGAGATTGATATCAAGAAGCTCGGGTAATACTTAAACAAGAACCATGCTGCATTGTTGTGAGGCAGTATTTGCCCCCTAGTGTGTCAAAAAACTTATGTGATAGTATGTGTTGCTCTCCTTTTATAAAGAGGCTTGTAGGGTTTAGAGATAAACCCTTCGGGAGTGATCAACGGCTGCCAGGTGCTAAGTGTTGATCATCCGAGAGCAGACAAGGAGGACATATGTCATTCATCCTTTAGCTTGTAGTGGTGCTTGTCGTGCGTCCCCATTGTGAGATTTCATATGGTACATCTTAACCGCTAGTGACAGTTGGGGAGCAGAAGCTTTGTCCTTATTCAGTCAGGCCTGAGAGGTCTTTCGAGGCTCTATGTGGCCTGGGATTTAAGTCGCGCCTTTATCAAGTATTGTTTGGGCCTTGGTGATGGGCTTGATCCGAATTTGTAATTAATGGGCTTGGGCCATTAATATTAATACGCTATCAAACGGTAAGGACCCGAAGATACGATAAAGATCAAGAAGCTTGGATAACACTTACACAAACCATGTGTGTGCTACTGTGTGAGAAACGGTATTTTGCCCAAGTGTGTGAACTTGTGAAAGTTGTATGTGGTGCTTTCTATTTATAAAAAGACATGTAGGGTTTAGAGATAAACCCTTTGATGGATGATCAACGGCTATGGGGAGGCTACGCGTTGATCATCTGATGAGCAGACAACGAGGACATGTGGTTTCCCCTCTTTGGCTCGTCCAGGATGGTGCTTGTTATGCGTACCCAGTGTCATATGTCAGATTGTACATCTTAATCGTTAGTGACAGTTGAGGAGCAGTGGTCCTATGCGTACTGCATAGCCTGATGAGTTTCGTCAGGCCAAGTATGGTCTGGAATTCTAGCCGGGCCTTTATCAAGTGTTTATTGACGGGCCTTAGTAATGGGCTTGATTCGTGTGTATATTTAGTGGGCTTAGGCCACTAATATTGATACACTATCCAGGCATTTCATCAAACGTCTTGTGTGCATAAAATATGAACAAAACACCATTTTAAAAATGTGACATCTCATTCATTTTACGTTTGTTTTGTGTGATTAAAAAACATGTGTAAAGAGTGGACTAAACTCTACAAATTTTAGGTTTTAAGGTGTTCGTAATGCGGTCGTTATGAGGGTTAAAAATAGGTCTCGCGCTCGTAGGTGGTTACTGTTGTAGTGTTGATGCAAGAGGTTGTTAAGTAGAAGTGGTTGTTGTGTGGTTATTGGGTAGGGAGGATATAGAGATGTGAGAAAAAAAAATGAGTAAAATGAGAAAGATGAAAAAGTTGGGTGTCGTTGGTGTATATAAATTAATATTTTAAATTCTCAGTATAACTGAAAAGGCGGTTATATCATTGATTTAACATTCAAACTAACTGAATTAATGGTCAAGGGGCTAAACTTGTTACGAGTCAAAACCATAGAAAAAGGATTCGAGAAAAAAAATCATAGATTAAATCCGTTATACACGACAAACCACATGAACCATTTAAACAATTAACTCTTTATGAAGTGTAAACATTTTAACGAATACTTGATTACATAACTTGTGTCCCTCCAAAATTTGTTATGGACATACTATTACTCTTACTTTTTGAATCGAACTTTGACATTAAATATTTTTGTTTGTATTACATAATATTTGATGAAAATTATACCAAATGAAAGTACATATAAAATACAACATGTTTATATATTTTGCATCAAGTATTATATAATATAATCAAAAATATTTAAGGTGAAAGTTCGATTCAAAAACTCAAATTGAACTTATATTTTGAGACGAAAGTAGTACTCAATAAATGCAAAAAAAAATGGTTGTTATCAACAAATATGATATTAGTGTCATCAAAATAAAGCAAGAATTAAAGTGTTTTGAAATGCTTAAAACATCATTGCAATGTTTGACCGCAGCCTCCAATGTATGATCACCATTACTATCGTTTACTTTCTTCCACATATTTTCTATCTACCATTAACATCTTCTTCCCTTATTGCACGATAATTAGATGATAAAATTTGCCATCTAGCATGTGATAAATAAGCGCATCAATGCATCATCCAAAATTTTATTGCATACACGTAACATAAACAAAGTCATATTTTCCAACAGTGCACGGCAAGTGTTGTTGCTTGTTAACATGTTATAAAAAAAATAATAATAATAAAAAAAAAAAAAATACACATTATACCTTTAAAATTATACAACTATGCATACATTTTTTTTTGTTAATCAAGACTTTTGATTTTCTTGTGGACTAATCTACGGGGTTTGAACAAACTGTCACACAAAGTTTAACTGCGCAAACCCTCCTTTTTTCAAGAAATTAGCGTGATAACTTCAAGATTACTTGCAAGAATTGAATTTGAAACCTCTGATAATAGTCACAAAACTAGGTGTGGTTACAAGTTTACAACAATGCATACTTAAAATTGTACAGTAATATTTATATATAATGATTATTATATAAACTTAATCTTGCATACCTTCACCGTTTGCTTCTCCACAATCCCATTAACTAATTTGTGGAAGAAAAAAAAACATTGAATTAGAAAGACTTGATATTCTAATTCTATAATTATTAAATAAAATATAGTTGGAGTTTTGCTCCTTCAATTTCTTTGACCACATTCAAGTGTATACAATTTGACCGAGTTTTCCATTGCCTAAATTGATTGCTTTTTGTGGTCAACGATGTATCCATACGAGTTAGCGTTTGCAAATGAAAAATAGATTAATAGAAAAGTTATGGGTTGATATGCTAAATACACGTGTATGTACATAATTAAATTACGTAACGAAAAGAAGAATTAGGCAGATTTAGGCAAACTTTGGAGGTTCATTGAACATTTTTGACTTTCCAAATATTTATATATTCCCCTGACCACTATAAAACGTGCATGTAAGATCCACTATTCAACTAATTAAGACATGATCACTTTCTTTCAAAAAGGGAATTGATACCCGCATCACATTTTTTATTCATTCACCGAGTCATTTTATTTTGCTTACCCAAAAATTCATGCTTACCAAAAGAGAAATCCTCACCATCTATCTAGTTTGATTTAATGGTGGAGATTAACCTAAGATTTAGTAGATAAACCTAAGTCCATGTTTTTTTTTCTTATCTTTTTGTCTTTCTTTTTTATTCATTTTTTTTTTTTTGTTTTTTTTTTTCTTTTTCACGTTTTTTCTTAATTAAAGTTTTGTTTTTTTTTTGTTTGTTTTTTTTTTAATTCGCGCTTTTTTTTATTCGTGTTTTTTTTCTTCGATTTCATACGTTTTCATCTGTTTTCATACGTTCTTATTCGTTTTCTTACGTTTTCACCCGTTTTCATCATTTTTCTTTCATTTTCGTCCATTTTTCATACGTTTTCATACGTGTTTTTACTCTTTCATACGTTTTAGCCTGTTTTCATACGAATTCATCCGTATCTTACGTTTTCGTCCATTTTCTTAAGTTTTCGTTCGTTTTCATACGTTTCTGACTATCACAAGTGATTTATGTGATATTCAGAATATCACTTGTGATTATCTGAATATCACTTTGTGATATTCTCAAAAACACAAGTGATATTTTGTTAATATCACTTTGTGATTTTCTGAATATCACGTTGTGATATTCTGAATATCACTTGTGATTTTGTGAATATCACTCTGTGATATTATGAATATCACTCTGTGATATTCTGAATATGAGTTTGCGATATTCTGAATATCACTTTGCGATAGTATGAATATCACTTTGCGATATTATCAATATCACTTGTGATTTTCTTGATATTACTGTGTGATATTTTAAATATCACATATGATTTTCATGTTACAAAACGTTAGTTGAAAATCACTTGTTATATTAAAAAAATCACTTGTGGTATTCAGAATATCACAAGTGATATTCTGAATATCACAGAATATCACATAACATCACTTGCGATATTCACAGCATCATTTGTGATATTCAGAATATCACTTGTGCTATTCAGAATATCACTTGTGATATTCAGAAACGTATGAAAACGTTTAAAAATGGCCGAAAACTTATGAAAACGAACGAAAACGTATGAATAATGGAAGAAAACGTAAGAAAACAGGCGAAAACGTATGAAAACGGACAAAAATGTATGAAAACGGACAAAAACGTATGAAATCGGGCGAAAACGTATGAAAACGGACGAAAAATAGATGAAAACGTATTGAAACGGACGAAAACGTATGAAAGGAAAGGAAAAAAAACGCGAATTAAAAAAAACGTAAATAACGTGAATTAAAAAAAAACAAACGAAAGAAAACGTGAATATTAAAAAATGCGAATTTTGAAAAAATTAAACGTGAATATTAACAAAAAAACGTTTATTAAAAAAAAAACTGATTATATACAAAAAAACGTGAATAATTTAAAAAAAACAAAAAAAAGGAAAAAAAAAAACAAAATAAGAAAGAAAGAAAGAAAAAAAAAACAAAAAGACAAGAAAAAAACATTGACTTAGGTTTAGACATATTAAATCTTAGGTTAATCCTCACCATTAGATCAAACTAAATAGATGGTGGGGATTTGTCCCTTGGTAAGCATCAAAATAAGAGTAATCATTTGAAAATTCCTCTCATTCACCACCTTTTATGCATTACAGTATTGATAACGCTACACGCGTCGTTCGGGGTCAAGGAAACTTCCTTTTCTTCGAGCAAGTTTTATAACACCCTAGGAAGTGAACCTAATCGTTGTAGTGTAGTAATTAGGGTAAGCCACGGGTATTGATATCGTTCTCTAGGGGAATAGGAATGCTAGTAAGAAGTTACTACGCTAAGGTTGGGGTTGAGGAAGATTATTTTTTATCTTTTATGTTTTTTAGGAAATTGAAAGGTACGAATCTCGGGGTTTGGATTTGGGGGGTTGGTATTGCTACCGATTACTCTACTTATCTAATTATCTAATCTAAGGTGTATGTAGTCTATGTCTAATTATTGTGTGCTCGTATGATAGTTTAAAGATGTGTTTACTTAGGTTTTACTACTCCTTAATTATCTCCTATTGGTGGTTGAATTGTCACGTCCTTATTCTTAGTTGCGTTGTGTGTCTAAGGTTGTAGGGTATGCGTATGTTCCCTAACTCTTTGAACTTACCAAAGGGTCTCGTCTACAAAACCCACTAGGGATAATTTGGGTTCATCATCAGTCCGAGCCTCATTCTTATCCTTACTATCCTTGCTGCTCTCAGGCTCCTTCTTCTCAACTGCTCCATCCTCATCGGAAGCAATGGAAATGGCGTTAATAGACAAAGTGGGGGTGACGTGCTCATCGTTCCTCACTAGCACCTTCTCGGGAATCTTCGTCTTAGGGTACTCTTTCACTAAGTCCATCATCTCCGCCATTTTTTCCTGTATTTCATCCCTTTGTCCATTGAAGGCTTTTAAGAGGGTGTCGAGCTTGGTTGTCATCTCGCTTTGTCGTTGCTTGAAATCGGCCTCAAGTTGCGTCAATCGAGCTTCTTGAGATGACATGAATTTGGACACCATTCCCTCAAGACTAGTGGAAGTTCCGGTGTTTGGAGGGTTGTTGTAGGATTTTCCTAAGTTATTTGGCTCAAGCTTAGGAGTCTCGTAGGAGCTCATTAGGAATTTGGCTTGATCTTTAAGTTCGAGCGTCCTACGATTGGAAGGTTGGGAGTCAATGGGAGGCAAAGAGACTGCCTTATCAGTTTTGGACAACTCACGGGGGTCATTCCAACATTCATTTTCATAGAGGGCTAGGTCCTCTATTGTACCCCACGATTCTTCCACGGTGAGTTTACTAAGTTTACCACCGGCCGCTTGGTCGATGGATTTCTTAGTTGAGAAGTTGACGCGATCGTAAAAGATTTGGACTAGAAGCCAAAGATCGATGCCGTGATGAGGGACTTTATGGAGTAAGTCCTTGAATCGAGTCTATGCTTCGTAGAGAGATTCACCTTGACGTTGTTGGAAAATCAAGATGTCATTCCTAAGTTTGGTAGTTCTCTCCGGTGGGAAAAATTGGGCGAGGAAACGAGTGGTGAGATCATCCCAGCTTGAGATGGATCCGGCGGAAAATCGGTCAAGCCAATTACTAGCTTGGTCCCGTAGAGAAAATTGGAAGAGACGCAGGCGCGTGGTCTCCCGAGTAGTAGCATCAAGTTCGATGGAATCGACAATTTTAAGGAAATCCCTAAGATGCTGATTTGGATCTTCGGAACGAAGTCCATGGAACGCACATCCGTTTTGCACCAACCGGATGGTGTCGGATCGCAGGGCCGTGGTTTGGGCTTGGTCGGGAAGCTCAATGGTGTTCCTATAGCCTAGGTGGCTTGGTCTCGAGTATTCACCAAGAGTACGGGCTCTTGGCGGGTCAATTGGTGGTGGGTTGATGAATGGTGGGTGGTTATCACCTTCCATGATGAAAAGTGATGGGGTTTACGAACAAAGGTCACGAAGAAGGGGGATAGACTAAGAGAAAGCTAAAAATGAGAAAAATTTACTTGATAGGAATCAAGCAAAGAAACCTAAACGAGGTGGACTACTAACTAGCTATTCTATTCCTCGGCAGCGGCGCCAAAAACTTGATAACGCTACACGCGTCGTTCGGGGTCAAGGAAACTTCCTTTTCTTCGAGCAAGTTTTATAACACCCTAGGAAGTGAACCTAATCGTTGTAGTGTAGTAATTAGGGTAAGCCACGGGTATTGATATAGTTCTCTAGGGGAATAGGAATGCTAGTAAGAAGTTACTACGCTAAGGTTGGGGTTGAGGAAGATTATTTTTTATCTTTTTATGTTTTTTAGGAAATTGAAAGCTACCGATTACTCTACTTATCTAATTATCTAATCTAAGGTGTATGTAGTCTATTTCTAATTATTGTGTGCTCGTATGATAGTTTAAAGATGTGTTTACTTAGGTTTTACTACTCCTTAATTATCTCCTATTGGTGGTTGAATTGTCACGTCCTTATTCTTAGTTGCGTTGTGTGTCTAAGGTTGTAGGGTATGCGTATGTTCCCTAACTCTTTGAACTTACCAAAGGGTCTCGTCTACAAAACCCACTAGGGATAATAAACTCTTACTCTAAGGCACTCTTTGGATGGTTTAGCTTACAACTACTCAAGGAGTTATATTCTAAGGTTCACAAAGATTTAATCAAGCATTAAGTACACAACGAATGACCTATCGCATTACTAGATCATTAATCAACTAAGATAAGAGACAACCAATCAATAATCAATAATTAAGTTTCATATTCCCTAAGTAAACACACAAATAAATTAGCCGGACATGAAGAACATGCAAGCATACACACAAATAATCAAAGACATAATTGTATTAATGAAGTAAAGAACTTATCTTGATGTAAGATAGGGTTTGGAACCCTAAAATACTGTACAAGACAGCCTTGGTTCGGTTCTAGGTTTTTACTCCAAAAGACTACACACAAATACTGAAAAATTCGGATTCTATATATAAGATTACATATGCGACGGCGTCACCTTATGTTTTGTGACGCCTTCGGGTCGCCGTCATTAGGGTTTCGTCTTGGCCACGTTAGTCTTGCGATGGCGTCACCTTGTGCTTGTGACGCCGTCCTCTTCATTTCGACGCCGTGCGGATTGCATCTAGGCCGCCCGAGTAGCGACGGCCTACTCTTTTACAACCGGACGCCGCCACTTGAAAATAAGACTTTGGGTTCTGTCCGTCACAAAATCCTCCGACGGCGTCGCAGATAAGCAGTGGCGCCGTCACCTTATGTTTTCAGCACCTGGAGTGTCTCGATTCTGACTTTGGCCATTTTCTTCGTATATTCGCGCATTTTCGTCCAAATAAGTGCCATTACAGCAATTTGCCTTCAAGAGACCTAAAAAGTGAAAAGGAACGATATTAAGTAATAACGGATACAAAAGTGATCAAATAAGGGCTTAAATGACCCCTCAAAAAGGTACATTTTAAAACCTTATCAAGTATTGTACAATACAATAATACTGTAATGCATAAAAGGTGGTGAATGAATAAAAAAATGTGATGTGAGTATCACCTCCCTTTCAAAAAGTGTTAAAGGTACCTCTAGTAAAAGGTACTTCTATTATAGCACTCGCAACATTAACGTGAGGGGCGTTATTCCCACGTTAACGGGTGTTATCCCACGTTAATCACACCATCTAAGGCGTTAAACCGGTGTTAAAGTGCCCACGTTAGCCCAATAACAGGTGTTATAGGCGTTAAAAAAAATCATTTTACCCCCCCCCCCTAACAGCTACTAGCCGTTGGGGTTTAAAAAAAAATTCATTTTACCCCCCACCTCGTTTCAAACGGCGAGTTTAAAAAAAAATCAAAAATATTTTTTTACCACTATAAATACCCAACTAAAACACCAATTTTTTTCACACTTCCATAATTCAAATTCAAGTTCATTCACAATGGATCCGAATCAAATTGATGAATTACCTCAGCAATGGTCAGACGTTGATGACGAAACTGACTTCGAATTTATGGCGGCCGCGTACGAGTATCAGCAACAGTTGGAACAAGAAACATCTCAACCTCGTAGTCGTACTCGTACCCATATATATCGTGAACGTAAGATTGCAGAAGAACGTCTGCGTAACGACTATTTCGTTGAAGGTTGTAAGTATTCAAACCGGAATTTTCGTAGAAGATTTCGTATGAGCCGGAAACTATTCCTGCAAATAGTAGAAGGTATTGAATCTTATACTTTCGAAAATATTCCATATCATTTTAATTTCTTTAGGCAATCACCCTATGCTACGGGTCGAATGAGTTTAAGTGTTCTAATGAAGTGTACGTCTATCATATGCCAATTGGCGTACATCACCACACCCGATGCATTTGATGAATACTTGCAAATGGGTGAGTGTACTTCAAAAGATTGTCTTGATAATTTTAACAAATGCATTATTGATTTGTTTATTCCGGAGTATTTATGAACCAACATGGGCCGACATTCAAAAAATTTATCAACAACATGAAGAGTGTCATGGTTTTTCGGGAATGCTTGGTAGCATTGACTGTATGTACAGGGAATGAAAAAATTGTCCGGTGGCTTGGAAAGGGCAATTTGGTAGGGGTGATAAAAAATACCCAACAATTATGCTTGAAGCTATTGCTTCTCAAGATTTATGGATTTGGCATGCATTTTTGGGATGGCGGGGGCGAATAACGATATTAATGTTTTAGACCACTCTCCGTTATTCGACGACATTCTTTCTGACGTGCCCCAAGAGCCCCTTATATGGTGATAACGCTACACGCGTCGTTCGGGGTCAAAGGAACTTCCTTTTCGTCGAGCAAGTTTTTCAACACCCTAGGCAGTGAACCTAATCGTTGTAGTGTAGTATTAGGGTAATCCACGGGAATTGATATCGTTCTCTAGGGGAATAGGAAGGCTAGTGAGGAGTTACTACTCTAAGGTTGGGGTTGAGGAAGATTATTTTTGTGCTTTTTATATTTTTTAGGAAATGGAAAGGTACGAATCTCGGGGTTTGGATTTGGAGGGTTGGTATTTCTACCGATTACTCTATTATCTAATTAACTAAGGTGAGGGTAGTCTATGTCTAATTAATGTGTGCTCGTATGATAGTTTAAGAATGTGTTTACTTAGGTTGTATTACTCCTTAATTATCTCCTATTGATGGTTGAATTGTCACGTCCTTATTCCTAATCGCGTTGTGTGTCTAAGGTCGTAGGGTAGGCGTTTATCCCTAACTCTTTGAAACTACCAAAGGGTCTCGTCTACAAAATCTCTAGGATTTATAAACTCTAACTCTAAGGTACTCTTTGGATGGTTTAGCCTACAACTACTCTAGGTGTTATAGTCTAAGGTTCGCAAAGATTAATCAAGCATTAACTACACAACGAATGACCTATCGCATTACTAGATCATTAACAATTAAGATAAGAGACAACCAATCAATATTCAATAGTTAAGTTTCATATTCCCTAAGCAAACACACAAGTAAATTAGCCGGACATGGAGAACATACAAGCATATACATAATTAATTGAAGACATAATTGAATTAATGAAGTAAAACACTTATCTTGGTGTAAGATAGGGTTTGGAACCCTAAAATACTGTACAAGACAGCCTTGGTTCGGTTTAGGTTTTTACTCCAAAAGACTACACACTGAATAATGACAAATTCGGATTCTATATATAATATTACATTCGCGACGGCGTCACCTTATGATTTGTGACGCCGTCAGGTCGCCGTCATTAGGGTTTCGTCTTGGCCACGTTAGTCTTGCGACGGCGTCACCTTATGCTTGTGACGCCGTCCTCTTCAGCCTCTGACGCCTTTTGGATCAAATCTAGGCCGTCTGAGTTGCGACGGCCTACTCTTTTAAAGCCTGACACCGTCACTTGTAAATAAGCAATTTGGCTACTGAGCCGTCACAAAAGTGATGCGACGGCGTCGCAGTTAACACCTGACGCCGTCCCCTTGTATTTCAGCAGCTTGAGTGTCTCGATTCTTGACTTTGGCCATTTTCTTCGTATATCTGCGCCTTTTCGTCTAAATAAGTGCCATTCCAGCAATTTGCCTTCAAGAAACCCAAAAAGTGAAAAGGAACGATATTAAGTAATAACGGATACAAAAGTGATCAAATAAGGGCTTAAACGACCCCTCAAAATGGTACGTTTTAAAACCTTTTCAAATATCCCTACACTTGGTATTTGCTTGTCCTCAAGCAAATGTGCTTTTAGCCAATTAATTTATAAGTTAAGGGTCATGAAGCATTGGTTTAAAACAATCCACAACACATATAAGCCCCGCAAAAGTCATAACAAGCACGGAAATTACATACTAGCACCTCACATGGGGTGTTTGGGTACTCACATCTCTCGGGTGTATATGAAATATAACAAGTTGGAAATGGAAGATAAACACTCATTAACCGGTCCTAGTACATAGATTACCATAAGCTTGAGATTAGATCAAACCTCCATCGCTTTGGCGTAAGCACCTAGGAAAGACTATCAAAGAGGTCTTTTAAAGGGTTGTAATGTTAGGCTTACGGTAGGGAAACAAAGGGTTTGGTGGGATAGGCTATTTAGTGGTGGCAAGTAAAAAATATTTATGTTACAAGCATACGAAGAATAGCGTTGCTAAGCTAAGACTCGACACTCTAAACTCTAGATAACTGAAACAAACAAACATAAAATTAAAGGATAGATGTAGGATGGTAGCCCGTATGGTTTTTTTTTTTTCAACACTTTTTTTTCTTTTTCTCTTTTTCTATTTTTTTCGATTTTTTTTTTTTTTTTTTTACATAAACTTTTACTCTACCATCCTCTACGGTAACATCAAAATGATAGGGATTTATAGGCACATCCCTACACTTGAGTTTTTTATTACTCTAACACTAATTTGACCCGAATTGAAAAGATCAAAACACTTGGAGTACATTATTACGCAAATAAAGGGAATTTGAATTTAACGTTCCCTTCTCGTCATTTCATAAACTTTAACTTTTCCCATGAGTCTCAATCGTCCCAAAACTGTATACAAAGGATATGACTCGACTTAGCAACTCATGCAAGCAACTAGATAATTGAACTAAGGGTTTTTAGGGTGATAACAATAATGCACTAAAAGTGAGTGCATATAAGGTAGGCTAAGGCGATTTGGGTGTACATTTGGGGGTGGGGTGTAAACAATGCTCTTCATTGATATTCCGAAAAACCGAAACATCACGAGAACCGCGAAAAGGATAGGCTCAGAGGGGTTAACTAGGGGTATCGTGTACTAAAAGTGAGTACAACGCAAGGGTGTGGGGGAATTACTCAACCGAGGTGGAAGAAGTAATTATATTACAGGTATCAAACAAGGGTTATCCTAATGCCTCTTATCATTTAGTTATTCCTAACTACACAAGTGTAGTCTTACTAGCGATCTCGGGATGCATCACAAAACAAGTTCTAGAATCTATTATACTACCGGTTCACACACTAAGCATTAAAGATGAATGCTTTAATTCCTACTAATCTAAGGGTGATCCTCACATTTTGGGTAGAATTTAAGTGGTAAAGGGTTTTTGTGCTAGTCATGCAACTTCCTATCCATGAGACGCTTTTGTTAAGACTAATGGCCCACTCCTATATGTCATGAAAAATTAAAAATTTGGTGCCAAAATTACCCTAACCGACATTTTCTCATGGTTTATTACACAAATACAATTGGACAAAGCAAATAATCAAGGATAAGCATAGTTTCAAAGTTCCCGTTTTATTTTCCTCCCTACACTTAAACTGAACATTGTCCCCAATGTTCCCCGAAAGTATCAAAGTTATGATAATAGAAGGTAATTAAAAACGAAAGAAACTAGTACTCCCCTGATTAGCTTGGTAGGATCCGTGTAAAGTGGTGGTTAAATCCTCTCCAAGAAGAATGTATGCGTGAAAAGCTCCTTCCAACCTTATGTTTCTTCTTCTTGATAAATAAAACCTGCACACTTGAAGAAAACAAACGAAACCTTCGCGTAAAATCGGCGGTAATAATATATATAAGACTCTACTAAACTAGGATATAATGCTTGTGGAATGGATGTTTACAGAATTTTTGAAAAATTAAGACCTGGAAAATTCCAAAATTTATAAGTAGCTCAGAAAACGAGAAAAAAGCAATCTGTTATTTTTACTCCTTCCTACGCCGTTTGCGATCTGACGCCCAGTTATCCTGACAAAACGGGTCATGATTTTCTGGAAAAAATTCTAGAAAATTTACATCTTTAAAATCTGGAAAATTTTCCTGCAAAACATCCATTATGACTCGATACAAGCATTTGACTCGAACAAACACACATATATATCTTTTAATTAATTGAAATTCTCATGTTTACGTTTCTTTTGAAAACGTGTGTAATCCTCCCTACAATTATCCCTTATGTAAAATACCTTTATATGTGATTAAGACGAGGTTAAAAACAAAGTAAAGCATTTTTACGAATTTAAACATGAGAGTAAACAATCAATAAAAGATATATGACAAAAACAAGCAAACAATTAAGCATTGTTGCCTCCCACGAAGCGCTTTTCTTTATTTATGAGTCTTGTAGCTAGACTCGTAGTCGTGCTCCTACGTGGTCTCGTGCACGCTTACGTGCTCATACTTAAGCCATTCCAATGTTCTCTCATTCTTTTTGTAATCATCTCCTAACTCTAGGCATTTTTTGTAATACCTCTTAGTTTTCTCATATGGGTACCTAAGTCCACTTTGCTTATCCCTTTCACTAAGCAATGGAATAGGGGTCATTCTATTACACGCCTCAATATCCTTGTGTTTAAACTTAGGATGAGCATGTGGCATTTGGTAGATAAAGTCTTCAACTTCATCAGAGAATGTAATTAGACCATCAACCATCCGTTCATTCAACCTAGTCATTCTTTTGAAAGGTTTTCCAAAAATTACTTGAGTGAGGTCCTTATCAATAAATTCTCCTAAGTCTTCTAAGACCGTGAACTCTACCAAATAAGCAAAACTTCCAACAAACACGTGCAAATGAGTGACTGCTTCAACAACATTGTTCCCTTGATAAGTTAACTCATTGATCTTGATTTTATTGTATAGGTCCCTTGAGATTAAGCTAAAAGGCAAGAATGAATTCAAGTAAGCATCGAACCCTTATAATCCTATTTTGCAAGGGAATTTCATGTTAAAGGGACCATCTTTCTCAATTCTACACCTAGGGTCAAAACATTGGGAGGGGTCTTCTTCCATTTCAAAACTAACTTCATCAATGACCTCCCAGTTGTCAAGTGCCTCATCAGAATCAAATTCCTCATCGGAATCTGAGTCATAGAAAGGACTTTGTTGTTGCCAATTTAGCTCATTATGCCCTAGGTGATTTCCAAAATGGTGAACGGGTGAAGGGTTTTGTGGGATTGTATTCTCAATTTCGGGTAATGTGAAGAATCTTCGGTGGTAGACACGTATCATGGAGAGTGATGGGTTTTACGAACAAAGGTCACGAAGAAGGGGGATAGACTACAAGGAAGCTAAAAATGGGAAAAAAAGTTTACTTGATAGGAATGAAGCAAAGAAACCTAAGTGAAGTGGACTTCTAACTAGCTATTCTATTCCCCGGCAGCGGCGCCAAAAACTTGATAACGCTACACGCGTCGTTCGGGGTCAAAGGAACTTCCTTTTCGTCGAGCAAGTTTTTCAACACCCTAGGCAGTGAACCTAATCGTTGTAGTGTAGTATTAGGGTAAGCCACGGGAATTGATATCGTTCTCTAGGGGAATAGGAATGCTAGTGAGGAGTTACTACGCTAAGGTTGGGGTTGAGGAAGATTATTTTTGTGCTTTTTATATTTTTTAGGAAATAGAAAGGTACGAATCTCGGGGTTTGGATTTGGAGGGTTGGTATTTCTACCGATTACTCTATTATCTAATTATCTAATTAACTAAGGTGAGGGTAGTCTATGTCTAATTAATGTGTGCTCGTGTGATAGTTTAAGAATGTGTTTACTTAGGTTGTATTACTCCTTAATTATCTCCTATTGATGGTTGAATTTTCACGTCCTTATTCCTAATCGCGTTGTGTGTCTAAGGTCGTAGGGTATGCGTTTATCCCTAACTCTTTGAAACTACCAAAGGGTCTCGTCAACAAAATCTCTAGGATTTATAAACTCTAACTCTAAGGTACTCTTTGGATGGTTTAGCCTACAACTGCTCTAGGTGTTATAGTCTAAGGTTCGCAAAGATTAATCAAGCATTAACTACACAACGAATGACCTATCGCATTACTAGATCATTAACAATTAAGATAAGAGACAAACAATCAATATTCAATAGTTAAGTTTCATATTCCCTAAGCAAACACACAAGTAAATTAGCCGGACATGGAGAACAAACAAGCATATACACAATTAATTGAAGACATAATTGAATTAATGAAGTAAAACACTTATCTTGGTGTAAGATAGGGTTTGGAACCCTAAAATACTGTACAAGACAGCCTTGGTTCGATTTAGGTTTTTACTCCAAAAGACTACACACTGAATAATGAAAATTTCGGATTCTATATATAAGATTACATTCGCGACAGCATCACCTTATGATTTGTGACGCCGTCGGGTCGCCGTCATTAGGGTTTCGTCTTGGCCATGTTAGTCTTGCGACGGCGTCACCTTATGCTTGTGACGCCGTCCTCTTTAGCCTCTGACGCCGTCTGGATCAAATCTAGGCCGTCTGAGTTGCGACGGCCTACTCTTTTAAAGCCTGACACCGTCACTTGTGAATAAGCAATTTGGCTACTGAGCCGTCACAAAAGTGATGCGACGGCGTCGCAGTTAACACCTAACGTCGTCCCCTTGTATTTCAGCAGCTTGAGTGTCTCGATTCTTGACTTTGGCCATTTTCTTCGTATATCCGCGCCTTTTCGTCCAAATAAGTGCCATTCCAGCAATTTGCCTTCAAGAGACCTAAAAAGTGAAAAGGAACGATATTATGTAATAACGGATACAAAAGTGATCAAATAAAGGCTTAAACGACCCCTTAAAATGGTACGTTTTAAAACCTTATCATATGGTCAATGGAACTAGGTATGAACAGGGGTATTACTTGGCTGACGGAATTTACCCACAGTGGGCAACTTTCGTCAAATCCTTCTCGTCAACAACTGACGAAAAGCATACGTACTTTAAAAGGAAATAGGAAAGTGCCCGAAAGGATATTTGATAACATCAAATTATCCTGAATATTAAGTGTCAATTTCACCCGATAATGCTTGTAATTTATATCATTTATATGGATTTATGCTTGTTTTCCATTATATTCCACTTTCAGGTAAATTACGAGCATTGGAGCTAAAGAGACGCGGAATTGAAGAATTACTAAAGATTTATCATAGTATGCGCACTTTGAAGAAGTTACGGCGTAACTCATCTCTCACATTACGCCGTAACTAAAGCGTGACTGAGAAAGCCAACTCATCAGAAGATTACTGCGTAACTCTCCTAAAAGATTATGACGTAACTATATTAGGTCAAATGAGGTTCCGCGCCGCTGATAACTACGCCGTAACTCTTGCATAAACTACGGCGTAACCAAGAATTATTGAAGATACGGCGTAACCACTTCTAAGGTTACGCCGTAACCAGCAGATCTAGTGCAATTTACGAAGAAATAGATGGTTACGGCGTAACTATTTTATTAGTTACGCCGTAACCCAGATCTGGCCTATAAATACCCCACGATTTCCAGCATTTCAAATCGTCCCTTTTCACACACCACAACCAAAGAAGGTGGGAAGAAGCCAAAGGCAGGTCTAGAGGAGCATACGGAGCTATCTCCAAAAGAGGAATCACTCCCCTACGATAAGCATTAGCATTTTATCTTTCCTTTACTTTCGATTCATGTATTTCGTAACATTAATTATTGAATTGATCTGTATGGTTAATATGAGCGGCTAAGCACCTCTTGGTGATGGCCTGGTTATGATTCCTTAATTGTTTTGTTTGCGTTTATATTACTTCCGTATAATTATTTCTAAGTGTATGCATGCATAGTTTATTGGTAGCTACCCTTGTTTCGGTAGTTTTGAATGGCGGTAGAGGCTAGTTGCTTAGGAGATATGACTAACTGACCCTAAGTGAGTAGACTGAGACGGGAAGGGTAAGATATGACCAACTGACGACCTTTTCTACTTGTGCGATTTGACCAACCGATCACCTACCGTTTGGATGAACTTAAGAATTAGGGGGTGAGTGTTTAAGTTGCTAACGCCCTGGCACTCACTATTATAAGTCTAGCATGTAGCGGAACTTAATGACTCGGCTTAGGGGACCAGGAACAACTGGACTTATGAAGGGACACCTGACTTCTCCAGTGGTGGCATCTTTGCGGATAGGTTAGGGCGAATTGACCAAATGTTGTCCTCTCGACTTTGACCTCACCTGAAGTAATTGGAAGTAATTAGACGTAGACATTACTAGCTAGGATGAATAACTAGGTTAGCACCACTCTCCTTTATTGATCTCAACCTAAACTTAGTATTAATCCAACACACATAGCTCTTGAGACGACCTCGGTTTTACCGAATACTACACTACACATGACCTGGTACACTGCCCGTTAGTGCATTAGGGTAGACCATAGGTATAACGAGACATTATAAATATTAAAACCTAGTCAGTACAACCTGCATCAATATTAAACGTGCTTTTGGTGTGCTTCAAGGGTGTTGGGGTATACTACAACAACCGGCACGTCAAATGAAAATTGTCAATATACGTAGAATCATGTATTCTTGCATTATTTTGCATAACATGATTATAAAAGATCAAAAATTTGCATTACGTGACTATAACGACGTGTAGGTGGATCCGTCAGCACGTTTGAGGCAACGAAGATGGGTCGAAAGATGTGATACTCACCGTCGTAAGGCAAAAGAAATACACGACCGACAAACGCATACCCAACTCCAACAGGACCTTGTGGAGCATGTTTGGCAGAAGAATCTTGAACGACAACATCAACAACAAGAAAGCGACGATGATGAATAAGTATTTACTATGTTTTGTTATTTTTTTTTCGTTGTAATTTTTTTTAATTATTTTATATTTGGTATTGTAATATGTTTAAGTTAAGGTTATGTTTTTTTAATAAATGAAGTGTTTGTTTTAGTTTAGGGGTTGAATTTGAAAATATGTGAGTTAAGATTTAACCTTGAGATGTTATGATAGTGGGTGTTTTTTGAGTGAGTTAAGGTGAAATGTTAAAGCTGATGTGGTGCTGACGTGACAGGAAGTTAAAGAATAACTTGAGTTATGAATGCAAATGCTCTTATGAGATTTTTACACGGCTAATAGTTGATTACAGCATGTGTTCATAACACAATCAGAAATAGGGGTGTTCATGGGTTGGGTAAATACCCGGATAAACCGAAAACCGAAACCGAACCGAGCCGAAAATAACCGAACCGAACTTGCCAAAACCGAACCGAACCGAATTAAATATTCGGTTTTCGGTTCGGTTATGGTTTTAGCTATCCAAACCGAAAACCGAACCGAAAACCGAATTTAAATAAATATATATTTTTTTATATATTTATATAAAAATAATATTAAAACTCTTTTAAATATAACATTTTTTAAGCTTTATTTTTTTTTTCTTTTTAAAAATTTATATAAATAAATGAATAAATAATTAAATTTATGTAGTTCGGGTTATTCGGTTTGGTTTTCGGTTATGGGGGTCGGTTTTTGGTTATTCGGTTCGGTTTTCGGTTCGGTTGAATCAATTTAAGTTCGATTCGGTTCGGTTCTCGGTTATACCCAGAAAAAAAAATTAACCGAACTAACTGAACCGAACAAACCGATAACCGAACCGATGAACACCCCTAATAAAAAATTATTTAGTACAAATTTAATATTGGGCCAGATTGTCCATCTGACTGATTAGCCCAATTTACAATGCAAAGAGATACTTTTTGTATTTTTGAAGCTAAAATCACTTTTGCAAACAACTAGAAAGCACAATGCAAAACTTAAACAAAGCTATTGGACAAGTAAATTACTTTGCTTACTTAAACGCGTGCACTTAAACTCCGAGGAACTCGAAACATGCATCCAAGTAATGATAAAACAAGTTTGTAAGGGGTGAGTTTGTATCATAGTAAGATCAAATCAATCACATCCAAAGAAGTGAAAATTTTATTATTAATCATTGATCAGTAAATCCTTTGGGGACAAAACATTTCCCTAAAAGATGTAAGTATTCATTGTGTATCGAAAATAGCGACGACACTTAAGCTAAGACCATACTGAACTCGTACTCCATACTTGTTCTTTATTCTCATAACAAAACACTATAAATAAATAAAACATGAAGATGCATCAAGTCACCACTCTATTTGCTTCCAAAATTTAAGCAATATCAGCCCACCTGCATAACGACAAACACAAAAATTAGCAAGTATAGTTGTGAATTCATTCATTACAAGAGAGTGTCAAGACTTTACCCAAGCTCACTGAGTTTCATGTAAGACTCTGAATAAGCTTGAAAGAAAGCATTTTGATCCTGTTATATAATAGTCCCAAGGTAAAGAAACCGTAAGTGTGTATGCTTATCACCTTATGGATCAAGAATTAAATAACACATTATGGAATTATGTATTGTGTTCATACCATCACATGTATATATTTTCATTATGCCATAATTGTTTTACATGATGTATGAATGTTCTTATCGTGTTTATGGTAATATAATCACAATGGCTATACTTACCGCAGCAAATTTCTCAACAAGAGGTCGGAAAATAGGATCTGCAAGGAGGGCCTTATCGCTAGGTAGCTTGAGAAGCCCTGCCTTCTCACCAGCCAATAGTTCTCTGTTGCAGATTGAAGGAATTAGTAACTTTATAAATCATGTTGACGTGAGAGCGACCAAAAGATGGAAATAAATCTTACTTGTAGTAGCTGTTATCAAAGACTAACGGGTTTGATGTCCATGATCCTTCAAATCCAGACTTGTCCTTGTGACCAGATCCCTAGAAGCATAAGCAGTTGCATTATAAAACGTTGACATCTAAAGTTGTAATCAATAAAGTTAGAGATGACAAAATGGGCGGATCATGTAACAACTTAAAACTAGTAAGCTTTTACGGGTAGTTTTTTACTAGTTTCATGTCAAGCCATTTTTAATATTTTACTCATTCAAATCGTTAGAGACAAAGCACAAACAAAAGCAACTCAATCATAATTAAATGTGTCACCAGGGTATGGCCACCAGAGAGAGCAACAATATCTTGATCGTTCAAGCCCATGGTGTTGATAAACACATTCCGTAGTTGGTCAGGTCCTAAAACATAAAAATGTGATATTATGGTCTGGGAGTCAAAACATAATGAAAATCAACACGGCGTTATATTTTTAGCCAACCCATATTAGGAACAGGAAGACGGCCTTCTGGTGGGGGGGTGTTCATGTCCTGAGAGAATGAAAATTAAGAGTTAACAACCTATTATTATTAAAAAGTTGCTTTGTAACTTTTGGTCTCATGGTATCAGAGAATACGAGTGCATACCGGTCTTCCAGGGTGGAATGGAACAATTGGTCCTCCAGTAACTTCGACCGCGAGTGCACCAACCAACTATATCAGAACATACATAAATTAATATCCAGAATACTAAATAAAGTTGACATGATATATAGATCAAGATACCATTAAAAAGTCGCCCCATGAGAGGATACTGAACTCTTGTCTAAGAGGATCCAACATATTGATGGCAACATCAAGACCAACGTTGGCACCATGGGCTTGCTCCTCTTTCTGCCTTATGGTACCGAATGGACCTCCAGTCTTGGTCTTCACATCAAATGTGCCAGCAGTGTGAAATCTGCAGACCAAAGATTTTCAACAATCAGTTACGTTATATAACTTGGTATAAACTTTTGTATTTGCTGCATAACGCGAGCATAGTACTAGTTAACAAGATTAGAACAGTTGACGTACGCAAGCCTCAGCATGAGAGGAGCACATCCACTCTCAGTTAGAAAGGCTTTGAGCTTCGGCTTGGCTGCTTCAAGTGCCATGCGGTACTCCTGAGTTATAACTGGATAAACCTTTCCCATTGTTTCTGATTTTGCTAAAATCGAACTATATAAAAAATGAAACATCGAGTAAGATACAGAAAATTCTAAGCACTTCCGAATAACTAAAGCGGATGAATTGTACTTCATAATAATAGTGTGCGAAACATAACAAATGCACACTTGACATTTCTAAGATGTGTTTACGACGAGAACATTGTCTTTATAACTTATAAGACATCTTATTAGATATCAAAAAGGATATAAGGACCAAATTTACTCTTGGAAGTCACATATGAAATCGTAGTTTAACAAAGCAAGCAACACTTTAGACCATGCAATGCTATGAGCTGGAGATCAAAGGCCTTTGAAAAGATGATCATCCACAAAATCACAAATGCATAGAAGTTAACTTTACATTTACCTAGAATGTGCCGCAAATAGTCGATGAGATAAAAGGTGAAATATAGCACTTGGATTAAAACTGAATGTGTTTAGAAAATTGGCAACACTTTCTTTTTATAGGGGAGTCCCAGTTTTAACGTTTTGCTAGTATTTACTGATCTTTATTTTGGGTGTTTAATTTATACGGCAGTTTGAGATATAAATGGAAGAGTTACCAAAAAAAGTCCTTTGACTACATTTAAACCAACTTATTCAGTTTTTGTATATCTACACTACTATATAAAGTATTTGGGACTTTCTATAAAAGGAAGTCTTAAAAAGATTAAGCCTACACACTTGCCACTTATGGAATCATTTTGTTGGTTTCTAAGCATTACAAGTTTTAAAGTACAATTAATATACCATATGGTACAAAACAATAGTGCATAAATCATTTTTTTCTTCATTAAAACACTCACTAAATGAAATCTATGAATCATTAATGATATTATTAAAATACCTCATCACTCAAAAGTACAATTAATATAACACATGTTACTAAACAATAATGCATAAATCATCTTATATGTTTTTTTTCAAAACACTCACTAAATAAAATTTACAAATCATTAATGATATTATTAATATACCCCCTCACTCAAAAGTACAATTAATATATCACATGGTATAAAACAATAATGCATAAATAATTTTATTTATTTCTTTAAAACACATACTAAATAAAATTTACAAATCATTATACATATCGTACAAACCAATCTTTTATGTAGTCGCACTTTCTGACACCACTTTTTTCGACCACACAATGGACCACCATTTACGACCACAACTTAGCAACATAGACACCGCCATGCCGAAACCGCTACTTTAAAACACCCTTTATGTTTAAACGTTATATAATATTGCACGTCCAAAACAACTAGCAATAGTGGTGACCACCGTTTTCGTATCGTCGTTATATCGTGATGCATGGGTTCACTGCCATTTTTTATGAAATAGTGTGCAATAAAGTTTTTCCCTAAATTTATCGTCATGCGTAAAGTTAGCATAATGAAAAACATGTAATCGCTCACCAAATTTTTTGATTGCATGGTGTCCGCCACCGCAACGCGTGAGTACCCCGCTATAAAAGTTTTTTATAATGTTACTAAATGCATAAACAAGAATACGAGCTAACTTTCAATTAATAACCTCTGTTATACATTTTTTCTTCTTTCTATAAAAGCAATTCATCGAAAAGACTTTACCGTCGCTGACAAAAATAATCAAACAGGTACCCGTCGCTGCAACGCGCGGGTACCCGGCTAGTATTGTTAATTGTTAAACATATACAAAAATTTTAAAAATAAAATCGAGATAGGACCTTATTTTAGTAGCTTAACTTTGTATTAGTTGTAGTTATTGTTGGCTACAATCAAGCTTAAATGTGTTGTTTTTTTCTTCTAGGATTCACTATACTTAAGTATCTTGTTAATATAGTTGATGTCTCGTTTGTATTTGTTCTTCGTTTTGTTTGAAAATATAATAATGCCTTTCGGAAAAAAAAATGTAAAACGTGATATATATATTTTTTTTAGAAAGGCATCAATTTATAAAACTAAAAACCAAATTACAAACCAAAGGCATCCCACCTCCCTAACAAGGAAGTTAAAAAGGCTGGGACCCAAGAGAACAAAACAAGACATGCACCCGTAGTGCACAAAGAACCCAAAAACCACAAACTCTAAGGCTCCAACACATATGGGTACCAATCCCTAAGACTCAAGCAGAAACATAGATAACTGCACTGTCACACAAAGAACAACACCACAAGAGAACTGCAAACTGACTAAATAAACTCGAACACAACCCCAACAGCTTGCCTCATGGGTTACTGTTGATCTATCAAAACGTTGACTCGACTCTTATTAGGATCTCTTAGCCATTCTTGCCAGCACCACGAACCTTTTTTTTCACGACGTGAGATCCAATGAAAGCTTTTTAATTGAATATCTTGTACAATCTTGTTAACACATGTAACCTTATTGTTGAAAACCCGATTATTACGTTCTTTCCAAATGAAGTATCCGGTTACCCATATCACCACTTGCCACCACTTTCTGTTCTCGTTTGATTGTGAACGAAACCCATTGTGTTTAAAGATATCTCCTACCGTAAATACTTCTACATTCCCACCATTCCACCAATCAAATATTTTGACCCATATACTCCATGCCATGTTGCATAATAACAAGGAATGGTTAATTGTTTCCACATTATCATCACAACAAGGGCATAGAAGTGTATGCAAGTCAATGCCTCTTTTATCTAACTCGCTACGAACAGGAAGTATACCTTTCAACGCACGCCAAACAAATATGTTTACCTTTTTCGGAACAAGTTTATTCCATATTGTTTCTTGTCTTGGCCCATTCACTTGAAGCCACTTCTCATCCACTAATCTTGATAGATCTTTAACCGCGAAACTTTCTTCCTTATTGAGTGTCCACCACCAACGATCTCTACAATCATGAGACAAAGTGATAGTATTTAAAATTCCTACCAATTCTTCAAATTCGCTACAACCCCTTCCCCTTGGTTCCCTAACCCAATCCCACTCCCATGACCAAACCCCATCGATCCAAGCGCCCCTTTCCGCTACCTTTGCATCTTTTTTCCTATCTAAGTGATATAGTCTAGAAAATTTATCACATAATCTCCATTCTCCAACCCATCTATCTAGCCAAAAATAAGTATTATTCCCACAACCCACTTTTTTTACAATAGATGAAGTAAAGCCTATCCCCACTTTATTTATATCAAACCCCACCCGTATTATATCATTCCATATACACCCGCTTGCCCCATCTTTACGCATCTCTACATCCCTTAGCCCCCCGTCACAACCATGAATACTTTTGATTACCTTAACCCATAACGCGTCCCCCTCCCTCCAAAATCTTCACCACCATTTACCCAATAAAGCCCAATTTTTTGCCCTTAAAGACCCAATATTTAACCCCCCCGCCCCATAAGAAGAAAGAACATTATTCCATTTAACCCATGACATTTTTTTACTCTCACTTACCCCACCCCAAAAAAAATCTCTCCTGATACTCTCAATTTGTTTAATCACACACGAAGGCACATGGAACATCGAGAAATAATACAACGGTAAACTACCCAGGACCGATTTAATCAACGTTAATCTACCACCAAAGGACATCGATCTAGCTCTCCATTCGGACAATCTACTCTTGAATTTTTCCACCACTGGTCTCCAAGTGTGAACTCGTCTCATGCATGCTCCAATAGGCAGCCCCAAGTACGCAAATGGGAATTCACCAACACTACATCCCATATATTCTGCCATAACCTCCACCTCACTCGATGAGACTCCTATCCCATATAATCTACTTTTGTTAAGATTAATTTTCAAACCCGATACTTCTTCAAAGCATTTTAAAATGCACATTAAATTTTGTGCATTTTCCTTATCCCATTCTCCAAAAAATATAGTGTCATCGGCGTATTGAAGATGTGATACTGATACCATAGCTTCACCCACTAAAACCCCCTTATATATTCCCTTAGAGACCGCTTCACTGATAATTGCATTTAACCCCTCCGCCGCTAATATGAATAAAAACGGAGACAACGGGTCTCCTTGTCTCACACCCCTCTCTAGACCAAACTCTTTCGTTGGAGACCCATTGACCAAGATGGACATAGATGATGATCTCAAACACGCCTCAACCCACATACACCACTTGTTGCCAAATTTCATCCTTTTCATGATGTCAATTAAGAACCTCCAGTTTATACTATCATATGCTTTTTCAAAATCTACCTTAAGTATGAGACCCTTCTTGTTTTTCTTTTTCATGAAATCCACAGTTTCATTAGCAATGAGTATACCATCCAAAATAAATCTACCCTGGATGAATGCATTTTGAACCTCGCCGACCACATTCCCGATAACCTTCTTAACTCTTTCCGCTAAGATTTTTGATAGAATCTTGTAATAACATCCAATTAAGCTAATAGGGCGGAAGTCCTTAAGCTCAGTCGGATCTGTCACCTTAGGAACTAGTGTCACAAAAGATGCATTGCATCCTCTTGACACCTCCGTCTTTTCCCAGAACCATCTCACGGCCTTAACCAAATCGTCTTTAAATATATCCCAGAACTTTCTTATGTACTTAAAGTTGAAACCGTCTGGCCCCGGGGATTTATCACACCCACACCCCCACACCGCATCTCTAATTTCCTTTTCATCAATTGCTATTTCTAACATTTCTACATCTCCCTCTGAGAGCTTAGCCACTCTTTCACACCTAAAATATGGTCTTGACTTGTCATATTCTGTAAATATGGACTTGTAGTAACCAAAAACTTCTTCTTTAATTTTCTCTGGGTTTTCACACCACCTTCCATCAATCATTAACCCACGAATATTATTTTTGTTTTTCCTTCTTTTTATCATCGCGTGGAAAAACTTGGAGTTCTCATCCCCGTCTAAATCCCATTTCACTCTAGCCTTTTGCTTTAACACATACCACTTTTCTCTATCTTTGTCAATCCATGCCTTTCTAGTTTCTAGCCATTCTTTCGTTTCCCTTTCATCAAGATCACGCACCTCAGCTTCTAATTCCCATTCCATAGCCTTCTTTCTAAAGCTATCAATACTCTCTTCCATACTCCCAAACTTCACCTTACTCCATTCTTTAAGAGCCTTCTTGACGTTTTTGAGCTTGTCTTGAATTCTACAATCCGGCCGATAGCTTTTAACTTCCTTACTCCATGCATTAGACACCACCTGGACTATGTCTACATCCTCAAGCCACACATCAAAAGCCCGAAATGGCTTTGGTCCGAAATCAACATCAGTATCTTTAAGTAAAATTGGACAGTGATCTGATAGTTTCCGATCCAATGCAATCACCGCCAAGTTACTCCATTTATTCTTAAATGTCTCGGAGACCAAGAATCTGTCCAATTTACTGAATTTTAATCCATCGTCACTTACTCTTGTGAAACGTCTACCACCCATCAGAATCTCCACAAGACGAGCTAAGTTTATAAAGTCATTAAACCCATCTGCATCTGTTTGGTGAAACTGTTTATTTTTTTTGTCCTCTTCGATCCTGACTTCATTAAAATCGCCTAACACACACCACGCTTCATTCCCGCCTTCCATCAAGTTTAATAGTCTGCTCCATAGAGATGTTTTTTGTTGGGTCACATGAGGACCATACACACACACAAAAAATATATCATCGTCAACACCCTTCCATTCACCCTTTACGGCAACAAATCTTTCGTCTCCAACACCATGTTTACACACAAATATATTACTATCCCATACTAATAATAAACCACCAGATCTACCATTAGCCTCTTTTTGAACATACCCAAAATTTCTGTTACCCCAAACTTCCTCAATCCACACCTCGTCTATTATTTTACTCTTAGTTTCTTGTAAAGCTATCATATCCGGGCTCTCCTTGTGCCGAATTGCTTTAATCCACCCCTTTTTATCTTCAGTACCCACCCCTCTAATATTGATAGAAATAACTTTCATAATGAGACTTTAATTAAACGAACAACAATCAGATCTAAACTTACATTTCCTTATTTGCTGCCCCCTTGAGACTCTCCTGCTGACCCACCGTTTCCCACACAATACCAATTTTTTCTCCAATAGCTTTAACTTTCTCCATGTTTATTGAATTTTTTGAATTTGTATCCGGCTTACCATCCCCTAGTTTTATGTTGTTACAACCATTCATAGATTCAGGTACCGCCGTATGCGAAACCTTATATGCATCGGATAAGACTTGCCCTTTATTATTATCGCCTACCCCATTGACCCACGAGTACCTTCTCTTTTGACTCGTTGCCGACTTACCGAGTTTGAGACTACGTCTTCGCAATTTTTCCATCCCTCTAGCTTGAGTTTTAGCCGTTACCATCCCAGGATCAAACAAACACTGCTCATATGTTCCCCCAACAGATACTTTGCGTTTTTTGTTGAATCGATCATTATCAATACTATTATCTTGACTGATAATATTGACATCTTGTGAGCCTATAAACTTTGTATTAATTTCACCGCCATTATTGTTAGTTTGTGCATCAGATGTATCTACCCGACCTTGCTTCCCGTGAGGATAATACCCATCTTTTTTCTCTTCATGGGCCTTTTCTCCGTTATTCACTTCTTCTTGGATCACAGCATCTTGGGTTGCTGTTTTGTGAGCCAAATTGTTTGATATCTCACCCGTATGGGCTTTTTCGATGTGGGCCTGATAGCCCGACTGATCCACACTCTTCCTCATCTTAGCCCATTCTATTATCTCTATATTGTCACGTGACCAACTATAATTTTCAGTATTTTTAGTTCCTGACTTTTCATAAGCTATGACCTCCTCGTTCTCTTCTCCATGCGTCTTGGAAATAACACTTCTCACTTTAGCCGCCAAGCTCCCCTCGTTCAGTGTAACGTCATTATCATCTTTTAATTCGAATTCAAATTCCGTTGACCTTCTTGCGTACCGTGCCTCTCTATCTTCCAGGTTTGACTTCCGACTTTCGTTACCCGCCTGCTGGTGCTCGTCATCTTCTTCCCCGTCGCCTTCACCCACCGAGTATGCTTCTTGATCCATTGCCACCGCGTTATTTTCCCCATTCTCCGGTTGATGCTCTTCTTCATCCTCTTCTGTTGCTTTTTGTATCTCCTCAATCTCGACCACATTACTAATTTCTTCAACAACAACAACTTTATACGTTCTCTTCTTCACCTTGATATGTACTACTTCTTTAATTAGCTCGGGTGTTATTATATGGATCATTACTCTACCAATTGCAACTGATTGATGACCTTCTAAACAACAGTTATTTGTTTCAATAATAGACCCATGTAAAGCTGCAATTTTTTTAAATGTTGCTTCGTTCCAACATGCTATCGGAACCCCCATGATATTTAGCCATGTGAGTCTTCCCGACGGTCGATATTGGTCGTCCCACTTTCTCATCTTCCACATCCATCTCCTAATACCATGTTCGATGTTTCCTAGAACGTTGTTAACTGTTTCCACTGAATCTACAATAATCATCACCTCAAGACCTCCCAAGTGTTTGACTGCCACATTATATAGCCCTTCGATCTCACACAACCCTGGTAACTTGTCAAGGTACTCCAGCTTTTTTACTTCTCCAATGATGCCTCGACATAGTGTTTCCTTATCAATCTCGCTATCCATTATTTCAATAGTGCGTACATCATCCACAACCTTCGCTTTCACACCAGACCCACCCTTATTCGTTTCTGATTTATAGTCTCCATTCCCAGGTTCTTTCATTCCCATGTCTCCAACATCATCACCATTATTAACCCCCTTCTTCAATCCTCCCAACACATCGCTATATCTACGATTATCTCTTTCATTAATGGGTATTTGCGTTACACTCCTTGTGTCTTTCCTTTGATACTCTGTTTTTTGTTCCACATTACCCCTATGATTTACACCTTCCCTTCTATCATATGCTTTGTATACCCTAAGGTATTCGTTACCTATCCTTATGCTACTTAAAGATCTAACCAGCAATTCCATATTGACTATATTTTTGAACCGCACGAACCCATACCTTTGTCCGTTCCACAGTCTCTTCTTTACCATGAACATGTCGTACACAATTCCATATTTCTTAAACACCATCCACAAGTTACCCATCCCCCATGAGTCCGGAAAATTAAAGAACATGAACGAAGCCGATGATTTTTTATTACCGTTGATGTTATAGGTCCCATAAGATTTGCCGTTGTAGAATCCTCTTGTTCCGTTTTGCCTTTTTGTCTCACCCCTCATTTTCTCTCTCTAAAACGTGATATATTGATTGAATAAATTATGAGGGCCCGTTTGGTTCGGCGGAATCCTAAGGATTCTGGTGGAATTGGAATTCAATTCCATTTCATAACGTGTTTGGTTGAAAAATTTAAAGAATTTGGAATCTGAATTCCATTCCTTACTGTGTTTGGTTGGCAAACGGAATGGAATGAAATTCCTTCAAAATCCTATATATATGGAATTCAACATTCCATGGCAATATGAGAAGGATTGTTTACAATTCCATAAAATTCATATTATTATTATTATTATTATAATTCACACTTTTATTATTATTATTATTATTATTATTATTATTATTATTATTATTATTATTTTTTATTTATTTTATTTTTATTTTTTATTTTTTATTTTAATTATTATTATTATTTTATTTTTATTATTTTTATTTATTTTATTTATTTATTTTATTATTATTATTGTTATTATTATTATAAACGATCATTTAATTATTATTGTTATTATTAATTTTTTTATAAACAACCATGTTGTTAAGATTTAAAAATTATTATTTATTTAAAATTGAATATAAATTATTATTTATTTTAAAAAAAATATTATTATTATATTAATTTTTTTTTTAAATTAAATATAATTTATTTATAGCTTATTTTTTTAATTTATACTTTAAAAAATACAATTGTATTTTATATAAAAAATTATTTATTTAATATATTAGTTTATATAATATTATTTAAAAAATTATTATTATAATTTGATAAGTAATTTATTTATTAAATAATATTTAGTTTATTAATCTTAAACTAAAATTAAATTTTAAATATTTTAATATAATTGTTTTTTTTCATTTCATTCTTCTAACCAAACATGCGTTAGTATTTGCAGATTTCAATTCCGTCAGATTTTAAATCTTAAGGATTTCAATTTCTAACATTACATTCCTTCACATTCCAATTCCTTAAACAGATTCCAATTCCGTCAAAAACATTTTGCGAACCAAACGAGCCATGAGAAAATATATATGATCCAATATTTATAGCGTATTTGAGCTTATACCGATCATTATCTAATACAAATATTAAAGATATTTCAAACTCTAATACAAATGCTTTAATTTAAATGGTGTTGTTCAACCATTTCAAACTTTCATTATCTGTGACTTGAGAAAACAAAGGAAAAATTCAATGTACATCATAAATTCTTTAAAAATCCATGAACCAATTCCGATCATTTATTTTTTTATAAAAAAATAAATAAAAAAAAAGCCTTTTTTCATCATTTTTAAAAATAATTAAATATCTCACAAACTCGTGAATCGTTACGCGAAAAGAATCATATAATCACGACGGACATTAAATCATCTTTTTATAAATGGGCACTTCTGTATACATTTTACGATATTTTTTTTTTACATTTTTGTTAGTGTTGAAATATACGTCTGAAAAAATCACGTATGATTTGTTATTTTAAAATCACATGTGATTTGGGAAATCATACGTGATTACCAACATACAAATCACATGTGATTTTTTCAGACGCATATTTTAACACTAAAACAAAACTACAAAAAAAAGTTTGACAAAAATATATTGAAGTGTCTGTCTACTGAAAGATAGAAAATTTTCGTCGAGATGGTGTATTGTTTGTCGCTTAACGATTTATCATTTGCAGTATATTTTATTTCTTTTACAAATGTGGAATTTTTTTTTTCTTTTTTTAGTTTTGATGAAAAAATTAATGATTTGAATTGGTTCATTGGATATTTAAAGAATTTAGGTTCTATAGAACTCAACTCAGAACACAAAATGTATAACTTACTAAACTTTACTTCTTTTTCATCATTTTTACCTTCCTTTTCTTTTCTTCCAGTTCCCCCTCCGAAAATGTTAGTCATTTTTAACGCTTTGACATGTAACTTATGTACATGTAAATGTTAAAATTTAACTTAAAAACCCCTAGTTGTGCGAAATCTCGTGTGCGATGAATCTTATATTAAACATTTAATCTCAAAAATACTATTTAAACCATGCAACTAACATTATGATATATGAAGTGATTAATAAAAACTTACTCTCAAACTAGTAGTTAGATAAAATTTTGTATTGAACATGACACATTATTTTTTAGTGTGTATCAAACTTTTTTTGTTCCTATTAGATGTATAAACTTTTAATCTTTTTATTGTATGTATCTTTACATGTAAAGTTCGATACATTTTCATAATATTAGTCATGCAAATGTATGGGACTTTACTCATAAAGATACACTTCATATAAAAAAATAAGTTTGATACACTCAAAAGATCGATACATTTTCATGTAAATAGTTGGGTCAAGATCGACCAATAAAAACTCGCCACGTAATTAAATTCACCAAAGTTGCACATCTAAAAGTTGTACTTGGTCTCGTAGTTTTTACAAGGTGTGTGTGGATAGTCATTTTCGAGCCAAGAGTGTAGTGTCGCATAGACCCACGAGCCTTTGCATGATTTTACGCGCAACCAAATTCCGAAATAAGAAAGCCAACAATAAGGTTGAATAAACAAAAGTGATCTTGCTGACTTGCTCTTCATGAAAGAAGAACTTGATTAGTGATAAAGAATTGCTTCCCATGAAAAAACTTGAAAATGTGAGCCGTATTTTGAGTTGGGCTATTTGGAATTTGAACTTGATGTTGATATCTAAGCCCATTGATAGCTGCTTCTTGTACTCATTAGTCAACTAATTTCTAAGCCCATTGATGAGTGACGTGAATATTTTACTTGGAGGAACCAACAAAGCGTCGTAGTTTAAACAAGGATAATAGCCCGCTGCATTGCAACGGGTATTATAACCAAATCAAATAACTATAGTAAAACTTACTCATAACCCAAATCAGTCATTTATGAAAAAAGTTCAGTTTTCAAACAAAAGAGTCGTATCAGTTACATCAGAAGTACATATAATGGAATTGCAGGTTCTCTAATGCTTCTTCCCACTCGTCTCCTTCGCCTCAACCGGTGCATGCTACACCACCATTAACAATCACCAAGCCGATCGTTGCCAACAAAGCATCTAGACGGAACACCAGCAAGCCATCTGCGTCAAAAAGGAGTATCCCACATAATTCAACTGAATTATTCTACCCACTGAACACATCCACTGAACCAAGACACTAAAACTACTCACTTAACACACCCCCTGAACGCAGCTACTAAACCAACCCAGTGAACAAACCCATTGAACCAACACAGTCAACCAACCAACTGAAGCAACCCCAGAAATGACCCAATGAACAAACCCAGTTTTACTAAAAACATAACTTACTAATTATATGAAAGGGTATATCAACTTACAAATTAGATTAAGCAATAGCCGCTTTCCAAGCTTTATGTTCATAACTTCTTTAATCTTCAATCTTGTGTGCGTCTTTTCCTTAATCCACCGAAATGTACAAAGACACCTTGAACACCAAAATGCAAAAATTGAATCTCGTAATTTCAAAGCACCAATTGAATGAAAATATGAGCATCAGAAGTCGTGGGCACATATATTTTATTAAATTATAAAGCGACTAAATAGCTAAAATAAATCCGAATACTCACGTTATGCTTTTCTTTATAGTTATCCTGCATATATCTACGGCTTGTTCTTCGACACGTGCTGTTCGGGTCGCTTTTGACCCGATGCGCAGCCCTGCTCAGAAATGTAACTTTCTCTCTGTATAAACTCTCAACGAGGATATGCCGATAGTTGTGTGTTTTTACCCCCTCGTTTGCCACGGTTGCTGATAGTTTGCCTAACCCTTCAATCTCCAGCTTTAAAAATTTTCCCTGCTTACATAACTTCTTTAATCTTCAATCTTCTGTGCGTCTTTTCGTTAGTCCACCAAAATCTACGCCACACCTTGAAAACGAAAATACAAAAATTGAATCTGATAATTTCAAAGCACCGATTGAATGAAATATGAGCATCTGAAGTCGTGGGATAGATATTTTACTAAATTACACAGCAAGTAAACAGCTAAAATGAATCCGAATATTGACACGCTTTGCATTTCTTTATAGGTATCTTGCATACCTCTACGGCTTCTTCCTCCACACGTGCTCCGTATCTTTCCAGAAAACGAGCAAGTTCAACAAAATCGGGCAACCTGATCTTAACAGAAAAAAACAAAATTGCAAATAAGTATGACTGTTAGGATTTAGAAAATCCATACTGAAGTGTCGGTTACCCCAACGTATGATTAGCATATTATAGCTCGTAGACGTAATAGTTTATTAGTTAGATTAGCAGTAGTGTAAATAACACCGTGGAAGTAGGACGGGTCTTTACCCACTGTATGCCTGATAAGGTTTTAAAATGTACCTTTTTGAGGGGTCATTTAAGCCCTTATTTGATCACTTTTGTATCCGTTATTACTTAATATCGTTCCTTTTCACTTTTTAGGTCTCTTGAAGGCAAAATGCTGGAATGGCACTTATTTGGACGAAAAGGCGCGAATATACGAAGAAAATGGCCAAAGTCAGAATCGAGACACTCCAGCTGCTGAAAAGACAAGGTGACGGCGTCACTGCTTAACTGCCACGCCCTTCGAGGATTTTGTGACGGGACAGAACCCAAAAGTCTTATTTTCAAGTGACGACGCCCGGTTGTAAAAGAGTAGGCCGTCGCTACTCGGATGGCCTAGATGAAATCCGACGGGGCCGTGAAGAGGACGGCGTCACAAGCACAAGGTGACGCCGTCGCAAGACTAACGTGGCCAAGACGAAACCCTAATGACGGCGACCCGACGGCGTCACAATTCATAAGGTGACACCGCCGATATGTAATCTTATATATAGAATCCGAATTTTTCAGTATTTGTGTGTAGTCTTTTGGAGTAAAAAACCTAGAACCGAACCAAGGCTGTCTTGTACAGTATTTTAGGGTTCCAAACCCTATCTTACATCAAGATAAGTTCTTTACTTCATTAATACAATTATGTCTTTGATTATTTGTGTGTATGCTTGCATGTTCTCCATGTCCGGCTAATTTATTTGTGTGTTTGCTTAGGAAATATGAAACTTAATTATTGATTATTGATTGGTTGTCTCTTATCTTAGTTGATTAATGATCTAGTAATGCGATAGGTCATTCGTTGTGTACTTAATGCTTGATTAAATCTTTGTGAACCTTAGAATATAACTCCTTGAGTAGTTGTAAGCTAAACCATCCAAAGAGTGCCTTAGAGTAAGAGTTTATTATCCCTAGTGGGTTTTGTAGACGAGACCCTTTGATAAGTTCAAAGAGTTAGGGAACATACGCATACCCTACAACCTTAGACACACAACGCAACTAAGAATAAGGACGTGACAATTCAACCACCGATAGGAGATAATTAAGGAGTAGTAAAACCTAAGTAAACACATCTTTAAACTATCATACGAGCACACAATAATTAGACATAGACTACATACACCTTAGATTAGATAATTAGATAAGTAGAGTAATCGGTAGCAATACCAACCCCCAAATCCAAACCCCGAGATTCGTACCTTTCAATTTCCTAAAAAACATAAAAAGATAAAAAAATAATCTTCCTCAACCCCAACCTTAGCGTAGTAACTTCTTACTAGCATTCCTATTCCCCTAGAGAACAATATCAATACCCGTGGCTTACCCTAATTACTACACTACAACGATTAGGTTCACTGCCTAGGGTGTTATAAAACTTGCTCGAAGAAAAGGAAGTTTCCTTGACCCCGAACGACACGTGTAGCGTTATCAAGTTTTTGGTGCCGCTGTCGGGGAATAGAATAGCTAGTTAGTAGTCCACCTCGTTTAGGTTTCTTTGCTTGATTCCTATCAAGTAAATTTTTCTCATTTTTAGCTTTCTCTTAGTCTATCCCCCTTCTTCGTGACCTTTGTTCGTAAACCCCATCACTTTTCATCATGGAAGGTGATAACCACCCACCATTCATCAACCCACCACCAATTGACCCGCCAAGAGCCCGTACTCTTGGTGAATACTCGAGACCAAGCCACCTAGGCTATAGGAACACCATTGAGCTTCCCGACCAAGCCCAAACTACGGCCCTGCGATCCGACACCATCCGGTTGGTGCAAAACGGATGTGCATTCCATGGACTTCGTTCCGAAGATCCTAATCAGCATCTGAGGGATGATTGGTCCCGAACCGTCAAGCTATCTCACACAAGCTAGCCACTTGTGAATGGCTAACCGTAAGAAACTTAAAATAGTTCAGACACAAAATGCAATTAAGATCAGAGGAATATAGGGGATTCCTGGGTCGTTAAGTCCCACGGAGGATGAATTAGTGTTAAACAACTTCAGATGTCGAATAATCACTAAGGATAGTGATCAGAAAGGATTTTGATATATTTATACCTAAAGAAAAGTTTAGTAAATTACAGCGACTTAAATGCAAATTAAAGGAAATTAAAAAGTTAAAATATATTAAATAAACGCTATCACTATTTTTAAAATGATGAACGTTTAAAACCTAAAACGTACGTTTAAATAAAATTACGTAAACGTACAAAATAAAACGTGAGTTTTAAGAAATAAAAGGCCTACAAATATAAAAATGACATTTTTACAATCCTAATAATAAAATAAAATTATTAGAAAAATAAAATTATTTTTAAAACTATTTATTTAATTATTATTAATTAAAAACTATTTATTAAGTATTTAAAATGCACTAAAATATAAGAAAATACAAAATTAACCTAGAAAAATGAAATTATAACTTAGAAAAATCTGAAATATGATAAAACTTATTTTAAAAGTGAAAATATATTTTTTAGACTTTTTATGTATTTATTATTAATTTAATACTATTTAAAACTAATTAAAATGCTAGAAAATATTATTTAAACTAAGAAAATTATGGAAAAATATTTTTTTGTCTTTTTATATTTATCTTAATCTAGGAAAATTGAAAACATATTTTTTTAAGCTTTTTCTGATTTATTTGTATTAAAAGTTATTTAAAAAGGATTAAAAACTGTTTTAAATAAGGAAAAATACTAAACAGTGATGGAAAAATCTGAAAAATTCAGGAAAATACTAAAATATTATTCTTAATCTATGAAAAATATAAAAACATATGCTTATGAGGAGGAAAATGCAACTGCAGTGGATTGGCTTATAAATAAGCACTTCAAAATAAGCCAAAAGCCACCACAGAGTACCAGCTTATCACAGGACCTAAATTATACTAAAACTTCTAGTAAGAAACCTAATCCAACTACTCTATACCTCTGGGAAGCAGGATACAAGTATATGATGCCAAATACACTATCTACCAAAACAGTTTTTACCCACCAACTTGCAGCTTAAAATTAAGCCACTGAATAAACAAGAAATCTAAAGCCAGATATTACAATCTTAAGTTGACCTAGCAAAGGGCTTGTAAGCCAAAAATTAGCTACTCACAAGTTCTTATGAGCTTATGGAGAACTCTGCAAGTTCCTGTCATCCCTGGTTCTTCAATGCACAGGGCATGTTTTAGAAAGGGGTGCTCAAAACAAGCTTAATAATAAGCACTTTATAAGCTAAATGGGAATGAAATACTATTTTTATAATTTAGATAAGCAACAAAATTTTAATATCCCAAAAGGATTTAAGCTAAATCTTAATATTGAATCCTATATAAAATTCTAAATTTTATTCAAAAACTGCATTTAGGAAATTTTGACTTTTCAAGATACACTAAAACTTTGACTTTTATGAACTTGTAATTGATCTTATGGACTGAATTAGTTATATTAAGCTATACTAAGGTGAGATTAAGCTATAGTACCTAGTTATAAACAACTTTGATGTAATTTGTATTCTAAGATCTTAACAGATTATGAACTTAAGACAGTTTTAAGATGATTTTGACTTTAATGGTATGTAGATACAAACTATTGACTAATATGAGTAAGTTATACCTAAACAAACCTATACCAAGTATTTTAAACTGATAAACCAACCTTTAACACAGATTATCAACCAAATCCAAACACCCCTTTTAGAAGCAGTTGTGAAGCATTAAGAACTAAAACAAGTTTTTAAACTGATAAATCTACTAATTAACTTGTAATAACTATATTTAAACAGGTTTAAACCAAAATTAACAGGTGTTAAGGACTTATACTAGAAAATGTAAAAATCAAGAAAATAGCTTACAAGATGAGATTCAAGCATAAACAGGGAACCAATGACTGAGATCACACCCTATAGCTTTCCACAAAGCTCTATACCCAAAAGAAATCCAAATTCAACCTTGCTTCAGTCTTTAATCTTCATTTTCACTGGATTTTTATTTTCTCACTATTTTTCTTGATTTTTGTGAATTTTTGAGTTTTAAAACTATAAATGATTTCAATGGTTCTAAAAGCTCTCAGATGCTATATAGAGACTTATATGAGCTTTTGAGTCCAAGAACAACAACTATAAACAACACTTGAGTATTTTGAAAATTTAAACAAGGAAATAAGCTTAAACTGAATTCGTGTGCAAGAACTGAAATTGAAACTGAAAAACAAGTTTTTATTACACTAAGATAAGATTACATAACACTTGAAAGTTTAAACATAAACTAGAAAACTTAAATTATTAAAAACGACATAAGTAAATTAAATTATATTAAGCTAATCTACTCTCTTCTTTCTCTCAGCTTCTATCTCTATTTATATTGATCTATGTCGACCTCTGAATCTTTCCCACCTCTTCTCATCCCTTGGATCATTAGAAATCATCAAAACCATACATGTGGTATTTTGGCGGGAAAAAGTCTTTGAGTTGGTTTTTGCATTTAATGCACTGTGGTTGTTTGCAAGGTGGAAAGGGTGATGGTGAGAGGTTGGTATGAGCTGGAGAGACAAGGTGGTGAGGTGGTAGCACAGATGGAGGAGGAGTGGTAACAGGTGGAGTTGTAGGAGATGGTGAACAGTGTCTGGTTTTGAGCGCGCTTTGACCATTTGACTTGGTATTAATAATACGGGGGTGGGATTGGGCTTGTATTGGATTTGGGCTTGAGTTAAATAAAAGGGTTGGGTTTGTTTTGGTTTTGTAATAACAAAGGTTCGTTTGGTTTATTATTAGCACAAGGACTAAACTTGTAATTCTGCCAAATTTAGGGATTGATCTTGACAAGTTTCCAAAGATATAATAAGGACCAATTCTGCCAAACTTTAATAAACCAAGGACAATACATGTATTTATTTCCATTTTAAACTTTCAAGGACCAAAACTGTCAAGTTTGAAACTTGAGGGACCAAATATGTAATTTTCCAAAAGTTCACTATAAGGACCAATTTTGTCATTTATGAATAGTACAAGGTTTATTTTTGATAAATTTCCATTTTTAAATTCACCAAGGACTATTTTTGACATTTTTCAAAGTTGAGGGACCAAAGTTGTCATTTTATAATTTTTAAACTTTGAAGGGTTTATTTTGACAACTTTTGAATCTCATGGACCTTAAATGACATTTTGCTTTATTTTGATTTACCAGGGACTAATTTTGACAACTTTTGAAACTTGGGGGACTAAAACTGCCAATTATGCAAACTTGATACGTTTTTCATCTGATTTTGATATTTTTGCATTTAAAACACATAAGACACTTATTTGTGATATTTCTATCATTTTGATGCATTTCTGAGTGTTTTCAGATGTTTTTGGCATTCAAAACAGTACAAAAATGATGAGTATTTAGACACTCATCAATCCCCCACACTAAGATATTGCTAGTCCCTAGCAATGTTTTGAGAAAAATTTAATGGATTTCATCTCTTTACCAAAAGCCATTACTTCTGGAGTAGCCAAATGTTTCAGTTCAAGTAAGAACCTTGGTACACCGATAACCAAATGATTTTGAGCAAACCACCAGCTTTCAACGGATTTGATTTGTCTTTACCAGAAGCCGCTTGCTTCTACGGACTAGCCAACTCTTAGATAAATTATCAATATTATCTTTGGTGAGCTGATTACCAATTATGGTTTTTCCACTGCCTTTACCACAAGCCATAAACTTGCGGGCTAGCCAACTCTTCACTTTTAAGGATATGGTGAGGTGAATACCATACAATTTTGGGCAAATTGCAAGCCGTCAACGGATTTGAGATATATTTACCAAGAGCCGTTTGCTTTGGATTATCCATCCTTATGTGGGTTAGACATGGTGGACTGATTACCATTTGTTGTGTTTAGTACATAGTACTTCCACTAAATTTGTTTTTAAAATTTGGCCATTTTGGGAAAAAGGGACTAAAAGGGTACATTTATGATCAAATTCGCCAGAATTTCCCCCCCACACTTAGATATGAATATTGTCCTCAATATTCAAAGTACCGGCTGTTATGCCGAAACTTAGAACGTAAAAAGATAACATTACTAGCTAAGTGTAGAAACACAACAATTATTCTCTTTTTTTAATATTTACAATTTTCATTCATTTTTTAGATCTATATACAACATGTGGGGCATCTCCCCCACACTAGGGTGGGACACACGGGTGAAAACCCATGTTTAACTATTGTTTTTGATTACCGAGTCGCTAGCTTGACTCGACCCCGAATTAATTTGTTCATGGGGAAGTGAGTGGAAGAGACAATCTCCATCGGACTTTCATTCAAGATGTTTGTATAAACATTGAGGTACGCGAAAGTTCCACACCGATGAGATATACATAGAACCGGCTCACAAATGATAAATGAAAATGCCGGGGTCAAAAATAATGTCTTCATTCCCGAAGGAGTGAAGAACAGGAGAAGCCACGGGATAAGTGAAGAAGAGAAAGAAAGTCATGATAAAAATCATGACTAACTCTTCATCCTCAATAGGAGAATTCATAGTTTCATGAATCTCCTCAGTTAAGTTCACTTGATCAAGACATATTATGGGTGTGTCTAGATCAAAGTAGAAATTATCATACTCCGGCGGAGATATGATATGAGTGAGTTCACAGGAGGACTCCTCAAAGGCGAATGATTCATATTCGGGATTGATTTGAGTGAGTTCACTGGGGAACTCCTCAAAAGTGAATGATTCATAATCGGAGAGAGAATTATGAGAATGAGAAGTGGTAATACCACTAATCTTCTCTCCTATATGATCAAAATGGAACGTTTGCAAATCCGGAATAGAATCATTGAACAAAAGTTCACTATCCTCAAAGGGGATAGGATATGAAGTAGGCTTTTCATTAAAAGCCTTGATTCTAGAAATGAGAAGATTAACATTCAATAATGTAAGACGAAGAGCTTCGTCTTGGATTATTTCGTCATCATTCTCTTCTCCTAAGCTGACAAGCTCAGAAGGTAATTCCCCCACATAACTTATGTCTCCACAAGATAAAGAATAGTCCTCATCAGAATCAGAGAACATCTCAATATGATCATTTTGGAAGACAAGAGGAGGAGGGATATCACACACATGATCAAGAATTCCCTGTGACTCTCTCGGGATTGGGACAAGGTTCTCAACACTAGACTTTATGAATTCGTCCGATTCCTTTTCAGGAACAGTGTCAAGATGCTCGTCCCCCATGCTCAGAGAGTGAGTGTGAACCTCGGGTGTGATAACAACAGACTGAGGGAGTTGAGAAGGACTAGCATACATATGTTTTACAATTTCCATTTGTTCTTCTGCTAGTAATTCCATCATAGTCTTTTCTCCCTGATTTTTCATGGAAGGAATTTCAACTGATGAACTTGATGAACCTGTACAAAATTGACTAATATCAAGGGTAACTTCATCATCATCGTCATCAGGAATGAAACGGAATCGAGAGCTAGATTTGGCTGCTTTTTCTTTTGCAATTGATTCCCTAATATATTTTTCAAAGGTAATTTGGGAATTTAATTTAGCAGCCCGCTCTTCAGCTAACAATTCTTCCATGGATTTCTCATTTGGATTATCTTGGGAATGTTTACATTCCTTCAAATCTTTCACTAAATCCAAAAGATCAAGGAGAAGATTTTGAGGAAGTGGCTCAGGCTGAGGTGGTTCCTGATTCACTTGGTACTGTAGAGGTTGGTCATGATACTGAAGAGTCGTAATTGTTACAAGGAAATGGATTCCTTGTTTGACAATCAGAGCTAAAGTGAGGACCTCTACAATACTCACAACAAGAAAACTGATGTGATTTGTGAGTCATATGTGTTGTAGTCATAATTGTTGTCAGGAACCTGCTCATAGACAAGCGTGTTTCCTGATTGACAATCGGAATCGAGTGTGAACCACCACAGTACTCACAACAGTAAAACTGCTGAGTCTCACAGTGTGGTAGCTGATGGAATAAATCAGTTGTGTTATGGTAGGAATAGGGATCTTGGTTATAGACAGACCCGTTTCCTGATTCCACCATGCTACAACTGAGGCAATTGCCACCATTATAAGGACCACCACACCATTGACAACCAAGAGGGTGAGGATGAGACATAGAAAGAATCAAATGTTTTCAGAGGGGTTGGGATGAAGAATCAAAGATGTGAGAGGGTAAAGATGGATATTTTTGGATTTTTGGATAAACATTTTGTAAAAATAAGAAGGAAAATCTTTTTGGGTTTTTGATGTTTAAGATGTTTTTGGATTTTTGGATTTTTATAAGAAAATATAGATATATATAAAGATGGTATGAACAAGAAGTGAATATTCAAATCACTAATCTGCTAAACGTAAGATAATTAGCACAGCTCCCCGGCAGCGGCGCCAAAATTTGATTGGTCCCGAACCGTCAAGCTATCTCACACAAGCTAGCCACTTGTGAATGGCTAACCGTAAGAAACTTAAAACAGTTCAGACACAAAATGCAATTAAGATCAGAGGAATATAGGGTATTCCCTGGGTCGTTAAGTCCCACGGAGGATGAATTGGTGTTAAACAACTTCAGATGTCGAATAATCACTAAGGATAGTGATCAGAAAGGATTTTGATATATTTATACCTAAAGAAAAGTTTAGTAAATTACAAAATGACTTAAATGCAAATTAAAGGAAATTAAAAAGTTAAAATATATTAAATAAACGCTATCACTATTTTTAAAATGATGAACGTTTAAAACCTAAAACGTACGTTTAAATAAAATTACGTAAACGTACAAAATAAAACGTGAGTTTTAAGAAATAAAAGGCCTACAAATATAAAAATGAAATTTTTACAATCCTAATAATAAAATAAAATTATTAGAAAAATAAAATTATTTTTAAAACTATTTATTTAATTATTATTAATTAAAAACTATTTATTAAGTATTTAAAATGCACTAAAATATAAGAAAATACAAAATTAACCTAGAAAAATGAAATTATAACTTAGAAAAATCTAAAATATGATAAAACTTATTTTAAAACTGAAAATATATTTTTTAGACTTTTTATGTATTTATTATTAATTTAATACTATTTAAAACTAATTAAAATGCTAGAAAATATTATTTAAACTAAGAAAATTATGGAAAAATATTTTTTTGGCTTTTTATATTTATCTTAATCTAGGAAAATTGAAAACATATTTTTTTAAGCTTTTTCTGATTTATTTGTATTAAAAGTTATTTAAAAAGGATTAAAAACTGTTTTAAATAAGGAAAAATACTAAACAGTGATGGAAAAATCTGAAAAATTCAGGAATATACTAAAATATTATTGTTAATCTATGAAAAATATAAAACCATATGCTTATGAGGAGGAAAATGCAACTGCAGTGGATTGGCTTATAAATAAGCACTTCAAAATAAGCCAAAAGCCACCACAGAGTACCAGCTTATCACAGGACCTAAATTATACTAAAACTTCTAGTAATCAACCTAATCCAACTACTCTATACCTCTGGGAAGCAGGATACAAGTATATGATGCCAAATACACTATCTACCAAAACAGTTTTTACCCACCAACTTGCAGCTTAAAATTAAGCCACTGAATAAACAAGAAATCTAAAGCCAGATATTACAATCTTAAGTTGACCTAGCAAAGGGCTTGTAAGCCAAAAATTAGCTACTCACAAGTTCTTATGAGCTTATGGAGAACTCTGCAAGTTCCTGTCATCCCTGGTTCTTCAATGCACAGGGCATGTTTTAGAAAAGGGTGCTCAAAACAAGCTTAATAACAAGCACTTTATAAGCTAAGTGGGAATGAACTACTATTTTTCTAATTTAGATAAGCAACAAAATTTTAATATCCCAAAAGGATTTAAGCTAAATCTTAATATTGAATCCTATATAAAATTCTAAATTTTATTCAAAAACTGCATTTAGGAAATTTTGACTTTTCAGTTTACACTAAAACTTTGACTTTTATGAACTTGTAATTGATCTTATGGACTGAATTAGTTATATTAAGCTATACTAAGGTGAGATTAAGCTATAGTACCTAGTTATAAACAACTTTGATGTAATTTGTATTCTAAGATCTTAACAGATTATGAACTTAAGACAGTTTTAAGATGATTTTGACTTTAATGGTATGTAGATACAAACTATTGACTAATATGAGTAAGTTATACCTAAACAAACCTATACCAAGTATTTTAAACTGATAAACCAACCTTTAACACAGATTATCAACCAAATCCAAACACCCCTTTTAGAAGCAGTTGTGAAGCATTAAGAACTAAAACAAGTTTTAAACGATAAATCTACTAATTAACTTTTAATAACTATATTTAAACAGGTTTAAATATAGTTATTACAAGTTAATTAGTAGATTTATCAGTTTAAAAACTTGTTTTAGTTCTTAATGCTTCACAACTTCCCCAATGGCGCCAAAATTTGATTCGCTCCCAGACGGTCAAGTTTAATCACTCAAGCCTACCACTTGTGAATGACCAACCGTAACAAACTTAAAACATTTCGAAGAAAATGCAATGAAGTCCGGAGAGTATAGTGTTTCCCGGTCGTTAAGTCCCAACGAAGCGTGGAGAATAGTCAAACGTAGTGATCGAGAGGATTTGAACGGATAAAGATTGTGATTGATTATACTAAAAGGAAAAGTATATAAATTACAGGGGCTTAAATGCAAATTAAAGGAAATTAAAAAGATAAACTATATTAAATAAACGCTATCACTATTTTTAAAATGATGAACGTTTAAAACCTAAACGACGTTTAAATAAAATTACGTAACGTACAAAAATAAAACGTGAGTTTTAAGAAATAAAAGGCCTACAAATATAAAAATGACATTTTTACAATCCTAATAATAAAATAAAATTATTAGAAAAAGAAAATTATTTTTAAAACTATTTATTTAATTATTATTAATTAAAAACTATTTATTAAGTATTTAAAATGCACTAAAATATAAGAAAATACAAAATTAACCTAGAAAAATGAAATTATAACTTAGAAAAATCTGAAATATGATAAAACTTATTTTAAAAGTGAAAATATATTTTTTAGACTTTTTATGTATTTATTATTAATTTAATACTATTTAAAACTAATTAAAATGCTAGAAAATATTATTTAAACTAAGAAAATTATGGAAAAATATTTTTTTGTCTTTTTATATTTATCTTAATCTAGGAAAATTGAAAACATATTTTTTTAAGCTTTTTCTGATTTATTTGTATTAAAAGCTACTCACAAGTTCTTATGAGCTTATGGAGAACTCTGCAAGTTCCTGTCATCCCTGGTTCTTCAATGCACAGGGCATGTTTTAGAAAGGGGTGCTCAAAACAAGCTTAATAATAAGCACTTTATAAGCTAAATGGGAATGAAATACTATTTTTATAATTTAGATAAGCAACAAAATTTTAATATCCCAAAAGGATTTAAGCTAAATCTTAATATTGAATCCTATATAAAATTCTAAATTTTATTCAAAAACTGCATTTAGGAAATTTTGACTTTTCAGTATACACTAAAACTTTGACTTTTATGAACTTGTAATTGATCTTATGGACTGAATTAGTTATATTAAGCTATACTAAGGTGAGATTAAGCTATAGTACCTAGTTATAAACAACTTTGATGTAATTTGTATTCTAAGATCTTAACAGATTATGAACTTAAGACAGTTTTAAGATGATTTTGACTTTAATGGTATGTAGATACAAACTATTGACTAATATGAGTAAGTTATACCTAAACAAACCTATACCAAGTATTTTAAACTGATAAACCAACCTTTAACACAGATTATCAACCAAATCCAAACACCCCTTTTAGAAGCAGTTGTGAAGCATTAAGAACTAAAACAAGTTTTTAAACTGATAAATCTACTAACTAACTTGTAATAACTATATTTAAACAGGTTTAAACCAAAATTAACAGGTGTTAAGGACTTATACTAGAAAATGTAAAAATCAAGAAAATAGCTTACAAGATGAGATTCAAGCATAAACAGGGAACCAATGACTGAGATCACACCCTATAGCTTTCCACAAAGCTCTATACCCAAAAGAAATCCAAATTCAACCTTGCTTCAGTCTTTAATCTTCATTTTCACTGGATTTTTATTTTCTCACTATTTTTCTTGATTTTTGTGAATTTTTGAGTTTTAAAACTATAAATGATTTCAATGGTTCTAAAAGCTCTCAGATGCTATATAGAGACTTATATGAGCTTTTGAGTCCAAGAACAACAACTATAAACAACACTTGAGTATTTTGAAAATTTAAACAAGGAAATAAGCTTAAACTGAATTCGTGTGCAAGAACTGAAATTGAAAGTGAAAAACAAGTTTTTATTACACTAAGATAAGATTACATAACACTTGAAAGTTTAAACATAAACTAGAAAACTTAAATTATTAAAAACGACATAAGTAAATTAAATTATATTAAGCTAATCTACTCTCTTCTTTCTCTCAGCTTCTATCTCTATTTATATTGATCTATGTCGACCTCTGAATCTTTCCCACCTCTTCTCATCCCTTGGATCATTAGAAATCATCAAAACCATACATGTGGTATTTTGGCGGGAAAAAGTCTTTGAGTTGGTTTTTGCATTTAATGCACTGTGGTTGTTTGCAAGGTGGAAAGGGTGATGGTGAGAGGTTGGTATGAGCTGGAGAGACAAGGTGGTGAGGTGGTAGCACAGATGGAGGAGGAGTGGTAACAGGTGGAGTTGTAGGAGATGGTGAACAGTGTCTGGTTTTGAGCGCGCTTTGACCATTTGACTTGGTATTAATAATACGGGGGTGGGATTGGGCTTGTATTGGATTTGGGCTTGAGTTAAATAAAAAGGTTGGGTTTGTTTTGGTTTTGTAATAACAAAGGTTCGTTTGGTTTATTATTAGCACAAGGACTAAACTTGTAATTCTGCCAAATTTAGGGATTGATCTTGACAAGTTTCCAAAGATATAATAAGGACCAATTCTGCCAAACTTTAATAAACCAAGGACAATACATGTATTTATTTCCATTTTAAACTTTCAAGGACCAAAACTGTCAAGTTTGAAACTTGAGGGACCAAATATGTAATTTTCCAAAAGTTCACTATAAGGACCAATTTTGTCATTTATGAATAGTACAAGGTTTATTTTTGATAAATTTCCATTTTTAAATTCACCAAGGACTATTTTTGACATTTTTCAAAGTTGAGGGACCAAAGTTGTCATTTTATAATTTTTAAACTTTGAAGGGTTTATTTTGACAACTTTTGAATCTCATGGACCTTAAATGACATTTTGCTTTATTTTGATTTACCAGGGACTAATTTTGACAACTTTTGAAACTTGGGGGACTAAAACTGCCAATTATGCAAACTTGATACGTTTTTCATCTGATTTTGATATTTTTGCATTTAAAACACATAAAACACTTATTTGTGATATTTCTATCATTTTGATGCATTTCTGAGTGTTTTCAGATGTTTTTGGCATTCAAAACAGTATAAAAATGATGAGTATTTAGACACTCATCAATCCCCCACACTAAGATATTGCTAGTCCCTAGCAATGTTTTAAGAAAATTTAATGGATTTCATCTCTTTACCAAAAGCCATTACTTCCGGAGTAGCCAAATGTTTCAGTTCAAGTAAGAACCTTGGTACACCGATAACCAAATGATTTTGAGCAAACCACCAGCTTTCAACGGATTTGATGTGTCTTTACCAGAAGCGTGTTTCTCGGACTAGCCAACTCTTAGATAAATTATCAATATTATCTTTGGTGAGCTGATTACCAATTATGGTTTTCCAACCGCCTTTACCACAAGCCATAAACTTGCGGGCTAGCCAACTCTTCACTTTTAAGGATATGGTGAGGTGAATACCATACAATTTTGGGCAAATTGCAAGCCGTCAACGGATTTGAGATATCTTTACCAAGAGCCGTTTGCTCTTGGATTAGCCAATCCTTATGTGGGTTAGACATGGTGGACTGATTACCATTTGTTGTGTTTAGTACATAGTACTTCCACTAAATTTTTTTTTTAAAATTTGGCCATTTTGGGGAAAAAGGGACTAAAAGGGTACATTTATGATCAAATTCGCCAGAATTTCCCCCCCACACTTAGAAATGAATATTGTCCTCAATATTCAAAGTACCGGCTGTTATGCCGAAACTTAGAACGTAAAAAGATAACATTACCAGCTAAGTGTAGAAACACAACAATTATTCTCTTTTTTAATATTTACAATTTTCATTCATTTTTTTTAGATCTATATACAACATGTGGGGCATCTCCCCCACACTAGGGTGGGACACACGGGTGAAAACCCATGTTTAACTATTGTTTTTGATTACCGAGTCGCTAGCTTGACTCGACCCCGAATTAATTTGTTCATGGGGAAGTGAGTGGAAGAGACAATCTCCATCGGACTTTCATTCAAGATGTTTGTATAAACATTGAGGTACGCGAAAGTTCCACACCGATGAGATATACATAGAACCGGCTCACAAATGATAAATGAAAATGCCGGGTCAAAATAATGTCTTCATTCCCGAAGGAGTGAAGAACAGGAGAAGCCACGGGATAAGTGAAGAAGAGAAAGAAAGTCATGATAAAAATCATGACTAACTCTTCATCCTCAATAGGAGAATTCATAGTATCATGAATCTCCTCAGATTAGTTCACTTGATCAAGACATATTATGGGTGTGTCTAGATCAAAGTAGAAATTATCATACTTCGGCGGAGATATGATATGAGTGAGTTCACAGGAGGACTCCTCAAAGGCGAATGATTCATATTCGGGATTGATTTGAGTGAGTTCACTGGGGAACTCCTCAAAAGTGAATGATTCATAATCGGAGAGAGAATTATGAGAATGAGAAGTGGTAATACCACTAATCTTCTCTCCTATATGATCAAAATGGAACGTTTGCAAATCCGGAATAGAATCATTGAACAAAAGTTCACTATCCTCAAAGGGGATAGGATATGAAGTAGGCTTTTCATTAAAAGCCTTGATTCTAGAAATGAGAAGATTAACATTCAATAATGTAAGACGAAGAGCTTCGTCTTGGATTATTTCGTCATCATTCTCTTCTCCTAAGCTGACAAGCTCAGAAGGTAATTCCCCCACATAACTTATGTCTCCACAAGATAAATAATAGTCCTCATCAGAATCAGAGAACATCTCAATATGATCATTTTGGAAGACAAGAGGAGGAGGGATATTACACACATGATCAAGAATTCCCTGTGACTCTCTCGGGATTGGGACAAGGTTCTCAACACTAGACTTTATGAATTCGTCCGATTCCTTTTCAGGAACAGTGTCAAGATGCTCGTCCCCCATGCTCAGAGAGTGAGTGTGAACCTCAGGTGTGATAACAGCACTGAGGGAGTTGAGAAGGACTAGCATACATATGTTTTACAATTTACATTTGTTCTTCGCTAGTAATTCCATCATAGTCTTTTCTCCCTGATTTTTCATGGAAGGAATTTCAACTGATGAACTTGATGAACCTGTACAAAATTGACTAATATCAAGGGTAACTTCATCATCATCGTCATCAGGAATGAAACGGAATCGAGAGCTAGATTTGGCTGCTTTTTCTTTTGCAATTGATTCCCTAATAGATTTTTCAAAGGTAATTTGGGAATTTAATTTAGCAGCCCGCTCTTCAGCTAACAATTCTTCCATGGATTTCTCATTTGGATTATCTTGGGAATGTTTACATTCCTTCAAATCTTTCACTAAATCCAAAAGATCAAGGAGAAGATTTTGAGGAAGTGGCTCAGGCTGAGGTGGTTCCTGATTCACTTGGTACTGTAGAGGTTGGTCATGATACGAAGAGTCGTAATTGTTACAAGGAAATGGATTCCTTGTTTGACAATCAGAGCTAAAGTGAGGACCTCCACAATACTCACAACAGTAAAACTGATGTGACTGTGAGTCATATGTGTTGTAGTCATAATTGTTGTCAGGAACCTGCTCATAGACAAAGCGTGTTTCCGATTGACAATCAGAACTGGAATGAGAACCACCACAGTACTCACAACAGTAAAACTGCTGAGTCTCACAGTGTGGTAGCTGATGGAATAAATCAGTTGTGTTATGGTAGGAATAGGGATCTTGGTTATAGACAGACCCGTTTCCTGATTCCACCATGCTACAACTGGGGCAATTGCCACCATTATAAGGACCACCACACCATTGACAACCCAGAGGGTGAGGATGAGACATAGAAAGAATCAAATGTTTTCAGAGGGGTTGGGATGAAGAATCAAAGATGTGAGAGGGTAAAGATGGATATTTTTGGATTTTTGGATAAACATTTTGTAAAAATAAGAAGGAAAATCTTTTTGGGTTTTTGATGTTTAAGATGTTTTTGGATTTTTGGATTTTTATAAGAAAATATAGATATATATAAAGATGGTATGAACAAGAAGTGAATATTCAAATCACTAATCTGCTAAACGTAAGATAATTAGCACAGCTCCCCGGCAGCGGCGCCAAAATTTGATTGGTCCCGAACCGTCAAGCTATCTCACACAAGCTAGCCACTTGTGAATGGCTAACCGTAAGAAACTTAAAACAGTTCAGACACAAAATGCAATTAAGATCAGAGGAATATAGGGTATTCCTGGGTCGTTAAGTCCCACGGAGGATGAATTGGTGTTAAACAACTTCAGATGTCGAATAATCACTAAGGATAGTGATCAGAAAGGATTTTGATATATTTATACCTAAAGAAAAGTTTAGTAAATTACAGCGACTTAAATGCAAATTAAAGGAAATTAAAAAGTTAAAATATATTAAATAAACGCTATCACTATTTTTAAAATGATGAACGTTTAAAACCTAAAACGTACGTTTAAATAAAATTACGTAAACGTACAAAATAAAACGTGAGTTTTAAGAAATAAAAGGCCTACAAATATAAAAATGACATTTTTACAATCCTAATAATAAAATAAAATTATTAGAAAAATAAAATTATTTTTAAAACTATTTATTTAATTATTATTAATTAAAAACTATTTATTAAGTATTTAAAATGCACTAAAATATAAGAAAATACAAAATTAAATTAGAAAAATGAAATTATAACTTAGAAAAATCTAAAATATGATAAAACTTATTTTAAAACTGAAAATATATTTTTTAGACTTTTTATGTATTTATTATTAATTTAATACTATTTAAAACTAATTAAAATGCTAGAAAATATTATTTAAACTAAGAAAATTATGGAAAAATATTTTTTTGGCTTTTTATATTTATCTTAATCTAGGAAAATTTAAAACATATTTTTTTAAGCTTTTTCTGATTTATTTGTATTAAAAGTTATTTAAAAAGGATTAAAAACTGTTTTAAATAAGGAAAAATACTAAACAGTGATGGAAAAATCTGAAAAATTCAGGAATATACTAAAATATTATTGTTAATCTATGAAAAATATAAAACCATATGCTTATGAGGAGGAAAATGCAACTGCAGTGGATTGGCTTATAAATAAGCACTTCAAAATAAGCCAAAAGCCACCACAGAGTACCAGCTTATCACAGGACCTAAATTATACTAAAAATTCTAGTAATCAACCTAATACAACTACTCTATACCTCTGGGAAGCAGGATACAAGTATATGATGCCAAATACACTATCTACCAAAACAGTTTTTACCCACCAACTTGCAGCTTAAAATTAAGCCACTGAATAAACAAGAAATCTAAAGCCAGATATTACAATCTTAAGTTGACCTAGCAAAGGGCTTGTAAGCCAAAAATTAGCTACTCACAAGTTCTTATGAGCTTATGGAGAACTCTGCAAGTTCCTGTCATCCCTGGTTCTTCAATGCATAGGGCATGTTTTAGAAAGGGGTGCTCAAAACAAGCTTAATAATAAGCACTTTATAAGCTAAATGGGAATGAACTACTATTTTTCTAATTTAGATAAGCAACAAAATTTTAATATCCCAAAAGGATTTAAGCTAAATCTTAATATTGAATCCTATATAAAATTCTAAATTTTATTCAAAAACTGCATTTAGGAAATTTTGACTTTTCAGTTTACACTAAAACTTTGACTTTTATGAACTTGTAATTGATCTTATGGACTGAATTAGTTATATTAAGCTATACTAAGGTGAGATTAAGCTATAGTACCTAGTTATAAACAACTTTGATGTAATTTGTATTCTAAGATCTTAACAGATTATGAACTTAAGACAGTTTTAAGATGATTTTGACTTTAATGGTATGTAGATACAAACTATTGACTAATATGAGTAAGTTATACCTAAACAAACCTATACCAAGTATTTTAAACTGATAAACCAACCTTTAACACAGATTATCAACCAAATCCAAACACCCCTTTTAGAAGCAGTTGTGAAGCATTAAGAACTAAAACAAGTTTTTAAACTGATAAATCTACTAATTAACTTTTAATAACTATATTTAAACAGGTTTAAATATAGTTATTACAAGTTAATTAGTAGATTTATCAGTTTAAAAACTTGTTTTAGTTCTTAATGCTTCACAACTGCTTCCCCGGCAGCGGCGCCAAAATTTGATTCGCTCCCAGACGGTCAAGTTTAATCACTCAAGCCGGCCACTTGTGAATGACCAACCGTAAAAAACTTAAAACAGCTCAGAAGCAAATGCAATGAAGTCCAGGAGAGTATAGTGTTTCCCCAGGTCGTTAAGTCCCAACGAGCTGTGCGAGAATAGTCAAACGTGTAGTGATCGAGAGGATTTGAACGGATAAAGATTGTGATTGATTATACTAAAAGGAAAAGTATATAAATTACAGGGGCTTAAATGCAAATTAAAGGAAATTAAAAAGATAAACTATATTAAATAAACGCTATCACTATTTTTAAAATGATGAACGTTTAAAACCTAAAACGTACGTTTAAATAAAATTACGTAAACGTACAAAATAAAACGTGAGTTTTAAGAAATAAAAGGCCTACAAATATAAAAATGACATTTTTACAATACTAATAATAAAATAAAATTATTAGAAAAAGAAAATTATTTTTAAAACTATTTAGTTAATTATTATTAATTAAAAACTATTTATTAAGTATTTAAAATGCACTAAAATATAAGAAAATACAAAATTAACCTAGAAAAATGAAATTATAACTTATAAAAATCTAAAATATGATAAAACTTATTTTAAAACTGAAAATATATTTTTTTTTAGACTTTTATGTATTTATTATTAATTTAATACTATTTAAAACTAATTAAAATGCTAGAAAATATTATTTAAACTAAGAAAATTATGGAAAAATGTTTTTTTGGCTTTTTATATTTATCTTAATCTAGGAAAATTGAAAACATATTTTTTTAAGCTTTTTCTGATTTATTTGTATTAAAAGTTATTTAAAAAGGATTAAAAACTGTTTTAAATAAGGAAAAAAAATACTAAACAGTGATGGAAAAATCTGAAAAATTCATGAAAATACTAAAATATTATTCTTAATCTATGAAAAATATAAAAACATATGCTTATGAGGAGGAAAATGCAACTGCAGTGGATTGGCTTATAAATAAGCACTTCAAAATAAGCCAAAAGCCACCACAGAGTACCAGCTTATCACAGGACCTAAATTATACTAAAACTTCTAGTAAGCAACCTAATCCAACTACTCTATACCTCTGGGAAGCAGGATACAAGTATATGATGCCAAATACACTATCTACCAAAACAGTATTTACCCACCAACTTGCAGCTTAAAATTAAGCCACTGAATAAACAAGAAATCTAAAGCCAGATATTACAATATTAAGTTGACTTAGCAAAGGGCTTGTAAGCCAAAAATTAGCTACTCACAAGTTCTTATGAGCTTATGGAGAACTCTGCAAGTTCCTGTCATCCCTGGTTCTTCAATGCACAGGGCATGTTTTAGAAAAGGGTGCTCAAAACAAGCTTAATAATAAGCACTTTATAAGCTAAATGGGAATGAACTACTATTTTTATAATTTATATAAGCAACAAAATTTTAATATCCCAAAAGGATTTAAGCTAAATCTTAATATTGAATCCTATATAAAATTCTAAATTTTATTCAAAAACTGCATTTAGGAAATTTTGACTTTTCAGTTTACACTAAAACTTTGACTTTTATGAACTTGTAATTGATCTTATGGACTGAATTAGTTATATTAAGCTATACTAAGGTGAGATTAAGTTATAGTACCTAGTTATAAACAACTTTGATGTAATTTGTATTCTAAGATCTTAACAGATTATGAACTTAAGACAGTTTTAAGATGATTTTGACTTTAATGGTATGTAGATACAAACTATTGACTAATATGAGTAAGTTATACCTAAACAAACCTATACCAAGTATTTTAAACTGATAAACCAACCTTTAACACAGATTATCAACCAAATCCAAACACCCCTTTTAGAAGCAGTTGTGAAGCATTAAGAACTAAAACAAGTTTTTAAACTGATAAATCTACTAATTAACTTTTAATAACTATATTTAAACAGGTTTAAATATAGTTATTACAAGTTAATTAGTAGATTTATCGATTTAAAACTTATTTTAGTTCTTAATGCTTCACAACCTGCAATAAAATTTGATTCGCTCCCAGACGGTCAAGTTTAATCACTCAAGCCGGCCACTTGTGAATGACCAACCGTAACAAACTTAAAACAGCTCAGAAGCAAATGCAATGAAGTCCAGGAGAGTATAGTGTTTCCCCAGGTCGTTAAGTCCCAACGAGCTGTGCGAGAATAGTCAAACGTGTAGTGATCGAGAGGATTTGAACGGATAAAGATTGTGATTGATTATACTAAAAGGAAAAGTATATAAATTACAGGGGCTTAAATGCAAATTAAAGGAAATTAAAAAGATAAACTATATTAAATAAACGCTATCACTATTTTTAAAATGATGAACGTTTAAAACCTAAAACGTACGTTTAAATAAAATTACGTAAACGTACAAAATAAAACGTGAGTTTTAAGAAATAAAAGGCCTACAAATATAAAAATGACATTTTTACAATCCTAATAATAAAATAAAATTATTAGAAAAAGAAAATTATTTTTAAAACTATTTATTTAATTATTATTAATTAAAAACTATTTATTAAGTATTTAAAATGCACTAAAATATAAGAAAATACAAAATTAACCTAGAAAAATGAAATTATAACTTAGAAAAATCTAAAATATGATAAAACTTATTTTAAAACTGAAAATATATTTTTTAGACCTTTTATGTATTTATTATTAATTTAATACTATTTAAAACTAATTAAAATGCTAGAAAATATTATTTAAACCAAGAAAATTATGGAAAATGTTTTTTGGCTTTTTATATTTATCTTAATCTAGGAAAATTGAAAACATATTTTTTAAGCTTTTTCTGATTTATTTGTATTAAAAGTTATTTAAAAAGGATTAAAAACTGTTTTAAATAAGGAAAAAAATACTAAACAGTGATGGAAAAATCTGAAAAATTCAGGAAAATACTAAAATATTATTCTTAATCTATGAAAAATATAAAAACATATGCTTATGAGGAGGAAAATGCAACTGCAGTGGATTGGCTTATAAATAAGCACTTCAAAATAAGCCAAAAGCCACCACAGAGTACCAGCTTATCACAGGACCTAAATTATACTAAAACTTCTAGTAAGCAACCTAATCCAACTACTCTATACCTCTGGGAAGCAGGATACAAGTATATGATGCCAAATACACTATCTACCAAAACAGTTTTTACCCACCAACTTGCAGCTTAAAATTAAGCCACTGAATAAACAAGAAATCTAAAGCCAGATATTACAATATTAAGTTGACTTAGCAAAGGGCTTGTAAGCCAAAAATTAGCTACTCACAAGTTCTTATGAGCTTATGGAGAACTCTGCAAGTTCCTGTCATCCCTGGTTCTTCAATGCACAGGGCATGTTTTAGAAAGGGGTGCTCAAAACAAGCTTAATAATAAGCACTTTATAAGCTAAATGGGAATGAACTACTATTTTTCTAATTTATATAAGCAACAAAATTTTAATATCCCAAAAGGATTTAAGCTAAATCTTAATATTGAATCCTATATAAAATTCTAAATTTTATTCAAAAACTGCATTTAGGAAATTTTGACTTTTCAGTTTACACTAAAACTTTGACTTTTATGAACTTGTAATTGATCTTATGGACTGAATTAGTTATATTAAGCTATACTAAGGTGAGATTAAGCTATAGTACCTAGTTATAAACAACTTTGATGTAATTTGTATTCTAAGATCTTAACAGATTATGAACTTAAGACAGTTTTACGATGATTTTGACTTTAATGGTATGTAGATACAAACTATTGACTAATATGAGTAAGTTATACCTAAACAAACCTATACCAAGTATTTTAAACTGATAAACCAACCTTTAACACAGATTATCAACCAAATCCAAACACCCCTTTTAGAAGCAGTTGTGAAGCATTAAGAACTAAAACAAGTTTTTAAACTGATAAATCTACTAACTAACTTGTAATAACTATATTTAAACAGGTTTAAACCAAAATTAACAGGTGTTAAGGACTTATACTAGAAAATGTAAAAATCAAGAAAATAGCTTACAAGATGAGATTCAAGCATAAACAGGGAACCAATGACTGAGATCACACCCTATAGCTTTCCACAAAGCTCTATACCCAAAAGAAATCCAAATTCAACCTTGCTTCAGTCTTTAATCTTCATTTTCACTGATTTTATTTTCTCACTATTTTTCTTGATTTTTGTGAATTTTTGAGTTTTAAAACTATAAATGATTTCAATGGTTCTAAAAGCTCTCAGATGCTATATAGAGACTTATATGAGCTTTTGAGTCCAAGAACAACAACTATAAACAACACTTGAGTATTTTGAAAATTTAAACAAGGAAATAAGCTTAAACTGAATTCGTGTGCAAGAACTGAAATTGAAAGTGAAAACAAGTTTTATTACACTAAGATAAGATTACATAACACTTGAAAGTTTAAACATAAACTAGAAAACTTAAATTATTAAAAACGACATAAGTAAATTAAATTATATTAAGCTAATCTACTCTCTTCTTTCTCCTCTATCTCTATTTATATTGATCTATGTCGACCTCTGAATCTTTCCCACCTCTTCTCATCCCTTGGATCATTAGAAATCATCAAAACCATACATGTGGTATTTTGGCGGGAAAAAGTCTTTGAGTTGGTTTTTGCATTTAATGCACTGTAGTTGTTTGCAAGGTGGAAAGGGTGATGGTGAGAGGTTGGTATGAGCCGAGAGACAAGGTGGTGAGGTGGTAGCACAGATGGAGGAGGAGTGGTAACAGGTGGAGTTGTAGGAGATGGTGAACAAGTTGTCCGGTTTTGAGCGCCGCTTTGACCATTTGACTTGGTATTAATAATACTGGGGTGGATTGGGCTTGTATTGGATTTGGGCTTGAGTTAAATAAAAGGGTTGGGTTTGTTTTGGTTTTGTAATAACAAAGGTTCGTTTGGTTTATTATTAGCACAAGGACTAAACTTGTAATTCTGCCAAATTTAGGGATTGATCTTGACAAGTTTCCAAAGATATAATAAGGACCAATTCTGCCAAACTTTAATAAACCAAGGACAATACATGTATTTATTTCCATTTTAAACTTTCAAGGACCAAAACTGTCAAGTTTGAAACTTGAGGGACCAAATATGTAATTTTACAAAAGTTCACTATAAGGACCAATTTTGTCATTTATGAATAGTACAAGGTTTATTTTTGATAAATTTCCATTTTTAAATTCACCAAGGACTATTTTTGACATTTTTCAAAGTTGAGGGACCAAAGTTGTCATTTTATAATTTTTAAACTTTGAAGGGTTTATTTTGACAACTTTTGAATCTCATGGACCTTAAATGACATTTTGATTTATTTTGATTTACCAGGGACTAATTTTGACAACTTTTGAAACTTGGGGGACTAAAACTGCCAATTATGCAAACTTGATACGTTTTTCATCTGATTTTGATATTTTTGCATTTAAAACACATAAGACACTTATTTGTGATATTTCTATCATTTTGATGCATTTCTGAGTGTTTTCAGATGTTTTTGGCATTCAAAACAGTACAAAAATGATGAGTATTTAGACACTCATCAAGGGATTTCCTCAAAATTGTCGATTCCATTGACCTTGATGCTACTACTCGGGAGACCACGCGCCTGCGTCTCTTCCAATTTTCTCTACGGGACCAAGATAGTAATTGGCTTGAGCGACTTCCCGCCGGATCCATCTCAAGTTGGGATGATCTCACCTCTCGTTTCCTTGCTCAATTTTTCCCACCGGGGAGAACCACTAAACTTAGGAATGACATCTTGATGTTCCAACAACGTCAAGGTGAATCTCTCTACGAAACATGGACTCGATTTAAGGACTTACTCCATAAAGTCCCTCATCACGGCATTGATCTTTGGCTTCAAGTCCAAATCTTTTATGATCATGTCAACTTCCCTACCAAGCGATCCATTGACCAAGTGGCCGATGGAAAACTTAGTGATCTCACCGCGGAAGAATCATGGGGTATAATAGAGTACCTTGCTCTCTATGACAACGAAAGTTGGAATGACCCCCGTGAGTTGCCCAAAACCGTTAAGGCAATCTCCTTGCCTCCCATTGACTCACAACCTTCCGACCGTAGGATGATCGAACTTGAAGATCAAGTTAAATTCCTAATGAGTTCCTACGAAAACCCTAAGTCTTCACACCATGTGAACAAAGTTTCTTCCTCGTGTGAGCCGTTTTATGATCCTCATAACACACGCACTTGCACCCGATTCCCCGAACATGCTTCCGTTGACTACGCATCCTCGCGTACTAATGGAACGGGAGGAAGATTCCCTACAATACCCAGACCTAGGAATTTCAATGAAACCCGAGAAGCATGGAAGGGCAAGCCCGACTTCTATTGGGGACAAACCAAGGAATTCACTTCCAATGATTTTTCATGGCCCCCATCCCACGGTCCTAACCAACAAAACATAGAAGGGATGTTGCAAAACCTAGTTGCAACCCAAGAAGCCCAAATAGCTAAGCTCTCGGACCGCTTTAACCAACAACAAGCCGAAATAGATAGGAAGATAGACAACCTTTTGAAAGCCATGACCAATAGTGATAGGAAGGTTAATGCTATCTCAACTCCCGAGCCTTCCGGTGTAGAGATTAAGGACCCAAGTAAGCTAGCTAAGCACGTTCAATTCGTCAATACCATCGCCTTAGTGAAACCTAATGGAAGAAATGACGAAGAGGACCATACACTTGAGAATAATGAAACAAACGAGGAAGTAGGTGAAGTAGATAATGACTATTTCAATAAGTTTCCTACGGAAGAAGAGCTAACTTGTCACCCTCACTTAGTAACGACCTCCGTCACATGTATGTTAGAAAAGCCCTAGAATTAAGTTCGAACCCTTGGAATCTTAACATACCATGTTGCATAGACACCTTTTCGCTAAGGCATACATCGACCGTAAATCCCCAATTAACATAATGACTAGCACCTACTACAATTGGGTAATGAAAAAGCCAATTTCAACTAGGCAAGACCCCGATGATCCTAGTGTTAGTTGCAATTTTCTTGGTAGAGTTAAGGGATTGCCCGTTTATGTAGGTAGTTTCACGTTTCCTACGGACTTCATAATTGTGGATGATATTAGTACGGCCATAGACCCTAGCTTGTCCCATGTTATTCTAGGAAAACCTTTCATAGAAAGCGCTGGGATGACCTATGACCCCTCGTTAGGAATAGTGCGATTCAAGGATGAGACCGATGACATAGCTTACCAAATGCCGTTTAAGATAGAGAAGTTTTCATCACTCTCTAATGATGAAAAGGAACTTAAAATATCGGTCTATTATAGGAATGAGGAGGATAAAGGAAAAGGAGTAGATTATGTTATGGCTAAGATTTTCGGATTCTATAAGGACTACTTGAACCTAGGACCGTAATATAGAACCGAAAGTGGGGAGAAAATGAACTCTTAGAGAGGTGCATCATAGGGCACTTTTACAACATGGAATCCCCCAATAGAGACCGTCATGAGGAGGAGATGACGTAATGAAGTCACATGAGGGCACGACTACGAGTCTAGCTACAAGACTCTTAAATAAAGAAAAGCGCTCCGTGGGAGGCAACCCATGCTTAATTGTTTGCTTGTTAGTGTCATATATCTTTTATTAATTGTTTATGCTCATGTTTAAATTTGTAAAAATGCTTTATTTTGTTTTAACCTCGTCTTAATTGCATATAAAGGTATTTTACATAAAGGATAAGTGTAGGGAGGATTACACACGCTTTCAAAAGAAACGTAAACATGAGAATAACAATTCATTAAAAGATATATATGTGTGTTTGTTCGAGTCAAATGCTTGTATCGAGTCTTAATGGATGTTTTGCAGAAATTTTTCCAGATTCTAAAGATGTAAATTTTCCGAATTTTTCCGTAAAAATCGCACCGCTTTTTGTCAAGATAACCTGACGGCGGGATTGCAACCGACCGGCCAGGAAGGAGTAAAAACATCGATTACATTTTCTCGCTTTTCTCGAGCTACTTATAAATTTTTGGAATTTTCCGTGTCTTAATTTTCCGAAATTCTGTAAACATCCATTCCACAAGCATTATATCCTAGTTTAAATCGAGTCTTATATATATTATTACCGCTGATTTTACGCGAAGGTTTCGTTTGTTTTATTCAAGTGTGCAGGTTTAATTTATCAAGAAGAAGAAACAAAAGATTGGAAGGAGCTTTTCACGCACAAATTCTTCTTGGAAAGGATTTAACCACTACTTGACACACGGATCCTACCGAGCTAATCAGGGGAGTACTAGTTTCTTTCGGTTTTAATTACCTTCATTATCATAACTTTGATACTTTCGGGGAACATTGGGGACAATGTTCAGTTTAAGTTTAGGGAGGGAAAATAAAACGGGAACTTTGAAACTATGCTTATCCTTGATTATTTGCTTTGTCCAATTGTAGTTGTGTAATAAACCATGAGAAAATGTCGGTTAGGGTAATTTTGGCACCAAATTTTTAATTTTTCATGACATATAGGAGTAGGCCATTAGTTTTAACAAAAGCGTCTCACGGATAGGAAGTTGCATGACTAGCACAAAAACCCTTTACCACTTAAATTCCATCCAAAATGTGAGGATCGCCCTTAGATTAGTAGGAATTAAAAGCATTCATCTTTAATGCTTAGAGTGTGAACCGGTAGTATATTAGATTCTAGAACTTGTTTTGTGATGCATTCCGAGATCGCTAGTAAGACTACACTTGCGTAGTTAGGAATAACTAAATGATAAGAGTCATTAGGATAACCCTTGTTTGATACCCGTAATATAATTACTTCTTCCACATCGGTTGAGTAATTCCCCCACACCCTTTGCGTTGTACTCATCTTTAGTACACGATACCCCTAGTTAACCCCTCAGAGCCTATCCTTTTCGCGGTTCTCTTGATTTTTTGGTTTTTCCGGAATATCAATGAAGAGCATTGTTTACACCCCACCCCCAAATATACACCCAAATCGCCTTAGCCTACCCTGTATGCACTCACTTTTAGTGCATTATTGTTATCACCCTAAACCCTTAGTTCAATTATCCAGTTGCTTGCATGAGTTGCTAAGTCAAGTCATATCCTTTGTATACAGTTTTGGGACGATTGGGATTCATGGGAAAAGTTAAAGTTTATGAAATGACTGGAAGGGAACGTTAAATTCAAATTCCCTTTGTTTGCATAATAATGTACCCCAAGTGTTTTGATCTTTTCAATTCGGGTCAAATTAGTATTAGAGTAATAAAAACTCAAGTGTAGGGATGTGCCTATAAATCCCTATCATTTTGATGTTACCGTAGAGGATGGTAGAGTAAAAGTGTATGAAAAAAAAAAAAAAATCGAAAAAAAATAGAAAAGGAGGAAAGAAAAAAAAATAGAGTGAAAAAAAAATAAAAAAAATAAAAAACATACGGGCTACCATCCTACATCTATCCTTTAAATTTATGTTTGTTTATTTCATTTAGCTAGAGTTTAGAGTGTCGAGTCTTGGCTTAGCAACGCCATTCTTCGTATACTTGCAACATAGAGATTTTTGACTTGCCACCACTAAATAGCCTATCCCACCAAACCCTTTGTTTCCCTACCGTAAGCCTAACATTACAACCCTTTAAAGACCTCTTTGATAGTCTTTCCTAGGTGCTTACGCCAAAACGATGGAGGTTTGATCTATTCTCAAGCCTATGGTAATCTATGTACTAGGACCGGTTAATGAGTGTTTATCTTCCATTTCCAATTTGTTATATTTCATATACACCCGAGAGAGATGTGAGTATCCAAACACCCCATGTGAGGTGCTAGTATGTAATTTCCGTGCTTGTTATGACTTTTGCGGGCTTATATGTGTTGTGGACTGTTTTAAACCAATGCTTCATGACCTCTAACTTATAAATTAATTGGCTAAAGCACATTTGCTTGAGGACAAGCAAATACCAAGTGTAGGGATATTTGATAAGGTTTTAAAATGTACCTTTTGAGGGGTCATTTAAGCCCTTATTTGATCACTTTTGTATCCGTTATTACTTAATATCGTTCCTTTTCACTTTTAGGTCTCTTGAAGGCAAAATGCTGGAATGGCACTTATTTGGACTAAAAGGCTAATATACGAAGAAAATGGCCAAAGTCAGAATCGAGACACTCCAGCTGCTGAAAAGACAAGGTGACGGCGCACATCGCTTAACTCCGCGACGCCGTCCGAGGATTTTGTGACGGGACAGAACCCAAAAGTCTTATTTTCAAGTGACGACGTCCAGTTGTAAAGAGTAGGCCGTCGCTACTCGACGCCTAGATGCAATCCACGGCGTCGAAGCTGAAGAGGACGGCGCCACAAGCACAAGGTGACGCCGTCGCAAGACTAACGTGGCCAAGACGAAATCCTAATGACGGCGACGACCGGCCACAAAACATAAGGTGACGCCGTCGATATGTAATCTTATATATAGAATCCGAATTTTTCAGTATTTGTGTGTAGTCTTTTGGAGTAAAAACCTAGAACCGAACCAAGGCCGTCTTGTACAAGATTTTAGGGTTCCAAACCCTATCTTACATCAAGATAAGTTCTTTACTTCATTAATACAATTATGTCTTTGATTATTTGTGTGTATGCTTGCATGTTCTCCATGTCCGGCTAATTTATTTGTGTGTTTGCTTAGGGAATATGAAACTTAATTATTGAATATTGATTGGTTGTTTCTTATCTTAGTTGATTAATGATCTAGTAATGCGATAGGTCATTCGTTGTGTACTTAATGCTTGATTAATCTTTGTGAACCTTAGAATATAACTCCTTGAGTAGTTGATTAATGATCTAGTAATGCGATAGGTCATTCGTTGTGTACTTAATGCTTGATTCATCTTTGTGAACCTTAGAATATAATTACCTGAGTAGTTGTAAGCTAAACCATCCAAAGAGTGCCTTAGAGTAAGAGTTTATTATCCCTAGTGGGTTTTGTAGACGAGACCCTTTGGTAAGTTCAAAGAGTTAGGGAACATACGCATACCCTACAACCTTAGACACACAACGCAACTAAGAATAAGGACGTGACAATTCAACCACCAATAGGAGATAATTAAGGAGTAGTAAAACCTAAGTAAACACATCTTTAAAAAATCATACGAGCACACAATAATTAGACATAGACTACATACACCTTAGATTAGATAATTAGATAAGTAGAGTAATCGGTAGCAATACCAACCCCCCCAAATCCAAACCCCGAGATTCGTACCTTTCAATTTCCTAAAAAACATAAAAAGATAAAAATAATCTTCCACAACCCCAACCTTAGCGTAGTAACTTCTTACTAGCATTCCTATTCCCCTAGAGAACGATATCAATACCCGTGGCTTACCATAATTGCTACACTACAACGATTAGGTTCACTGCCTAGGGTGTTATAAAACTTGCTCGAAGAAAAGGAAGTTTCCTTGACCCCGAATGACGCGTGTAGCGTTATCAATGCCTGATCCACAGCCTCGAAGGAGGGCGTAGTCATTTGTATAAATAGCCCTCTCCCCACAAGGGAGAGGGTTGGATGTTCATTTGGTAATCTAACCTTCCATTTGTTTTATCTCACTAGAATATCCCACTTTCTCTCTCTAAACTCTTAAACTATACGTCTACTTATGTTATGATATGATGTGTTTGTGAAATCCAATATGTTACAAATGGTATCAAGAGCCATGGTTTGATCACTCATCTTTCATGTTCTTGGATTTCTAGTGGTTTTCATAAGGTTTTTGGGTTTGAATGAGTTTAGAGTAGTTTGCATCATTTTGATCATTTCTAGTGTTAAAGTTTTGATTTTGATTGTACTTTTGTGTTTAGAATCATTATAAGTGTTTAGGTTTTGATTTGTAAAGCTTGAATCATCGTGGTTGGGTTGTTTTTGGATTGAAAAGTGGTGGTTTTTTGAATATTGGTACAAAGCAAGTTGAGTCTCGTTGAGATTTTCTTGCTTGCGAGTTGTCTTGTTCTGTGAAGCGAGTTGTCATATAAGCGAGTTGTACCTTAAGCGAGTTGTCGTTTAAGCGAGTTTCCTTGGAAGCGAGTTGTCAGCTTATGCGAGTTGTCATTTAAGCGAGTTGTGCCCTAAGCGAGTTGTTGTAGAAGCGTGTTGGGTTTTATGCGAGTTGTCATTTAAGCGAGTTGTGCCTTATGCGAGTTATCCTGGGTGTGAGTTATCTTGAGTCTTGTCATCTGATAGTTACATTATGGCTTACACCACTGATCCATTAATTTCCAATGTGCTCAAACTATATGACTCGGTGAACAAAGAAACAAAGTATTTACTACTCAGAAAGTTTAACCATGATTGACTCAGCCAATGATGATCAAAACACTTCACACTCTGAGTCCAATCCTAAGGAATTACACTTGCTAATGCTACAAAATGCCATGCAAATAGAATGAAGTATTGAGCCCTATCAGCTACTTCACTCTCATATCATACAGTTGTTATCCATGATAATGGATCGAACATGTAGTGCCCTTTTCCGTCAGGACTTAACTACACTGACTAGAACCACACTGTTGAACTTAGAACAACTGAAGCGACAACTTACTAATAAAAGGGTTCAAAAGGATGGTTCCAGTGCAGCTCTTCAAGTAATCTACAAACAATTTCAGCCATTCATCAGTGGGGAATATTCAGCAGATTACGATCAACACTTGACTGGAATTTCTTTCAAAAAACATACTGGAATGGAACTTGTGGAAAACTAGAAGGGGGGGTTGAATAGTTTTACCAATTTAAAACTTCCTTTTAAATATTTAGATCGACTTATGTCAATCTATTTGGTTGTTTATGTTGGACGTTGATAGATAGATATATAAATGTGTAATGAAACATAAAGAGTAAGAAGCACATCACCACGACACAAGTTATTTATAGTGGTTCGGCTACAAGGACACCTTCCTTGCCCTACTCCACTCCCCGAGTCACCTACTCGTGAGTTCGTAAGCACTACACCAACTCCTTGTGGCGGAGAAGCCTTCACAACGTTGCTTAACCTTTTTCCAGTACAAAGCTAAATACCGAGTTCTTTCACACCAAGGCGAACCACACCTAACACAACGTCGCCTACCCTTTATACGGTGCTAGGCTAACCACCGAGTTCTTTCACACCTTAGGAGAACTAATCCTATCACAACGTCGCCTACCCTTTATTAGGTACTAGGCTAAGCACCTTAGTTCTTTCACACCTTAGGTGAACTACACCTTCTCGACACAACACCTAATCTCAAGGAGATCTACTCCTTGTTACAACACCATCAAGGATATCACCATCCTTGTAGATAAACAAATACACATATGTATAACGATGCACCTCATCGATTATACGACCTAAGCATTCTCCCCAAATGCTACTTGATTTGATCCTTTGGCATCCTTCACTAATGCCTTTGACACAACGCTTGGCACCCTTCACTAATGCCTTCGTCTTGACACCTTTAGTATCCTTCACTAATGCCTTTGACACAACGTTTGGCACCCTTCACTAATGCCTTCGTCTTGACACCTTTAGCATCCTTCAATAATGCTTTGACACGGATGATGAGCACCTTTCACTAATGCTTTCATCTTGACACTTTCGGCATTCTTCACTAATGCCTTCAACCCAACATCTATGGAGAAAGGAAGAACTATCAACAAGAGAACCTTAGTAGTCTTGATGATGACGAAGCATGGCAACTCATGGACTTGAGCTTGCACGTCTTCAAGAGGTGGTGATCTCTCCTTTAAGAGGAACCTAGTAGATCACACAAAGACAAAAGACAAACTACATAGATCACTTAGATCTGAGGTTAGAGGGTTAGAATACTTTGGGGAAGTATGTGTGAAAAACCATGTGTAGAGAGAAAGAAATGGCTCTCTATTTATAGAGGAAATTCTCTTCTGTTCCCGGATCCCACGGATCCCTACCACAAGGGATCCGGCTAGCACAAAGCTAGGGATCCGTGGTCCGCTCCTCTTTGCCCATGGGTATTTTTGGTTATGGGTCATGGGTCATGGGTTATGGGTTGATCCATGGTTTTCTTTCTAGATACAATGAACTTGGTTAAGTGGTATATATAAAACCATGGGTTATGGGTCAAAACCATTTGCTAGTATTTTACCCATTTAGTATATACTTGTATTTACCCATTTTAGCATACACTTAGTTTTTACCCATTTTAGTATACTTAGTTTAAGTATATGTTTAACCCAATATGTAAACACTAGTTGTTGTACATATGTATCTAAATCATAAAATCACTTATACTTGTTTTAGTGTTTTATGTGACAACATAATTGTGTTAGAAAACTATTAACTCAAACTATTTACGTACTCTATTTGTTTCGTTAAAATGATTTTACTTTTGTTATCGACAAAATATTAGAAGATCGTAAAATATAAATAAACGTTTTTACGGCTTATTTGTATTAACAATCTCCCCCTTTTTGTTGATGACAAAACATAAAATTATTTTAAGGAAAAAGCTAAAATTCGTAAAAATTTGAATTTGTAGTTTTTACTTTCTTCTCCCCCTTTTTGTCGAAACAAAAAGTGTTAAAAGAAACTAACACAATTTTTATAAGGAAAAAAATGTAAAGAGAGCAAGTGACGGGAATGGTACTCGTCTTAACTCCCCCTTGACGAGTCCATCCCTATGTAAGGGCGTCAAGGACATAGCATAAAATAAACTAATTGTGTTTGCAACTAAGTTTGCAAATGGTTCGTCTAAGTGACGAGAACGTGCTCCCCCTTGAATGATTGCAATTTTGCAAAGGGATGTCGAGAAATGTAATCCTAATATTGCAAGTAATTTGCAATGTATTGTTTTGACACAAAGCTCCCCTAGCTTTAGGGTGTCAAATGCTTCAAGTGTAGATTGAATAACTACAAAACAAAGGTTAGAAAACAAGTATAATGCACAATTTCCTGCATATGTGATCCAAGTTAGGAGAAAAATAGTTTTCTCAGATCACGGATCCCACGGTTCCTCCTAGTAGGGATCCGTCTAGGCAATTTTGAGGGATCCGTATAGCTGATGATTAAATTCAGCAATGGTGATGTAACAAGTAATGTTAACATCAAAATGAGATATGTATTCAACCAACAAACATATACTCAATGCAATATGGCAAGTAAACTATCATTCAATAAAACATAAGAGATGATCAACAAATCTCTAAAACTAAGAGAATGATTTAGCCATATTCTACTAATACTAATAAGTGACCAAAGCTTAAGAAGCAACAATGTGCTTGAGTCTAGGGATGAGTAGACTTGTTGATTTGGTCAAATCTTTCAAGAAGATGATTAAACATGAAATGCAACTCATTTCGTACTTCTTGAACAAGTCCTTGGGTGATTAGACAATTAGAGCAATTATTGTCTTGATTAGGAACAAGATGTTTTGAGGAGGTTCTACAAATGATGGTGGAGGTATATTGAGTAATTTAGGATGAGGTTCTACTAGGAATGAGAGTGGTGGTAATGGAAATTCCTCCATATGATCAAGTCCTTGGTGGTTCCTTGTTTCCAACGATGGACTAGTTGGTGATATAGGTGGTTCCTATTTTAACAAGAAGGTTGGTGAATGGGAAGTTCTCGGTTGTGAATGCTCTAATGAATAAAGAGAGGCTCGGTAAAGGAGTGTAGTCCATGCTCTAGGAATGAAGGTTTTGACGTTTTGCTAGAACTAGGTACGTTTGGTTTAGAGCTCGATGATCCATTTTCTAACCTAAGAGGTTTAATGCTAATTATTGTGGTTCTCTTGGAAATTGTTGATTGGGTTTGTTGAGGTGAGATTCTAGCACTATTATCTCTTACGGATGATGATTCGGTCAATGGGAAGTCTTACCATTTGTGGGTTTAACCGGAGATGATTCGGTTGAGGAAATTTCGTGTACAACACGAGCAAGTTTCTTGGGTGGTTCTTGGTTGGATGAGTTAGCACTAGGAGCTTTCCTCATGATGAAATGACTAAGGAAAAGGTTTCTAAATGCTTAGAATTATGTTGTGTTTGATGACTAAGGGATTCTAGCAAGATGACTTATAAAGGGAAGGATTTAGCAAGTGCATTCAAGACTTAAGTCTCTAATATCTTTGGAATGTGATGATTAGCATGCACAAGAGTCAACTTCAGATATTTAATTAGGATGAGGTGGAGTGTTCAAGTTAGCAAGATGAGCTTGAAATGATTGTTTGAGCAAGAGTTGACATAAATTGTCATCCGGATCCCATGGTTCCCTCCTCAAGGGGATCCGTCTAAGCTAATCCTAGGGATCCGGCTCTCAGCAGCTATGAAAGAGTGGAAATGATGTTTCTAAGATCTAAGATCTATATCATCTTGAGTGTTTCAGTCCTCCTAAGTGTCTTAAATGAAGGGGTGCTTAAGTACTTGAGGGTAATGAGTGATGTAGCTAATGATTGTTTTTATGGAAGGATTTGGAACTTTCATGAGTACCAATGGATGAGCAAGGATGACACTAAAGATGAGAGTGTCAATTCAAGCTAAATGATCTTAGAGATCAGGTTGTGACTAAGGATAGTGTTTTGGAGAATATCCTAGAAGCTTTGAGATGGGAAAACTAGAATTTGATCAACTTTGATCAATTTTGAGGTAAGGATGATTTATGATCAATTTTGCCATAATCGAAAGATTTCTAAGACTAGATGTGAGGGATCATGTGAGAATGATGAGTGATCTAGAGAGCGGAAGAGTAATGGGTTTAAGTGAAAACGATAGATCTACAAGCGTCTTGAGTATGATCTAGGTGAGTTGAGTAGGAAAGGATCTACTTAACTTGATAAGGACTTAATTTGCCTTAAGACACTATGTTTAGCTTAGTGTGAGGTGTTCTAAGGACATGATTGAAATACAATGATTGCAATTGCATTTTCTGTTTGCCGGATCCCACGGTTCCCTAAGAGTAGGGATCCGTCAAGCACAAACTTTGGGATCCGTCTATCTGCTAAGCAGAACCTTTACAAAAGGTATGCAATGACTTTGACAATGCATCATATTTCAAGTTTAAGAGGTTCTAACACTAAGATATCAAATGAGATCGAGCTCACAAATAACAAAGAGGTTTATCAAACTTAACAAGCACTATTCAAGAAACTCGAAACATATTTACGATCTAGATTAGTAAATCGTTTGTATTAACAATGGCGTGCAAGGTATATGTCAAGAAAGAAAAGAGTAATTGATAGTATTCACGACAATAGAGTTGTGAGGTGCTAGTTCAAGAAAATCCTATACTTCGTCCGGAGTTGTTGTTTTGGTCAACGGAAGCAATGAACTATGTATAGTCATTACGGATGGTGATTAGCATACAATGAACTTCATCCGTGAAGTCATGTAGCTCTTCTCAATCAAGGCAAGATAATCGCTTGATGAGGAAAGTGGTTGTGATTAACTAAAAGAAAATTTTATTTTACAACTTGTTTGATCAGTAATCCTAAGACAATGCAAAGTATTTCCATTGTAAACTTACTTTAGGAAAACATAGGAGTATAAATTTCCCAAGTGAGAGAATGAATATGAGACTGTTACTAGCGGTGCTCAATTACAGCTAAACACGACCATTTTACGGGTGATTCCACATACCCAACTTCTATCAAGGAAGCAATTCAACCGTTAGGTCAAATTGAGTCTCTAGTGCAATAAGTTCTCCAGTATTCATTCTCAAGTTAGGAAAATTTATATTCCTACAATGGCCTATCGAAGAGTAACAATGATGATACTTTGCTTTGTTTAATATTATACTTGAGACAACTAAGGTGACGAAGGCGTCATGTTAAAAATAAGTTTAAAAGTTGTCCATTTAGTGTGTTATATGTTTTAAACATTTTTCAACCTATATGACTTATCTAAATATCTAAACTAACATTTTCGACACAACTAGATGTTATCCCAAACACTCCTTCAAATAGCACATTGATTAGTAGAATATTACTAAATCGACAAACAAGAGAATGAATAGCAAGGTAAGGAAACCACATATGCTATTCAATCAAACAAGCACAAAAGCTATTTGAGATAAGCAAATAATCAAGTGATGCAAAGAAGACAATTTATCATTTAGCATAGCATACTAAAGTTCTTTTCATCGCTTTGTGTTAAATATAAACATGTATACCAAGCTTGATTAGTTTCTTTTATATTTATAAATATGATCAAAACCTTAATTTCAAAAGAGGACACATTGTTATTCAAAAGCGAAAACATCCGTCTCCAATTAGATCAAAAGTTTGTGCAAAAGTTATGACCGAAAAATGACTTTCTATTATAAATCAATGATTCTGTAAATTATTGTTTTGAATAAGTTTATGAAATCATTTTTTAAATGAAATTAGACTCAAATACCTTTAAAACGATAGGTGGCACGACTTCTAACGACTTACGATTAAAAAGTTATGAATTTTTGAAGTTCAGACAAAAACTGTCTTCTGTACCACGGATCCCACGGATCCCTTGCTTGAGGGATCCGTCCAGTGTAACCTGAGGGATCCGCGGATCTGACACAGAATTACAAAAATGTACGTTTTGACCCGACGAAAAAGTTTAGTCTTTGTAGACTTTTTAGTGAAGTTATATTACCCATTTTTACCTTTATTCAAGCTTGATTAACAAGATATCTAACAACAAAACTTCAAAGAAAAAAATCACTAAAACACTTTTCATATTATGCTTATTATAGGATAGAAGCATATATCACCATTTTGTCCACAAGCAATTTAGCAGGTTTTAAAAAAAAAAAATGTAACTAAGAAAACATACCTTTGCTATATCCCCTTTTTATGGTTTTAGAGACCATAGACGCGAAATACTTCATGATCTTCTAAGATACCCCAATCCTTTGCTATATTCCCTTTTTATGGTTTTAGAAACCATAGACGCGAAATACTTCATGATCTTCTACAATACCTAAATCCTAGTATGAAGACTTCTCAAAGGAAAATGTTAGAATGATCTATCACTATCCAACATATGATGATTTCTAAAACATGACTTTTTGTTTTAAGAAATTCTTCTTTGTAGTTTTCAAACATACACGGATCGTATCAAGTTTTCAAAGTACAATATACAAAAAAAACTTGGTAACGAAGCTCTGATACCAATTGTGGAAAACTAGAAGGGGGTTGAATAGTTTTACCAATTTAAAACTTTCTTTTAAATATTTAGATCGACTTATGTCAATCTATTTGGTTGTTTATGTTGGACGTTGATAGATAGATATATAAATGTATAATGAAACATAAAGAGTAAGAAGCACATCACCACGACACAAGTTATTTATAGTGGTTCGGCTACAAGGACACCTTCCTTGCCCTACTCCACTCCCCGAGTCACCTACTCGAGAGTTCGTAAGCACTACACCAACTCCTTGTGGCGGAGAAGCCTTCACAACGTCGCTTAACCTTTTTCCGGTACAAAGCTAAATACCGAGTTCTTTCACACTAAGGCGAACCACACCTAACACAACGTCACCTACCCTTTATACGGTGCTAGGCTAACCACCGAGTTCTTTCACACCTTAGGAGAACTAATCCTATCACAACGTCGCCTACCCTTTATTAGGTACTAGGCTAAGCACCTTAGTTCTTTCACACCTTAGGTGAACTACACCTTCACGACACAACACCTAATCTCAAGGAGATCTACTCCTTGTTACAACACCATCAAGGATATCACCATCCTTGTAGATAAACAAATACACATATGTATAACGATGCACCTCATAGATTATACGACCTAAGCATTCTCCCCAAATGCTACTTGATTTGATCCTTTGGCATCCTTCACTAATGCCTTTGACACAACGCTTGGCACCCTTCACTAATGCCTTCGTCTTGACACCTTTAGTATCCTTCAATAATGCCTTTGACACAACGTTTGGCACCCTTCACTAATGCCTTCGTCTTGACACCTTTAGCATCCTTCAATAATGCTTTGACACGGATGATGAGCACCTTTCACTAATGTTTTCATCTTGACACTTTCGGCATTCTTCACTAATGCCTTCAACCCAACATCTATGGAGAAAGGAAGAACTATCAACAAGAGAACCTTAGTAGTCTTGATGATGACGAAGCATGGCAACTCATGGACTTGAGCTTGCACGTCTTCAAGAGGTGGTGATCTCTCCTTTAAGAGGAACCTAGTAGATCACACAAAAACAAAAGACAAACTACATAGATCACTTAGATCTGAGGTTAGAGGGTTAGAATACTTTGGGGAAGTATGTGTGAAAAACCATGTGTAGAGAGAAAGAAATGGCTCTCTATTTATAGAGAAAATTCTCTTCTGTTCCCCGAATCCCACGGATCCCTACCACAAGGGATCCGGCTAGCACAAAGCTAGGGATCCGTGGTCCGCTCCTCTTTGCCCATGGGTATTTTTGGTTATGGGTCATGGGTCATGGGTTATGGGTTGATCCATGGTTTTCTTTCTAGATACAATGAATTTGGTTAAGTGGTATATATAAAACCATGGGTTATGGGTCAAAACCATTTGCTAGTAGTTTACCCATTTAGTATATACTTGTATTTACCCATTTTAGTATACACTTAGTTTTTACCCATTTTAGTATACTTATTTTAAGTATATGTTTAACCCAATATGTAAACACTAGTTGTTGTACATATGTATCTAAATCATAAAATCACTTATACTTGTTTTAGTGTTTTATGTGACAACATAATTGTGTTAGAAAACTATTAACTCAAACTATTTACGTACTCTATTTGTTTCGTTAAAATGATTTTACTTTTGTTATCGACAAAACATTAGAAGATCGTAAAATATAAATAAATGTTTTTACGGCTTATTTGTATTAACAGAACTCCATGAGTTCATTGACACATTCACCCATCTTATGGACAATGTAAAGAAGTACATTGATGAAGTACATAACAGTGATCACATGAATGAACATGGGATACAATCAATAGAGAAGTGTGGAGAGTTGGGTAATCTATCGGTTAGTGCTGAAGCCAGAAATACAGACACGTCAACAATGGAAGCAACAAGCAGTTCAGAAACTTTTGTCTCACTAATGAAGGATGCAGAGTGGAAAATGTTGAACAAACAAACGTTGGGTGGTGAATCTTCATCAAGTGCTGAATTTTTGGTAACAGGTATTGATATTTCATCTGTGCTTAATTCTGTGCAATCTAATGATTTTACAAAACATGTGGTTAGTACATGTCCTGCAACTGAGACTGAGTCAATGATTAAAAATATCGTGAGTCACAAGGTTAATAAGAAACTTTTCGAAGAACTTTCAAACAAATACTCGATTCTTGAAAAACATTGCATTTCTTTAGAAATTGCAATACAACAAAAGGAAGAAAGTTTTCTTGCAACAAAAGCTTGCATAAATCCGGAATTCCCAGAATTTCGAGAATTTTTCGAAATTAACCAGTTAAAAACTCAGCTTCAAGACAAAGACTCAACCATATGTAATCTGAAAAAACAAATATCAGACCTACATATGAATATTAATATGGGGGTGTATTATCTTAACAATAAAGTTAGTGATGAGGTTAAATCTAGGCATGATGAATTGACATTATGTGTGGCCAAGTTGTTAAGGGAAAATAAGTCTTTAAGGAAGAATCAATTAGAAAATAAGACAAAATTCTTAGATCAGACTAATTCCTTGTTGGCTGACATAGATGCCCTCAACACAAATCTTCAGAACAAGAGCTTCACCATAATTGCCTTAAAAATGAGCTTAGGAAAATTACTAGGAATGGTGGGAACACTAAGTCTGCAAAATCATCTACCTTGGAGAAACCAGATTCACAAAGGGCTAATGAACGATTTGTTGTTAGGAAACCAAATGCATTTAGGTCAGAAAGAATTAAACCATTCAAATCTAGGTTTTCTTCCCAAGTCAAAGAGAACACAGTTTTACCAAAATCAGTCGTCTCACTAAGGCCTTCTCAGTCTAATGCTCACAACTCTAAGATCAGAAATATAAGGAGATCATCTAGTCCACATAAGAAGCATCAAATGGCTGACCACTCCCTAAGAAACAAACTAATTGCAAAAGGACCAATACTCAGAACAGGGAAATGGTCACATCTTTTTTTGTAACTAAAGGATTTAACTCTGCTAGCAGTTGTCTTAAGTGGATGCCTACTGGTAGATTATTTAAGTACACAGGATCCAAACGGACTTACACACCTAGATCTTGTCTTAAGTGGATGCCCACAGGAAAATCTTCAAGAATGTTGGACTTAAGGGGATTCCCATCAATGACACTCCAAGGCCCGACTGTAAAAAATCCAAAGATGAGGATACAACTGTCACTAACCCATCTATTTTCAATACTACATGTGCTATTAGTGCAAATTTTCCTCAGTCTTTTTCAGGTACAATGCTCAATTCTATCATGAACATCATGACCTGGTTTCCAACAGAATTAAAGCCGAATCATCAAGGAATTGCTGCTTGTCAAAGTTAATTTGGATGTACTGTGACTTCTGATCGCTTCAACTTAGGACTCGTAACTTACTGATTGTTTAAAAAAAATAAAAAAAATTCTTGTTATCGATAACATCTACGGTCCTAGAAATGTCATTCAACAATGGCACGGGTCTTTAGATGAAGTTCGAACATATATTTTACCCTTTTTTACCTGTCCTAATACTCACATACTTAAGTCGACTAGGATTCACGGCAAGGAATTGATTCAATCAATGATCACTCACTCACTCATATCATTGATTGAGGGGGAGAATTGTATCTATCTGCTAGTCGATAAGTCTCTTCATGTGCTTCTTGCTTGAGGGGGAATACTTATGTCCCTTTATGTACTTGTGTATGTTATCTTGCTTGTGTGTTTTAGTCATTGCATGATACTTGGAGTGATTTAAGTTGCATAATTTTATGTGTTTTTGGACTCACGTGCTTGTCTTTTGATGTTATGCAAGTTGATAAGTCTCTTCATGTATGCAAGTTGTCTTACATGTTTAAACATGCGAGTTGATAACTCTCTTGATGCATGCGAGTTGTCTTACCTGTCTAAATATGCGAGTTGATAGTGTAGGGACTAAAAGTAACATGTCTTAAAACTTATTTCTTGGTTTAAGTAAAACGTGTTGACTCAAAGTCAAATCACTTGTCTTATTGGTCAAACATTTTCACACCATTTTCTCTCTATTGTTCTTCGAAGCGAGTTGTCTTTTGCGTATTCGTGTGGTAGGATACTTGACCTTGATTTACATGATCTTGTTATGAGTACTTAATACATCATTCCTCTATACCTTACTTATCTTGCAGATCCCCTCACCTTTGATCCTCTCATCTCATAACTGATAATTAGGTTTGAATCCCTAAATTTATTTCCTGGTATGTGGAATCGATATAGGCATTAGATATTAAATGTGTTGAGGATTCATTATCATGATCTGATGTTGATTATAAGCGCATATTATGGAATTAGGTGTTGTAGTGCTTGGTGGGTGTAGATCGATGTATTTGATTTTTGTTGAATGATAGGTTATTATGTGTAGACTGTCTCCTTTGAATCCTGCATCCATGTGTTTCTCTCTCATTGTTGTGGTAATAGACTTGTCTTGTGTGAATGAGCTAGTTGATCTGGGACACTTGTTGTATATTCTTGTATGCGAGTTGTCCTTGGTTTCTTGTATGCGAGTTACATATGTTATTCTTGTATGCGTGTTGTCCTTGGTTGCTTGTATGCGAGTTGCACATGTTGTTCTTGAATGCGAGTTGTCTCTTGCTTATTAATGTATGCGAGTTGCCATATGCGACTTGTCTCATACGTATTGACGTATGCGAGTCAGGATACACACTGTGACCCATGCGAGTTATGTTATGTGAATTGATCATATCTTTGACCAAAGTGAGTTGATGTATGCGAGTTGTCAGGTTTAACTCTATTATTGCGAGTTGTCATTTCAAGTTATGTAATGCGAGTTGCCCCTTGAAACTCAATATGCGAGTTGTCTTTTGCTACTTGTTGTATGCGAGTTGCCCTATGCGTGTTAAGGTGTGCGAGTTATTATATGCTATATGACCTATGCGAGTTGAAACATACGAGTTGTCCATATTGCAAGCTGTATTAACTTACTACTTGTCCTATGCAACTTGTTCATATTGTAGATGTTTCCATGCGACTTGATTTATATATCTTTCAATCTAGGTCACTGTATGCTGATTGCATTTTACCATTGATGTGCTTTTTATGTCTCTGTCTTATTCATATCTTGCTTTCTGAAGTATGAATATATCTTCATATGCTTTAAATCACTATCTAAGAATTTATGATATGGGGTGGCTATTTGGTCAAACTAATAACTTTGTCTTATCTAACAAACTTTCCGGATATTGATGTTGTTGTATGTGTGCTCTTCAGATCTCAATGGCAGACACCACGTCCTCTGAGAACCTTGCTACCACTACACCAACCATTGTTCCTACTGATGAGGAATTACTTCCATATGCGGAATGGGTGACAATAGCAAAGAGCAACTGCTATGTGGATGTGGATAGAAGCTAACATAATCCAATTTACCGATTGGCTATTGATATTTTGAAGGACACCAACTTCTTTGGAGCCTTAACCATGCATTGCACAATTCCTTCCATTTATATTCAACAATTCTGGAATACTGTAACATGGGACAAGATCTCTGCTACATACTCGTGTAAGCTTGAAGACAAGTGGTATGACATCACCACTGAGACTCTCAGGGATTCTCTTCAGATCACTCCAAGAGACCCCTCAAATCCATTCGTCGCTCCACCCACCACTGAAGAACTAAAAGAATTTGTTGATGAATTGGAATATCCAGAAAAGTTAACTAAGGTCTCTGCATTCATCAACGCAGAAGTGTATCAACCATGGAGATCCATTGATGAGTGCTTATTCACTCATCATTTTAGGTCAAATCTGAACTGCAAAACATCTAAAAACACTCCGAAATGCATCAAAACACTGAAAATATCTCAAAATTGTGTTTTATATGTTTCAGATGCAAAATTATCAAAAACAAAGGAAAAACGAGCAAAGTTTGCATAATTGGGCTTCAGTCCCCGACTTTCAAAATTGACGTAAATAGTCCCCGAGCACGTATTTTAAAAGAAAAGTCACCAAAGGTCCTTTTGAAATCATAAGTTGTCATAATTAGTCCTTTGGTGAAAAATTTCAAAAGTTTGAGAAATTACAGTTTTGATCCCTGGATTTTTAAAATTGTCAAGTTTAGTCCTCAGGTTTCACAATTTGGCAGATTCAGTCCTTACACTATCAGAGATTGTCAATAATGGACCTTGGATTACATTTTCAGAATTACATGAATGGTCCCTGGATTTTCAGTTTTGGCAACTATGGTCCCTAAATGCTTAATGGATAAGTTGTTAGCCTAATCCTAAAACTAAACCTATCCAACACCCTTGGCCCAACCAACCAAATCCCTTTATACCCGGTCCATTAACCCACTACCCGGTCAAAGCAATAACAACCCATCCCTACCTTCTTCTTCCCCATTTCCCGCCCAAACAAAACACAACCCACGCACCTTTTATCTGCTCCCCAAAAACCCTACTTCTCTTTTCCTTCTCCCCAAACACTCCACCTCCATATCAGCTCTTTACCCAGAATCATCAAAACCCAAAATCACCTTCACCTCTATTACCCAGTTAACCTCAAATCCCAAACCCACTATCCTATTCCACATCCCCCAAGACCTGCCACCATGGCAATCCCAGCTTCAAAAGACCCAGTGGATGGCTAAGATTAAGTTTCATTGATACCTACCTAATCAAAGGCTAAGATTGAATTCAAAAAGCACAAGGATGGAACTTTGGCTGTTTGCACTCACACAGGAAACACAAGATAGTGAAGCTTGAAGACCTAGGCTCAGTAGTATAAATAGGAAGCCATTGTAGCCAAGAAAGGCACCCCTAGTTTTTCAGTTTCAAAAAATTAGTTTAACTTATGTTTTGTAATGTATTTTTTTTAATGAAAAGTTCCTTGAATCCATTCTCTTGTAAATTCTAGTTATTGTTTGTCTTACTTAAGTTATTTGTGATTGTTTCTCACTTTCAGAAAAGGAAAAAAAGAAAGAAATGGGGTCAAATCCTTTATAAAAGTGTGTTTGGTTTATGTCCTTAAACTGGTCAAGAATCCATTTTTTACCCGTTTGACTCACCAAGTCAAACTCATGCTAATGGTCTTAAACTAGTAACAAGGTTTTGAAAATGATTGCATAAGTTTTGTTCACTTGTGGTTAAAATAAAAAGTTGGGTTTTTTTTATAATGAAACACAAAGCAAGCCTTAAGTCATTGCTCATGTGCAAATTTTATAGCTTAATGGGTATTCAAATCTTGTAAATTTTGTTTTTCCTTAATCTTCATAAGCTCAACTTAGCTCCTGCCCAATTTATGCATCTCGATCTCTTTAGCTCAGTTCAAATTGGTTTCCAAACTGTCCCTCCCCATTTTTTTTGACCGTTTCTGATCGTGAAAAGGTACCCCAAGACAAGCTGAAAATTTTAATTATAAGTCGTTAAAGGCTTCTTTCTTGGTCCAATCAGTGTAACTCTACTCCTTTGTGTGCTAACTTGTTGGGTGCAGCTTGTATCTGGGTTGGGAGTTCATCTTGCAGCTTAAAAATAAGTTGAAACAGGCCCCTTGGCTGCTGCAGCCTGCTGCACAACAGGTCCTATATTGGTTTTATCTCATTTAGCTTTATGATAGTGTAGCTTAGCTTAATTAGATACCTTAAGTGCTTATTAATTTAGCTAGGTTAGATCAGTTCATCATCAGCTTGTAAGTGCTTATTAGTTAATCCTTAGTGTTTAATTCCTATTTAGTAGCCTTGGGATCTCCCTAGTTTAAGTCCTATGCAAACTGCTTTCCCTTTTGGCTCAGTTGTTATTAGCTTAATTTGGTTAGATATTATAGCTTATTTCTGATTCATAGACTGCTTATCAGTTGCTTTTTACACATTGTTTAAAATTCATAGACTGCTTAGCAGTTTCAGCTTTCAAAACAGTTTTGAAAGGGTGTTTGGATGTATTTATGCTTACTGTTGGAATAAGCAGTTTCAAACTGCTTGTTTTAAGCTTTTCAGAAAAGTAGTCTTTATAAAAAATCTTCATTTTGATAAGCTTTTTAAGTTTCAAAAAGAAAAAGTTGAAAAAAAAAATTTGATTTTCAAAAAGTCAGGAGCCAGGATTCGAACCCTGGTCTCCACACTCACAACACACGACCAATTCACAACACCACACAACCAACTGCCCTTGGGACTTGTCTCGTTAGTTTCTTGCACAATCAAAATTATAAGGACACTTAGGTAGTTTGTGCTTTAAGCTCTTTTGAGCTTATTTCCAGCTTATTTCTTAAAGCAACCTACTGATTTCTTATTTTTCTTATAAGTAGCATCACTTAAAGTAGTTTTTGTGAAATTTTCAGATTTTTCTATATTAGTTTACTATTTTTAATCATTTAATTAGATTAAAATAGTTTTTAATTCGTAGTAATTAATTTAAAAGTCGAAAAAATACCCGGTCTTTTGCTAAAATTATTTTTAGTCTAATAGAACGTAGGAAAATTGATTTCACACCCGTAGCCCTTAAATTGCAAAATTGTTACGTTTATGGCTCGGTGGTTGCCGCTTTTACGCTTTTATGCGTTTTAGCACCCTAGGACTTAGTGTAGCTTCGCTTTATCATTTCTTAGGCTTAGTAGTAGTTAGTTTGTAGTTTATTAGGGTTCCCTTACCTTAATTACTTTCCCGTTCATTAAATTGTAGAATTCGTAATCAAATCCAAAATCATTAAAATCCAATTCAAGTTCAAATCACGAAACTCAACGAATCCTTCCATTCACACCTCGTTGGGACACGAACCGGGGAAATCACTTTCCCGGTATCACTTTTATCACACCCGTGAGGTTTGGCACGTTGACCTTTTTCCTAAAGGGTTAATTTGTCAAATTTTACGGTTAATTTGATATTGTTGATATTTGTGTTTTTCTCACACTCACTTCACAACGAATCATCCATTGTTACGATTCTCAACTTATGCTTAACTGGTAAAACTTGAGGGCAGGACAAAGTAAGAGCTCATATTCTTCAAATTATGTGGGGGTTGGTTAAAGGGAAAAACATTGATTTTTCGGAACGTATTTGGGAAGAATTCTCCTTGTCTTTAGACACATTCATCACTGATAGACAAAACTCTCTGAATAAAGTCAAAGGAAGGAAAGGCCTAGGCAAGAGAGTGATTCCTAGCATAAGGTTTTCAAAGCTCATTATCCAGCATCTGCAACGGACTCACAAGTTTACTTCCCGAAGTGAGTCAGCTCTCCATGAAGCCGGTGATGAATTCATTCTTGGCAACTTGAAATATGTTGCCAGAGGACAGGACAAAGAAATATTTGGAATGCCTATCCCCGAAGCTCTTCTTACTAAACGAATTAAGAAAGCTGACTATTTTAAGAAATACATGAAGAAGGTCTCAGGCACAACCAATGATGACTCATCAAATCCTACTCTCACGAAATCCATATCCAAACAATCTGATTCTACCTACGCAAGTCTTCCCAAGAAGAAGAAGAGACCTGATAGCTCAGTATCTACTGACTCTCCGTCTCAAAAGCAAAAAAGGAGAAGGAGAGACACTGGAAATGGTAAAGATAAAGGAGAGATGAGATTACTGGATGAAGACGAAGCAACACTGCAACAAGGAATCCAATTGAGCGTGGAAAGTCTCGACATACCACAAAGAAAACCAGTGGGAGGGGTTACGATACGTGAACCTGAGTCAGCATCACGCCAAACTACTCCCGTTGCACAGGGTAAAGGCAAAGGAGTTGCCGGAGTAGAAGCTGAACAAGCTGCTCAAATGTTATTGACCATTTCCTCTCTGACTCCAAAAACAACAACACGATTGTACTCAAGAAAAGAAACGTTGAATCATCCTCAGCTCAAGTACAATCTAGAGTAGAAAAGGATGTGTCTGATACACCGGAGGAAACCATTGCTGCTAGTGACACTCAGTCATAAAGTCAGGAATCAGCACCTTCTACAAAAACGGTTTCGGTGCTTGAGATAGAGACTGAAAGACAAGATACGGAGGTTGGGGGAAATGAACTGTTGGAAGGTTCACAGGAGACTTTTAAGCCAAGATCTGAGGATTACGTGAGTCTAGAAGAAGCAAACGTATCTACGGGTTCTCTGTCTTCACTAAAGAATCTTGAACCTGACTTTACTTATGGCGACCAATTTTTAAAAGACAGACCATCAGACATTGAGTATGACAAGCCAAATGATGAAAAAGAAGAAGTTGAGTCTATGTTCACGGTCACCATCCAGCAAGACACATCAACTATTCCTCCGATGTCAACACCTATTTTCACCTCATCATCAACAACTCCATCAATCGCACCTTCACCACTAACTCCTGCTCAAGCAACCTCACTTCCACCACCAGAGCATGCTTCAATTTCTCCACCAGTTGTCATTGTTAGTGACTCTGTAACTCCACCAGTTTCATCAAATCCCGCCAAGTCTACAGAACAACTTCTTGAAGAAGCACTCAAAAGAATCAATGTCCTCGAGATGCATCATTTGCCCGAAACAGTCAAGCATCTTGATCGTCGTGTTTCCAAGCTGGAAAACCTCATATTTGACACTGCTGTTGCAAATGCTATTGAAGCAGAAGTAAAAGATGCAGTGGAATGGGCAATGAAAGCTCCTCTGCTTCAGAGGTTTAAAGATTTGCCTATCTCTGATATGAGATCAGTTCTTGCCGACAAGATGTATGATGCAGATGAGCATTTGAATGATGTTCATAAAAAGTTATATGAAGCTCTCGAAGAATCAATCAAGCACGATAATCACCTGCAGTTTTTGGAAGACATTCGTGAACGGGAAAGTAAGAAAAAGAGAATAGTGGTGTTGATGGAATCAATTTCTGGGATACCAAAATCTCCACCACCTCCTCCACCTCCAACTGGTGGAGCTGGGTCATCTGCAGCTGGTGGATCTTCCGGTACTGCCACTACTCTTAAGACTAACCCACCAACACCTCCACCAAAATCTTCCAATCAAACTGGATCATCAAGTGGTCAAGGATCTCAGAAGACTTCTACAGCTTGGACCACTGTTGATTCTAGGTTTACACCTACATTCTCTACTATTCCAAAAGAGCAAATGCTTAATGAAGAGTCTTATGCTGCCCAAGAGTCAGAATCTGAAGACGATGATGCTTCCACCAAGCATATCCCTAAGCTGTCCGAAGACGAAGATTGGTTGATGCATACATTTCAGGTAAACGCATTCAAACAGCTAGAGCTGCACCATCCAAGGATATATCTCAAAGCTGGTTAAGCAAAGAAAGACCTCAAACTCCTGAACCTTCGTGGGCTATACCGAAGTCGGATTTGATTATCCCTGACAATAACTGGGCAACCACCATTGTTGCCAACCATGAAGATCCTTCTGATGAGTCACTCCTACACATCACTGGAGATATGGGATGCTTCATCAAATGGTTCTGTGACAAGCAGGGAATCACTTCACTCACACCAAAGGATCTTGAGGGGCCAGCTTTCGAGATAGTCAAAGCCTTTCACTCTGATGCGGCTCATCTACAATTCCAAATGGAAGAGTGCCACAAGATGCTGACTGATCAAGTTGATGAAAATATTAGTCGTTTTAATATCAACAATCCTCATCCTCTTGGTGGTGAACCCTACGAAGACTATACAATCCGATTTCTTCTTCAACCGAGACTGGACTACCTATGGCCGGTAGAACTGAAGGAAGAAGACCAACCTTATCTATTTCCAAGATGAAGGCTGCAACCTACTTAGATCCAGGTCTTGAGCAAATGGTACCTGATCAATTCTAGGTTGACAAAGAACAAGTATACGACATTGCTGCCTCATACGGCATTTCGCACTGGTGGTTCAAAAAGAAGAAGTTCTACATTGAAAGACATGGTGCAGAAAAGAGACGTACAACTGTTCGATCCAAGCTGCGTATTCTAAGTGTGGTCAGTGTGGAAATCTTCTCAATCTACGGCTATGATTATCTGAAGAAGGTTGTTCTTAGAAGAGCAGACTTGAAAGATCATGTTATTGAAGAAAACGACTTCAAACATTTGCTTCCAAGTGATTTTGAAGATCTATATCTTCTGAACCTCCAAGGACATCTTGACCATCTACCGGTTCGAGAAAAGAAGTCTCTCTCTGCTACAGTCAATCTTTGGATAAGGGGCTTAGTAATTCGACAAAGAGTTGGTGATTTTCAGCTAGGTGTGGAAAGCTACCGCACTCAGGTCAATCTAACGAGACCTCAATGGGAAGCCACATGACATGAATTCAGACACGACTACACTGTGATTGACTCTCCTAGAGCAGGTATCTTTACCGACAAATACGGGTCAAGAATTCTAATGAGGCTGTGTGAACTATACAAGTTCAGTGATGGAACGCTCAAGATTGTTGAAGAAGAATTAAATTCAATGGTGAAGGAGTTCAAGCTAAACCTAAAGCCGGGGGACAACACAAGGTTATAGACTGAACAAGATGTGAAGAGGTGTGAAGATTTCATTGCTTCTATCGGACGAAGACTTAAGACAAGAAAGGTTTACCGCAGCCTTGAAAGCTTTGTAGGTGGGAGAATACGGGAAGGACACTACAAGCTACTTCAAAGAACAGAATGAAGACATCTTCCTTTTGTAGCTATGTTGTGTTTATATTATGTGTAATGCGGTGAATGTATTATGAACAACAATAACTATAATGTATATAGTAGTGATAGGTTATGACTTGTAGTTTTCCCTTTTGTTCCGAAAAGGGAATTTAGGAGTGTTTTGTTTCAGATCAAATAAAACCGGACACATTTTTCTCCAACAAAATTTTTCTTACATATTTAAATCACTTGAGATCCAAAATCTCAAAAGATTTGAAATTTTGATCGGGGGAGAAAATGTGATATAAATATGCAATCTGATAAAATGTGATCTTCAAGACTCAATATATTGGCATATTTCCTCATAAGTGCTAAACCTTTTCATGTATCGAAGCACACATTGAGGGGGAGAACTTCAAAAGGTTTCATTGGATTCATCGATCGTGAATTCTGTTTCATATTCCCCCTACAAGCTCTATAATGTATCTAAAATTCTTCAAATCAAGGGGGAGCAACTTTTAGAAAACCACATCCTTTCCCAAAAATATCTTTAACAAAGTATTTAAAATACTAATTTTGATCAGGAAAGTGATGTCGATATTTTTAGAAAATGATGATCAAAGAAGTGAATTCTTCATTCTCAATCTGAGATTTTCAAATCCTCTTGCCTCCATGTGCCAAAGCAATTTCAAACATACGATGCACATGTTGAGGGGGAGCTTTTTCCTGAAATATCAAAAACAATTCAGGTACAAAATGCTTTGATCATATATCATAAGTACCTGGATTGATTATTCAAATAGTTTTCAATTGGTTTCAATGGCAGAAGAACAATACCAAAAAGACCGACCAAATTTATTTTATGCATGGAGATATAAGGATGGTTAGGTTAGGTATTCGTTCCCATGATCCCGCCAGAGCCAGAGGGATCTACCCAGGGAAAATCCACTAGATAGTGTAGAAGTCCTTAGGTATGATGGAAAAAGGAGAAAAGTGAGAAATGGGAAGAGTGTGGACTGAGATAGAGCTAGAACTGGAACAAACCCAACAAGGTTCTAGTTATGAAATTTTGGTAAGCACTGAAGGGGTTGAAGAATGAAAAAGAAATGAATGAGAAAAGGGTGAAAAGAAATAGCCCTCCTTTATTTCAACCTTAAGGCAGAAACCGGGTTCAATTCATATGCTACTGGTGGTTACCTAGGTAACACCGGGTATTGACAAGACAAGACCTCATGAACCTAGTGACGCCGCACTACAACTTCCCAAGCTACTCAAGTTCCTCTTAAAAGGACTTGTTTCATTCTCACGGGGAACCTACATTATCTATCGACTTTCTCTTAGAGATTGTTGATATTGAAGAAGGAGACCCTCTCCCTAGTCTCTGGCATAGGAACCGAATGTGCACTATTGAGTCTAGAGCCACGAGATCATCAATAAATCTCATTAGGACACAATCTATGAAGACTCTGTTGGGAATTATGTGAAGTTTGGATTATGCCTTGATATTAAATGATTCTGAAGACATAGTGGATTCTCTCACGAAGACATAATCTATCAAGAGTAATAGTTATTAGTCGTTTCTGGAAGTGTTTATTCCGTGTTTGGTATATTTAGTTTGGATATACATGAGCTTTATTAGGAAGTGATTGTGTATATCTTATTTAGTTTTAAGTTTATACGTTTCTTGGGAAACGGTTTAGAGATATTGTTTAGGGTTCCTTGTCTATAAAAGGAACACATTAGAAAGAGTTATGTATCAATTGAAAACTCAATTTTAGTTAATATAAAGATCCATAGAGGATCAAGAAGTTCTTAGTTATTACTTGTGTTTATATTCCGCCGCTGAACATAAGTTGTAGAGATTATCTTTTATTGTGCTTGTGATTACATAGGCATAAATAACGATCCACGAGCTCAAGATCTATCAAGGTCTGTTTGTTTCAACAAGTGGTATCAGAGCCTCGTGAGAGTCTCTACGATACTAAGGACAAGCTTTTTCTAAACACCCATACAACCATAACAAAATCATCATGCCTGGTTCAGATGTTGATACTGAAATCACCAACAACCAAAACTCCACCCATCTGCAACAACTAAGTGTCTCTAATAGCAATGCTAAGTTTCCTTACCTTAAAAGGGAGGAATATGATGTTTGGGCGATGAAGATGCGAACCGATCTCCAACATTGATTGGAATCTATGGCGAGATAATTCAAGGGGAACAGTTTAAAGAGAACTACCACGGATGCTGGTGGTAATATGATGAATGTTCCTCCCAAAACCGCCTGAAGAGTTGCTGGCAGTTCAGAGAAACCAAGGTCGAACTATTCTTCGCAAGCTATTCCCGAGGATCACTTAAGTGATTTTCACTTCATGCAAGATGCTAAGGATATATGGTTAGCAATTAAGGCAAAGTTCGGTGGGAATGAGGAGTCTAGGAGACTGAAGAAGTCCATGCTAAGACAACAGTTTTAGGACTTTCAAATCTCTCAGAAGAAGGAATTCACAAGGGCTATGATAAGTTTCACAAGATCTTAAGTCAGTTGAATCACTACAGCAAAGCCGGATAATGATGATCTCAGAACTCTAAGTTTCGAGGTCATTACCTCCATCCTGGCTACATGTAAGCATAGCTTTAAAAGCTAAAGGTGGTTTGGACATGATGACCTTTGATGAGCTGTATAACAAACTTAAAGCTCTTGAAAATGATGTAAGAAGTCCTTTTCGGTCATCCTCTACTGCTAGTCATACTGCATTTGTTGGAGCCTCTACTCCAAAGTCTAGCTATGGTTCAAGTCCATATCCATCATCATCTAATGCTGCTCCTTCATCAAGTTCTCACTCTAAATCAAGCAACAGTATGGAAGATGTACTTGATCCTTCTTTGTCGATTATGATCCTCAGCAGAACCGCTTATGAGGATTTTGATCATGTGGACCCGCTTGAGATGGAAGAGATGAAGTTGAGGTGGCAAGTGGCCATGCTTTCAATGGATATCAAGAGTTTTGAAAGAAGAGCTGGAAGAAGGTTTGGATTCAAAGGACGTGATCCAGCAAGGTTTGACAAGAGGAAGGTTAAATGCTTCACATGCCAACAGATGGGGCACTTTTCTAGAGAATGCAAAGACAGGAAAGCTAGTGATGAGACAAGATATACTTCTTATCGCCAGTATCGAAGGAGGCAGGAACATCAAAGGGATCAACCGCTTTGGTCACTCGATAGCAATGTAGACCTGGAAGCAACATGAGGAGTCCGATAATGATGGTCCCGATAATGTTGGGTTGATTGCCAGCTGTACTTCAGAGGATAGGCATGATCAGATTGCCTTGATGGGCATCTCTCAAGTACAAAACTGTGTGTTTGGGTGTAGTGAGCGTTATAATGAACTTAAGCAAGCTTATGATATTTTGGAACCTAAATATAATGAATACTTTGTGGAAGTTGAAGCGTATAAACAGGCTTTAAAAACTCTAGAAAGACAAAAGGTTTGGTTTCAGAAAAATGAAATAGCTTATGATGAGAAAATAGGTGTTTTAGAAAGAGATCTCGAATGTGCTACAAATGAATTAAAATGGTCCGAGAAGTTAAGAGCGATGTAGTGTCGAAAATCTAGAGCTTAAGGAGAAAGTTAAGGAGGAAATTGCTAGGAATAATGAATGGATGATGAATGGTAATAAGTTGGCTAGTCTCATTTATAGTAGTCAAGCTCCCAATTCTAAAGTGGCTTTAGGTTTTAAGAAATATGTAGGCTTAGAAGCTAGGGATGACACACGTAAATCTACACCAGCAGGCCTAGCTAATTTTGTGAAAGAAGGTGACCTACATGCTGTTCGTGGACCAATTAGAGGTGAGCACATGCCCATTGACCTTTCCACTCTTAATGACTTTGATGGATCACACCATCTCGTATGGCAAAAGTCAAGTGACTTGCCGCACCTAATACTTCTACTAATGACTTTGTCTCTTGTGTTAACAGTGACAAGTCCTCCAAGCAAGGGTCTACAGAGTGTGATTCAAGTGACAAGTCTGACCTTCCCAAGTCTGCACTTCCCAAGTCTTCACCCCTCACTGCACTCAAGACTACCAATAAGCATGCCAGAGTTCGCCAAGGAATCCACTTCCAAGACAGTTGCCTCTAAAGACTTGCTTTTTAATTCTTTGCATAATAGTCCTGTTAAAAACAATTCTTTTCATGGTTGTGGTTTGAATACTTCTGCTTGTAAGAATACTTCTTTTGGTTTGAATAAATCTTCTCTTCAGAAGAAATGTTTTTGTGTGGAAGTAAATCTCATTTAATTAAGGATTGTGATTATCATGAACAAAGAATGAGTAGGTGTGGTGACTCTAGGCATAATAGACATATGTGGACCAATGTTAATGCTATACCACCTTATGTTCCACAAGCTACTAATTATAATACTTCTTTTTCTTGGAGAAGATCAATTGGAAAACCATATGTCAAACCAACCAGTGAATATTTTAAAAATGGTTATTGGCCTAGATATGTTAACCCTATGACTGATGGGAAAGGGTAACGGATACTGCCAAGACCTCAAAGAAGTTGTTCTTGGAATATACAGAGACCTAAGTTTCATTGGAAACCCAAGAACAATAGTGGATCTTATACCTCTACATGGCACAACTCATATGATCCATTAAGGTGTTCAAGTCAGAATGACTTGAGCCTCCATAGTGTACTAACTTTCTCAGATATTTTGTTGTTGTTGTAGGATCATCCCCTTAAGCATAAAGATGTTGGAATTGTTGACAATGGTTGTTCTAGAAGTATGTCGTGAAACGACATGATGCATAACTTTGTACCCATTGAAGGAGGAGGCAATGTAACCATTGGAGGAAGTGATGGACGATTATCGAAAAGGGACCATCAAAACACCTCAGCTGGATTTTGAGAATGTTTATTATGTCAAGGAACTTCAACATTTCAAGTTGTTTTCAGTCTCACAAATCGTGACACTAAAACAAAGTACTCTTCACAGAGGATGAATGTCTTGTGTCTGTCTAAAGACTTCAAACTCCCGAAGAAACTTCAATTCCGAAGGTTCCTCAGTCACAATCTTTATACATTCAACTTAACTAATGTCCAACCATCAGGTGACTTAACATGTTTGGTGGCTAAAGCATCTGTGGATGAGTCCACCAAATGGCACATAAGGATGGCCCATGTCAATTTCAAGACCATTAACCAGCTCTCTAAATTGGGCCTGGTTCAAGGACTTCCTGCCAAAGTATTCACCAATGATCATAACCGTGTTGCATGCAACAAAGGAAAGCACAGAGCCTCCTACAAAGGTGTTCCTGTTACAGCGAAGTAGCATTATTTCGAACCTCTTCAGACTACTTCATATGGATCTGTTTGGTCCAACTAAAGTGAGAAGCATTGATCATAAATATTTTTGTCTAGTGATCACCGATGGTTATAGCAAATTTTGTTGGGTATTCTTTCTAAGGACCAAAGATGAAACATCCGAAGTATTGAAAGACTTCATTACCCTTATTGAGAATCAGCTTGACTAAAAGGTGAAAGGAATTAGGTGTGATAATGGTACAGAGTTCAAAAATGCAATTCGATAGAACTCTGCAAGAATCAAGGGAATAAAAAGGGACTATAGCACTCCAAGAACCCCTCAACAAAATGGGGTGGCAGAAAGAAAAATAGAACCTTAATAGAGGCTGCAAGATCAATGCTAGCAGCACTCTAAACTTCCTACCATGTTTTGGATGAGGTCGTTGGTACACTTGTTATGTACTCAATAGAGTGTCCATTACAAGACCACACCTTAAAACACCATACTAACTTCTTTTGGGAAAGTTCCTGTTATTCATTACCTTAAACCGCTTGGTCGCCAAGTGACAATTTTAAATACCAGTGATCCATTGGGCAAGTTTGATGAGAAAGTCGATGATGGTTACATTGTGGGGTATTCTGCTCACGTAAGGCATACGAGTTTACAATGTATCTGCTAAGAAGATTGAGGAGACATTGAATCTGCGGTATCTTGAAGACAAGCCTAATGTTCAAGGACAGGGACATATTTGGTCATTTGATCTTGATTACTTGACTGATTACTTGGGATATGCTAGACATGTGGCTAACCAAAATACAGATTCTGAAGCATCTCCGACGCCTAGTGCGTAAACTTTGGAAGCTCATTCTCGAAAGTGGGTCTCGATGATGATGAACAACCCATTGAAGTGCCTTCTTTCTCTCCTAACAATTTTGTAGGTGACACTTCTAAAGATAATACTGATATGGGTGAAGATGAATTCTATTATGCCTGAGGACCTTGCTCAAGAAACAAGAGTATGCAGACCAATTTGGATGCCGAGAGGAATGTTAAAGAAAGTTCAAATGAAGCACTCGGCAGAAACTCCATTCTGCTGCGAAAGGAGAATCTGCTTTCTCCTCACCTCTCCAATTCGGCTGAAAGACATGTTGACTCTACTCCTATGTCTACTAAAGTGTCAACAGACCTTGGAGAACCTTATACAAGGTTTCCAAAACCTTCAGATCTTGATCATCATCAACCTAAAGGTGCATCTTCAACAGACCTTCCTATGATACTGAAATTGAACCTACTATGACTAATCTTGATTCTTCCATTGATGTCAACACCAACACTACAACTAGGATCAACAATGTTCATCCACAGTCTAATATTATTGGTGATCCTAATGCACCTGTTAGAACAAGAGGTACTGTGTCGCGTTCTAAATATGGACAGTGGCTTTTGTCTCTTATGTCTCAAATCAGAGAGACAATCACACGCACTATCAACATTGTCTGTTTGCTTGTTTTCTCTCACAAGTAGAACCAACCAGTGTTACTTAGGCTCTTGAAGATTCAAGTTGGCTTGAAGCTATGCAAGATGAGATGCAACAATTTCAAAATCAACAGGTTTGGATATTGGTCCCACTACCTGATGGTAAGTATGCTATTGGGACAAAATGGATTCTAAAGAATAAGAGAGATGCTCGAGGTGTTGTCATTAAAAACAAAGCCGATTAGTTGCCCAGTGTTTATAGACAAGAGGAGGGATCGATTATGATGAAGTGTTTGCACCAGTGGCAAGAGTTGAGGCTATAAGGATTTTCTTAGCTTATGCATCCTATATGGGTTTTATGGTCTATCAAATGGATGTTAAAGGAGCCTTCTTGTATGGTGAAATTGAAGAGGAGGTGTATGTCACTCAACCTAAAGGATTTGAAGATCCAGATCATCCTAACTATGTGTATAAGGTAGTCAAAGCTCTCTATGGACTACATCAGGCACCCGAGCCCGGTATGCTAGGCTATCTACCTTTCTCTGAAGCATGGTTACAGAAGAGGTGCAATTGATAAGACTCTTTTCCTAAAGAAGAATTCCACTGACATAATTCTTGTGCAAGTATATGTGGATGACATTATTTTTGGATCCACAAAGGAAGCTTGGTGCAGGGAGTTTGAGGAGCTTATGAAAGGAGAGTTTCAGATGAGTGCAATGGGAGAGATGACTTTCTTTTTGGGTCTTCAAGTTCGCAGAAAACGATGGTATCTTTATCACGGGACAAATATGTGAGGGACATCTTGAAGAAGTTTGGTATGGAGGGTGTAAGGACTGCCACTACACCTTATGAAGCTCCAAAGACAAAGACCAACAATGAAGCCGATCCACCTGTGAATGTTCATTTGTACAGTGTCTATGATTGGGTCTTTGATGTATTTAACGACTTCCGGGCCCGATATTACTTTTTTTGTCAGTGTTTGTTCGCGACATCAAGTTACTCCAATCGACTTCCCATCTCAATGTTGTTAAGAAGATCTTTAAGTACCTTAAAGGCCAACCTCTTCTAGGTCTTTGGTATCCAAAAGAGTCTCCTTTTAAGTTGGAAGCATATAGTGATAGTGACTATGCCGGTGCAAATCTGGATAGGAGGTCCACCACCGAGGTTGCCAATTCCTAGGAAAGAGATTGATTTCTTGGCAATGCAAGAAACAAACTATTGTGGCTACCTCATCTAATCAAGCGTAGTATGCTGCCTGCTAATTGTCTGGGACGTGTTCTTTGGATTCAAAATCAGTTGTTGGATTATGGGTATAATTTCATGAACACAACAATTTTTATTGATAATCAAAGTACCATATGCATTGTTAAAAATCCAGTTTTTCATAGTCGAACAAAACATATTGAAATCACGCATCACTTTATAAGAGATGCATATGATAAAAATTTGATTCAAGTGGTCAAAATACATACTGATGATAATGTGGCCGATTTGTTAACAAAGGCTTTTGATGGACCAAGGTTTCAACACCTTGTGGTCCATATTGGTATGCTTAACCCTTAACCGCAAAGTTTAAGGGGAGGCATAGGCCTCAGGGGAGGCATATGCCTCAGGGGAGGATTTGTGTATAACTTTGCTTTTTGCTATGTAAATTTGTATATTTGGTTGATTTTAACTAACTCTAACCTGCTAATGTTATCTTAGTGTGTTTCTTTGTTTGTTTGTGTGTTTCTCTGTTTTCGTGTTTGTTTTGTAGAATGGTTGTCCCGATTGAGATATGGTCAAGAAAGCTTAAGCTTGTTTCTACTGAATTTATTGTGCTGAAGTGTATGATTTGTTTTCTCAAGATGATGTATCGAAGTTATTTGATTCATTCAAAAGAAGTACATAAGCAAATAGATCATTCATTCATTCAAGAAAAGTTTACGCTTACGATGCTTACAGAGTACTAGCAACATCAAATGCATCTACATGATCTACTAATCCTAATATATTACATATCATCCGCTCCAACATCTAACGGTCGTTGGATATGCATGATCGCTCACATCTTTCACACTAAATGCTGGCTACGCTTTTGTGATGAGCATAACCAACTCTAACAGATGCTAAGGATCAAAATGGAGAGGATGGATTGCTGAAAACGAAGAAGCTGGCGAATTGTGATAGAGATGAGAAGGAAAGATTTTCATTTATGAATCATCTACTCTTTCCATCATACAACAACTTACATCATTTTCCTTTTTCCGTTCCTCGATACGATATGTGATGATGCACCAAAACATGATGCCAAGAGACCAAGCACCACCTTTCTTCCCATAGGAAGTGGTGGATTCCTGGCTCGAGGTCTACATTGAGGCCGAGGTGCCGGGGTTGGGAGTAAGATGTTTCCTCCTTATAGGAGTCATCGTAATCTTCGCCAGATTCACTTGATTTCTCAACACTTATATCTTCTCGATGAGAGAGAAAGGGTGATTTCTTTGGTCGTGGGTATGGTTTTGGAAAGTAATGAAACCATGGATTGGTATCTTCACTTGATGATGAAGATGATACTGTGAGATCAATGATCTCGTGTTTGGTACTCATGGTTATTATGGCTAATTTTGGGTTATTGATGAAATTAGGGTTTGGAATGAAATTTGGGGTTTTTGATGATGTAATATGTGTGCTTTGGGATTGCTTTATAGACGGGTTCAAGTGGTAAGAGAATCAATGCGTGTGGGTGAAACAAAGAAAAGATATTTATGAAGCTTCTTGAATAAGTAACTGTTGCCGATTATTCTACTTCGAGAATGGTTTCGCTTTCCACCGGTTAAAAGTGAATATGAGTACAAGTAGAAATTCACGTCATCGTTGGTCAACTTTGACCAAAATTGGGAAATTTTCATTTATTCTCTACCGGCATATATTCGCTCCATATTAAGAGATTTGATTTTTAACTCATTCAAAACACTTCCTTTTGTGCATATTGTAACCCTAATCTTCAAAATCTCTCATGGCGCTTCAATTTAAACATGATCATAATAAGGTTGCTTTTCTTTGAACTCGCCGGGGATGAGTTGTATCGGCCGATGATTTCATTTTACAAAGATCAAAAATTCAAGATGCATTAACGCATTCTCCAAATGCTATATATGAATCTTTGGTTACTCAATTTTGGGACAGAAAGAAGAAGTGATTCCGAGATAGTTGCAAGTGTTGATGGAAAAGAGTATGTGGTAACCGAGGAACCGATCGAAGACAACTTCATTTGGATGATGAAAATGGAGTTTATCATTCTGATTCTACAATGGTACTTGAAGGGATTCAGGCGATTGGATATCAAAGTACGAGAACAGATATGTGGTTAAAAATAAGTTTTGTCCTATGTGGAGGTTCATGGTTCATACGTTGCTCTTGTTTAAGCAATAAGTCCGAGGATGGGATCTTTCAACTCAAATGGGATGTGGTATTGTTTGTTTATCTAAGGGTTTGACTTATAATTTCTCTAAGTTTATTTTTGATAATATGGTTGAAAATATAACTAGGCAAAAGGGTAAGTTTTTGATGTACCCTAGGTTCTTACAGATGATATTGAATGTTTCTACTCAAACCCAAGCTTTCTATCCCATAGGATTTTTGACCTCTAAGTTATTTGCAATGATGAGAACTAAGTTTGAGGGGACACATTTTCCTTTGTTAGCAGCAATGTTGCCTTAAGATGTTACTGCGATGAGGGTAATGTTGTTATTGTACCCTCTGTCAATATTACGATGGTAATCTTTCAAGAGATGTAGATGAAGGTTCTATTGCTGTTCGAGGCATCCATATCTTCACCTAGACCTTGTCCTAGCCAAGGACATACACAAGTTTCAAATGATGAAGTTCGTGATCACATTGATGAAGTTGAGGTTGATATCGATAGATTGTCTACACCAAGTCCTGTTAGGAATCCATTTGGTGAAGGATGTTCTAATGTTGATCAGGTTAATGTTGCTCCTGAAAAGTCTAATGAAGTTCCATTTTCAACCGAGCAATCGATGATACCGATGTGGATCCTATTACACTTGCCTCATTATATGCTCCGATGAACAAGCTTACAGGTGAGGTGATTGGTCTTAAGAAAGAACTTACCGAAACCAAGACTGTTTTTGGTAAAAAGATTGTGGCATTGGAGACAAAAGTTGAACACTTGAAGGAATTACTAAGTCGAAGGTTATAAGAGAAGTGCGATTTCTTCTCGAAGAGGAGGACGAAGAGAATCTTCATGCATCCCTTGGAATATTAGCTGATGCTGCTCTTACATCGATGTTTCTTCTCCTATTGCTAAATCTTCAAAGAGTAAGGAGCCTATTATATATGCTAGCAAAAGAAGAAGACAATGTTTGACTAAGGTGTCTGCTGACACTTCAAAGGAGCCGCGATATGGATGGTGCATCTGGCCGATGTTATAGTTGAGAAGGTTGCTTCGATTATGGTCAAACTTCATGTATACCGTAACAATCAAATGTTTCGCCTTCAAGAGATGATGATGAGGTTTTGTTGCCTTTGGAGAATGTTTAAGTTGACTTCTTCTTCAAGTTTTCTACATCCGTTGAGGATTTGTCACAACCTCGTTTCCTCCGATGTGGGTTTGCTTGTTTCTTCCTAAGCTCACGTTGGTTGTGCCGATATTGGTTCTATCGAGACATTTTTGACAAAGAACAGATCATGTAATTGATGATATACTTAATTCGTATAGTGATCAAGAAGAAAATCAAGCTCAAGCTAGATTGTTTGCTAATTATGAGAATATGCGTAAGAGTCGTATTGTTGCTAAATTTCTTCAAGATCAAGATGATTCTAATTTGACTCCTGAAAGGCAATTAGAGCTTGATGTATTATTTCCTAAGATAACTGATGATCAATGGGATGCATATACTTCTCAAGGTGCATCTGATCCAAATCTTGCAAAACTTATCTTAGGAGCATCTTTTGATGATGATACTTTTGTGGATAAAATGGTGGCACTTGGTAATCTAAGGAAGCAAGAATCTGCTGTAAAGAGAAGAGCTTTAATTGATCAAAGAAATAAAGCCAAAAGAGAAAAACTTATGACCTTGTTCGAAGAGGAATTATATGAGGAGTGTAGTGAAGAATTCGCTATGTATAATTCGGTATGTCCATGAAGCAAGTCAATGCTTTGTCCGATGATGCTTTGATTAGACAAGATCATATGGTTATGCAGCTTTTCTTCTTCGGTTCTACTTTTTCTACTCAATTGGAAAATATTGCTTCAATGACCTGATGTTCCTACGACCAAGAGACGTAAAAACAGTTGAAATTGTGGATAATTTTGATACTATGTTGCCTTTGGTCATTTCTCCGGTTGTTATCTCTAATACAACTTCAAGAGCTACTCTTTCTTCCGATGTGGTTGTTGTCACAATCCACTTTGGTTTCTTCCAAGTATTGTCTAGTGTGGATTTAAGTGATTCTCGATTCAGGAAATGATCTACATTTCTTGATCCTAATAATATTATTGGTATGGGGCAACAGAGCTTGGTTACAAGGAGTTCTGACAGGTTGGCTAAGAAACATTCTTCTGGAAATACTACTTTAGATCTCAAGGCTGATGAATCTACCTTTATTGAAGTTGGATCTGAGGAAGTTTTTCTTGAAGGACCTCATGTGGTCTTGGTTGATTGGAAAGTCGGAAAGCTTAACACCGCTTATAGGTGGATAATACCGTTTTGAGTTTAATTTTTGAAGGAAATTCTTCATTTGGTGACCGGACATGATTTGAAGATGCTTGTATGATCATGTCATTCAAGATTATAAGTCTCATTCAAAGAACAGTTCTCGGTTTATATTTGTTGGGTGATCTTCAGGTTATGTTTGATTCTCATTCTTCAAATGGTCAAGGGTATTCTATTTGGAAGCATTCTCATAAGTGGGAGATTGAGAGTTGGAGATTTTATCCGTTGCCTTGTGTACATGTGGTTCAAACTAAATGTGGGATGATTTTGTGTATGCTTTCAGATAAGCTTTATCCGTTATCGGTTACTTTTATGGAAATGTTGTTGAGACACAAGTTGGAAGTACCTCCGAATCCTGTTGGAAATGATGAACTTCATGCTACTCAATGTGTTGGTTTGATTAAAAATCACCTTCTATCACATAAAGGTTCATCTTGATTGTACCATTTTGTAATATTTGTTTTCTTTATTAGTTAAAAAAAAAAAAAAAAAATTGTTTTGATTTTCTAACTCAGCTTGTTGTATATTTCTCCGGTTATTGACTCACCGGATATACCTTGTGTATATTAAAGAGTTAGCTAGTCCAAAGGGTACAGCTTTGGTAAAGACACATCAAATCTGTTGATAGTTGTAATGATTTGCTCAAAATCATAGGGTATGCAACCACCCCTCGCTAATTGCCGAGTGTTGTATGGTTTTCAATTCACCATGGTTTATTCCATTTTGGAATCCAAGAATTGACTAGCCCACATGTATATGACTTGTGGTAAAGGCAGTGGCATTTCATATTTGGTTCTCAATTCACCAATTCTGAGAATTGACTAGTCCCGAGCAAACGGCATGTGTAAAGACATATCAAACCGCTTATATGGTTGCCGGTTTGCCAATAAATCGATGGTTATCGCAGTACCATAGTTTACTTAACTTAAACATATGGCTACTCCAAAGAGTGATGGCTATTGGTAAAGAGACATCAAATCCATTATTTTCAATGATTCACCTCTCACAGAGTTCACACACCGGATGTGATGAGAATAGTATGCAACTAATTGTTTTGATGTACCTATTGTCATTTGTTGCTGCAAAGATATAGAGTTTCCGAGTTTCTTCATCATAGAGATGTTCTTATTTGGATTCTTTGCTCATGCTGTTCGTGCACAATCCTCCGAGTCGCTTGTTAAAGATCTATCAAGAACCGAACTTAACCTAGTCAAATTCCGTTTAGGGAGGATTGTTGGGAATTATGTGAAGTTTGGATTATCATGATATTACGCCAAATGATTCATTGAAGACATAGTGGATTCTCACAAGACATAATCTATCAAGAGTAATAGTTATTAGTCCTGCTTCTCGGAAGTGTTTATTCCGTGTTTAGTATATTTAGTTTGGATATACATGAGCTTTATTAGGAAGTGATTGTGTATATCTTATTTAGTTTTAAGTTTATACGTTTCTTGGGAAACGGTTTAGAGATATTGTTTAGGGTTCCTTGTCTATAAAAGGAACACATTAGAAAGAGGTATGTATCGATTGAAAACTCGCTTTAGTTAATATAAAGATCCATAGAGGATCAAGAAGTTCTTAGTTATAACTTGTGTTTATATTCCGCTGCTGAACATAAGTTGTAGAGATTATCTTTTATTGTGCTTGTGATTACATAGGCATAAATAACGATCCACGAGCTCAAGATCTATCAAGGTCTGTTTGTTTTCAACAGACTCACTGTTTCACACAATGTGGAAAGTGAGAACATATCTTAAGAGTCCCACGCATTATCCTTGTGGTATTGCCAGAACATCTGAGTGATATGTTCACATGTTCACAATGAAGATGGAAAACCTTCTAGAGCCAACATCAAACAAGCTCTTGGTAGGTGACATGTGAGATCTATACAATAGGTCAAACTTGTGACAACTGGATTGAAACAATGGGGCGATTCAAGATTGAATCAACCTTGGTCCAGGAAATGGATTGACGGATGCCTTTGAAAAACCGGTCGTTGTGCTTAAAAATTATTTTCTCTAGCACATCGATTGTGTATTATTATTTCAAAATAAAAGGTGTTTATGATTGATAATTCATTTTCCTTAAAACCCTCGTTGTATTGCAAAACACTTTATATGAAGCAATACACGATTGTTTTTCAAATCACTTTTCATCAATCAGTGAATCACAATTCGCTGGTTCACTCACTCCATGTTGTCTTCTTTGAGACGTTCAGGTTTGAGAACAGCTAGAACAGCTGCGAAACCCTGTCAAGGAGATTCTTCAGAATTATACCTGATCACAAGCAGTACATGTACTGATCAACGGGGAACCATGGGCCGTGTACCTCAATTCAACGAAAGTGATCAAAGACACTTTCATGCACTTTATTGCCAACTGTTGTATGCAGGTACACCCAACGTTTGCAGCTGATCAGAATTGAGAAGTCAATCCATAGCCGCATGCTCACACATCACATTCATATCTAAAGAATTTATGATAAGTGCATATCTTCATCAACGAATCTGATATTTTCACTCCATGCTTCTGCTACGCTGCTGCAAATATCATGAATCAACAAAAGCTTCCGCAACTCTGATGAGAAGATATCATGATCCACAATGTGAGAATATGATCTCAAAGAAAGTTCCTGATCACATATCTATGATTCACTCCAAGTCACGGAATCACTACTATTACACGATGATAAAGCTTTGCAACTACAAGGTCTACGAGCCAAAGCATCAAAGATTTTAAATTAATTGCTAAGACTCTTTCAATGTAATTATTGGGGTGACCTCCCTTAGGGGGAGATTGTTAGGATTTAGAAAATTCATACTAAAGTGTCGGTCACCCTAACGTATGTTTAGCATATTATAGCTCGTAGACGTAATAGTTTATTAGTTAGATTAGTAGTAGTGTAAGTAACACCGTGGAAGAAGGACGAGTCTTTACCCACTGTATGCCTGATCCACAGCCCGAAGGAGGGTGTAGTCATTTGTATAAATAGCCCTCTCCCCACAAGGGAGAGGGTTGGATGTTCATTTGGTAATCTAACCTTCCATTTGTTTTATCTCACTAGAATATCCCACTTTATGTCTCTAAACTCTTAAACTATACGCCTACTTATGTTATGATATGATGTGTTTGTGAAATCCAATATGTTACAATCACAACATGAGGTCATAAAAATAAGTTGTAGCTTGATTCTTTAACGTTCCTGTTAAAAAAAAAAAACTTTGTTTATAGTATTCTTTTAGTCACATGTTCTTCAGTGCCAAAGTTGGTGCCTGTGTTGCTATGACCCTTGTATCTATCTCTAAAAATCAAGGCATATGCACATGAACAAAACAAACCCTAAACATTTCAACTGCGAGATCTGACACAGCTCACAATATCGTGTTCAAGCCAAACATATAATGGTTTTAATAACCAACCTACAACTGCAACGCCTATACACTACATATACACGCCTGTACACTACAGTAAGTTAGAACTTACTATCGAGTGAAACTCAGAATGGCATTGAATTAATTGTTTTCTACTTCTATCGATCCATAGCGTCCTAAGAAACGACTGCAAGACACAAAATAAAACAATATTATTACACCTATGTTAGTGTGTGTTTTCTTTTTTTTACTCTAAAAATCTTTGAATGAAATTATGTTAAAGAGATGTCCCAAAAGCATGTTTCTTATAAAAGTACCTTATCTGCTCATCACAAAGCTAGCTTACAATTTCTTTAAGGAAGATTGCAAATAAAAGAGTGTATAAGCTCCTCAAACCTCATATCATCGAAGCAGCGCTGATACTCACAGAAGATTCCAAAAATGTGTTGTACCCCCGAAAAACTGCACCTAAGAAGTAAGTTAAAACATGGTTTTAGGCTGCTCTACAGCGTATTTGAGAAAATTAGCACCTGCTTTATAGTGCGCTCCTATGGTTTTGTCCATCTCTACTTCATCCATTTCACTACAAAATCGAACGAAGTATAAGTAAGTTATATCATAGAATGGAATGCCTCATTTAAAGGTCTTGAGAGTATGGTGCAATCGAATCACTGAGTACATAGCAAAACAGTTATAGGAAGGGAAAGAAAAACTACTCCCATATCATTGATCATTAAATAGTTCAAAAATACTACCAACCTTATGACGTCAACTTTCTGATTGAAGTGAGAGTCAACAACGGTTGCTTCAAAACCAACAAAGCCGCCCCTAAAACATATCACTGGATCGCCTTGAATCGTTATGATATAAGCCGCTGATTCTACATTATCTAAAAGAAACTGCCATTAGCAGCAAATTTAGAAAGATCTGTGTTCCTATGATAATTCCGCTGATTTTCAATATGGGTTTACATAATGTGCACGTTGAGATTCTGGAACGAAATAGATGGCCAAAGGAAAACAACAATCATTTACAACTCACCTGAGCCGCGGTCTGGTTAACTCGAGCTCTATCATCAAATTCGTCCAGTTGAAATAAATAAACTTTTCTCGCTTCTGAAAATCAGTTAGACAACGCATCATTGACACTAATAAACGTTTATTTTTTAAATATAAATCTAATGTACCTGATTAAATCCTTCTCCTTTTTATTTTGTGGTAGATCCAGATTTTCAACCTAAAGAGGCATCAATAACTGACAACCAATCTAATCAAATCAAACCTTAACAACAGCCCGACTTCTAACTTTTTTAAGTTCTCAATTTTTCCAAAAAAGCTCAGATAAGTAAAATATTTTCGACAAAAAGCATTTGGTTTAGTCGTTTTCGCGACATGTATACCATAAATTTTAAGGTAATACATTCTAATAAATTCCCCAATATAAAAAAGGATCATAAAAAGTACTTAAACATGTACCTTTATTCGACGACCAAGATCAGCTTCAATGTCATGGGCCTATTTCTAATACAATATCTATATATTACGCAAATGTAATGTGTAAATGTAAGAATCTCGAACGGCTCTTATATTATCTTATTATTAGCAGTGTCAATAAGAATCTCAAATAATCCTTATATTATAAGTTGTTTCAATTAGCAATCGAATGACCCATAGCAGTTTTAATCGACCATCGTAAACAACCCATAACTGTGTCAGTCAGCAGCCGTAAGCAACCCGTAAAACTTTTAATTAGCAGTCCCAAACAGGCTGTTTCAAACAAAGCGCCACACACTATCAGAAACTGTTCGTTTGTCGTTTTAAAAGTAGGAAATCCCAAACACACTACCAAAAATTACTTACCCGTATTTTCTTACAGCTTTTTATCTTATTCTAATACTAAGAAATCAACAAACAGCCAAGAAATTTATAAAAATACAAAAACGTTACATATCCATTGTATACTTGTACGGCTTTCTTAGCATCTTCCTAGTTTGTTCAGTATCCGTATTATATATCACCTACAAAACCACACATTTTATGACAACCACAATCTTTTTATACAGGATCATATAAAAAGGATATAAAAAACATACCATTATCGAACATCATCCCTTACCAAGTGCCAAAGCAGTACCCAAAACTTGGTGTGGCTACAACCACATGAACTAATGGCTCTCTATGTTAACCTAAAACGCAAAATAATTTATATTAAGTTGACCGCAAACACGTTTTAGAAGACATTACCCACTCCACAGGTATGCCGACTACAAATGGTAAGTGAACATACCAGAAACACTAATGTGGTAATCAAGCAACCAATTTGACAATAGATGCTTACATTAAGGCGCGGCAGTTAGCTCATATCAGAATTCTGTCCTGACATTTCTCCTTATCCTTGAAGCCTCAGCACGCGTCTTTGCTAAGCTTGGGATAATAACATTAATAAAAACATATTCAACTACTATTATAATGGGCATCACAAATGAGTCGAATAAAATTTATCTTCCATCTATAAGAAGTTTAAATTTGTATACCTCCCATTGAAGGTCTACGTTTCCAGGTTGTATATGGTATCATTCCGTGGAGGCTTGTGCCGTCACTGCACATAAATAACATTTGTCAGGTTCATTTACGGAGATTCATGTATATAAAAGGAAACCTGTATTTGAAAGCACGTCATAATAAAGTAAAGGAACTTACAAAGCTCGCGTAGTGTCCACACGTCATGTGAACAGGCTGCAGATGATAACTAATACGCGACCTCAGTTTCCTCCATGTCTTAATCGGATTCCAGATGACTAATAGCTTTCCCATATCCACCCGTCACACTTTCAGTTTCCTCGTCAAGATTACATCTGTTTGCACAAATTATCAAAAAACCACAAATCATGTCTTAATCGGATTCTTGAATCTTCTTTAATAGCTATTAGTACCCAGTTAAACTAATACATTTCTTGTTCTGAATCTTGAATTTCTGATCCGTTGTTCTTTTCGTCCAACTACATCTTGTCACACAACCTGAAAAAACCCTCGCATGAGTTACATAGTAGACCCACAACCACGAATATAAAAATGAAAATCCTATTAGTACCCGGTTAAACTAAACACCAAGTGACCACAAATCAACAAAAAATTAACTATAATTAAAAAAAAATTAATAGTAAACTCTAATTGTTATTAACAGACCACTTAATTATAAAAAGATCCAACAAACTGCATGAATAGTAAAAATGACATACAATATAAACGCACCTCATAAAACCATCTGATTTTATAGGTTACCTTATAAGAATCTTGAAGCGATCTTTCTGGCAATAAATCAATAAAAGGCGGTTAGACTTTTGCAAGATAGGAGAAAGGCGGTCCCATGGATTCACTGATCTTTATCCTCAAACGAAAGTAGTAGAAAAACACCCAAATGGACCAGAAAACGGGCCAACACACAAAGCAGGCCAAAACGCCTAAAGCAAAAAAAAAAGCGGAATATTCCCTTAGATTCCTTTCTGTTTTAGTATATAGATACAATGATGTAGTTGGCCCCGCGCGTTGCTTTTTTTTTGGCCTAAGTTGCTGGCTTTTTTTGTTTGGATACTATTTGTCCTCGGCAAAAACTATGTTGTTTTAGGTGAATTTGTCATTTTGATTGCCTTTTATTGCTGGTCAAAAGCCTTGAGCGGTTATATTATAAGGCTAAGCATTGATTTGATGTGGTATGCATACCACAACTTGGATTTTACAGAGATATAGGAATAGAATTTGCTTTGATTCAAAACCTCCTCGTAAAGATACTCTTGTCGAAGAAATAAAAATTATTTCACTCTTGGATTCTTCATTACAGTTGATAGTAAGCAATTCATTTTTACAATAAGTTTGATCTTCATATTCTTTAACTATGTGAGTAATATTTGAGCTACGCCGTTCAAAAGCTACAGATTTAGATATTATAGAGGTCGGGTCGTGTTGAAGAATAGTTTTTTTTTCGACCTCCGTTTGGGGATAAATGCCGCCTATGCGATCATATCGAAAGATATGACAGCGATGGCGATAATGCTAAATGCATTCCACTTTTGAGGTGAAATATTAACAATTCTGTTTTCTGTTAGAAAATACAATTCAGATCAACAAAAAGCCAGATCAATGTTAAAACACGGGCAAATAAAGAGAGCTGGGAAACAGAAGAGGATATGGAAAGAGGATCTGCACCAGATTTACTGTTACGACATCCTCTACTATTCTGCAACTCTTTTTGGTTAAGCACGTTCTACCAGTGATATTGGCTTTCTATTGATCTAAATGTTACCTCCTAAAAAAAGAGCATATTATCAAAAGAAGGAAGACATTTAGTAGTATCTTCAGCGCTGCCATTTCTTTTCATATTATCATTTTTTATACAGTTTGCAGCATTTTGCCCGTGAATCATGTGCGGTCTAACCTGCATGGTAAGTGGTTTCACATTAGGGCATGGACGAAACTCTCTGTTAAGCAGATGGAAATCCAAATTGCAGTGGGTATTAGAATATGTAAACTGTGTACCTTGGTTTCCTCAATAACTTCAGGATATTCTGCTTTTGTAATACTTGAGTTCATGCAACATGTTGTTATTTGTCCTTAGCTCTGCCATAAAGTTTACTCCGTCCCATTTTTATTGTCTAGTTTGACTTTGATCAGTCTTTCTTGTTCAATTTTGACCATTAATATATTTATTTGTGTCATATAATACTTGATGAAAATTATAACAATGAAAAATACATTTAAAACCCAATACATTCATGTATTTTTCATCAAGTATTATATAACACAAACATAAATAATTATGGTCAAAGTTAAAGAAGAAAGACTAAAAAAGTTAATAGTGGACAATAATTTTGGGACGGAGGTAGTACTAATTAGTGTATCAACTTAGAATGCAAAAGTCAAAGTAAATACATTGCTAAGCTATTTTGCAACTGTTAATGAGGAGTAGTGTACAAAATCTCATAAAACTATAAAATATGACAGTGACGATGAAAGTGCTAGATGTATTTCAATTTTGAAAAGTAAGACCGGTTGTTTCATTATTTGATAACAAAGCTTATTCATCTCAAAAATAAAATGTGATACCATTAATAAGCAGGTGTGCGTAACATGGAACGGGAAAGAAATCAGGACGTGGCAAAACACTTCGAGTCAAAATTATTTGTACAACATGTTGTCCTGTTTCGTGTAGGTTATTAAGAAAAGCAACTTTAGTAATGGCGCATGGTATGTATTGTGGTGAAAAGCTGTTGTTTAAAAAACATGTGAATAACAATATCGATTTTCAAAAAGAGAAATCCACCTTAGTACTATCATCATGACTTCCACATTTTGTAACTCCATAAGTTCGTTGCAATTAACATTGGTACGTATAGGAATCAAGGTTGGTTGTGGCACTGGGTCAACCGTAGTTTCTTAAATGTAATGTTTGTATAATAATTATACCATCATTCCTATAATTGTATACATTAAAAAAACCAATAACATTAATAAGTTGAATGTACAACAAGTATAACCCAAAACGGAAGAAACCATGGCGAAAATAATATGCACCAAATTATATATCACCAAACCCTTTTTGGTTTTGTGTCTCTCTTTGGTGCGTATAGTGAAAAAAATGGACTAAGATCCTCTCAAGTTGTGGATACAACTTGAGTCAAGTTAGATCATTGTGAGCCATTGGATTTGATCCAATGGTTCAAATCAAAAGAAGATTTTTTTATTTGAGCGATTGGTGGATCAAATCCAATGACTCATAATTACATAACTTGACTCAAGTTGTATAACACAACTTGAGATGATCTTTTTCCGAAAAAAATTTCTCTTTGACAAACGAACAACCATGATGGAAGATTCACCCAACCTAAATTGTACATTCTTATTCGTTCAAGTTGCAACGATGGTGGTTCGCCTGTCCAAAAGAAACTTTTTTGCACTATACGATCGTGCAATGAAATATGAAAAATAATAAATAAAAAAGTGTTAATACAAATAAGCCGTAAAAACGTTTATTTATATTTTACGATCTTCTGATGTTTTGTCGATAACAAACGTAAAATCATATTAACGAAACAAATAAAATACGTAAATGGTTTGAACTAATAGTTTCTAACATATTCACATTTTCACATAAAACACTAAAACAAGTATAAGTGTTTTTATGATTTAGATACATATGTACAACAACTAGTGTTTACATATTGGGTTAAACATATACTTAAACTAAGTATACTAAAATGGGTAAAAACTAAGTGTATGCTAAAATGAGTAAATACAAGTATATACTAAATGGGTAAATACTAGCAAATGGTTTTGACCCATAACCCATGGTTTTATATATACCACTTAACCAAGTTCATTGTATCCTTAAGATACATTGTATCTAGAAAGAAAACCATGGATCAACCCATAACCCATGACCCATGACCCATGACCCATAACCAAAAATACCCATGGGCAAAGAGGAGCGGACCACGGATCCCTAGCGTTGTGCTAGCCGGATCCCTTGTGGTAGGGATCCGTGGGATCCGGGGAACAGTAGAGTTTTTTCCTCTATAAATAGAGAGCCATTTCTTCATTGTTTCTTACCCCCTTTGAATATACTTTCTCCCCTGAGTTAAATCTCACTAACCTTAGATCCAAGAGATCTATGTTTGTAGTTTTGTTTTTGAGTGATCTTTTAGGTTCCTCTTAAAGGCAAGATCACCACCTTTGAAGTCGAGCAAGCTCAAGTCCATGAGTTGCCATGCTTCCTCATCATCAAGGCCATTGAAGTCTTCTTGTTGATGATTCCTTTCTTTCTTCAAAGAGGTGTAGTGTTGAAGACATTAGTGAAAGATGTCTTAAGAGTCAAGACGAAGATATTAGTGAAGGGTATCTATCGTCTATAGGATAAAGCACTTGTGGTAGGTGCTTGGAAGTCAAGACTAAGAAGCATTAGTGAAAGGTGCTTAGAAGTCAAGACAAAGAAGCATTAGTGAAAGGTGCTTAGAAGTGAAGACACAAGACATTAGTGAAAGGTGTCTTGTAGATCTAGTCAAAGGCATTAGTGAAAGGTGCCTTAGATGTACATTCGATATGGTGTGTTTCGATGTACAAGATAGACTAGTATTAGATCCAAGGATATTGATATCCTTGATGATGTTGTAAAGGAGTAGATCTCCTTTGGGATTAGTCTTTGGTGTAGTGTGGTAGTAGTTCCTCCATTGCAATGGAACTAGGTGCTTAGCCTAGTACCTTATAAAGGGTAGGCGACGTTGTGAAGGTGTAGTTCACCTAAGGTGTGAAAGAACTAGGTACTTAGCCTAGTACCTTATAAAGGGTAGGCGACGTTGTGTAGGTGTGGTTCACCTGGGAGTGAAAGAACCCGGTGGTTAGCCTAGTACCGAAAAAAGAGTAGGCGACGTTGTGAAGGCTTCTCCGCCATAAGGAGATTGGTGTAGTGATTACGAACTCTCGAGTAGGTGACTCGGGGAGTGGAGTAGGGCAAGGAAGGTGACCTTGTAGCCGAACCACTATAAATACTTGCGTTGTGGTTTTGTGCTTCTTACTCTTATCTTTTCATTACTTACCTTTACTTGCTTGTTTATCAACATCTGATAAGGTTTTAAAATGTACCTTTTTGAGGGGTCATTTAAGCCCTTATTTGATCACTTTTGTATCCGTTATTACTTAATATCGTTCCTTTTCACTTTTTAGGTCTGTTGAAGGCAAATTGCTGTAATGGCACTTATTCGGACGAAAAGGCGCGAATATACGAAGAAAATGGCCAAAGTCAGAATCGAGACACTCCAGCTGCTGAAAACATAAGGTGACGGCATCACTGCTTATCTGCGACGCCGTCCGAGGATTTTGTGACGGGACAGAACCCAAAAGTCTTATTTTCAAGTGACGACGTCCAGTTGTAAAAGAGTAGGCCGTCGCTACTCAGATGGCCTAGATGCAATCCAGACGGCGTCAGAAGCTGAAGAGGACGGCGTCACAAGCACAAGGTGATGCCGTCGCAAGACTAACGTGGCCAAGACGAAACCCTAATGACGGAGACCCGACGGCGTCACAAAACATAAGGTGACGCCGTCGCATATGTAATCTTATATATAGAATCCGAATTTTTCAGTATTTGTGTGTAGTCTTTTGGAGTAAAAACCTAGAACCGAACCAAGGTTGTCTTGTACAGTATTTTAGGGTTCCAAACCCTATCTTACATCAAGATAAGTTCTTTACTTCATTAATACAATTATGTCTTTGATTATTTGTGTGTATGCTTGGATGTTCTCCATGTCCGGCTAATTGATTTGTGTGTTTGCTTAGGGAATATGAAACTTAATTATTGATTATTGATTGGTTGTCTCTTATCTTAGTTGATTAATGATCTAGTAATGCGATAGGTCATTCGTTGTGTACTTAATGCTTGATTAAATCTTTGTGAACCTTAGAATATTACTCCTTGAGTAGTTGTAAGCTAAACCATCCAAAAAGTGCCTTAGAGTAAGAGTTTATTATCCCTAGTGGGTTTTGTAGACGAGACCCTTTGGTAAGTTCAAAGAGTTAGGGAACATACGCATACCCTACAACCTTAGACACACAACGCAACTAAGAATAAGGACGTGACAATTCAACCACCAATAGGAGATTATTAAGGAGTAGTAAAACCTAAGTAAACACATCTTTAAACTATCATACGAGCACATAATAATTAGACATAGACTACATACACCTTAGATTAGATAATTAGATAAGTAGAGTAATCGGTAGCAATACCAACCCCCCAAATCCAAACCCCGAGATTCGTACCTTTCAATTTCCTAAAAAACATAAAAAGATAAAAAAAATAATCTTCATCAACCCCAACCTTAGCGTAGTAACTTGTTACTAGCATTCCTATTCCCCTAGAGAACGATATCAATACCCGTGGCTTACCCTAATTACTACAATACAACGATTAGGTTCACTGCCTAGGGTGTTATAAAACTTGCTCGAAGAAAGGAAGTTTCCTTGACCCCGAACGACGCGTGTAGCGTTATCAAGTTTTTGGCACCGCTGCCGGGGAATAGAATAACTAGTTAGTAGTCCAACTCGTTTAGGTTTCTTTGCTTGATTCCTATCAAGTAAATTTTTCTCATTTTTAGCTTTCTCTTAGTCTATCCCCCTTCTTCATGACCTTTGTTCGTAAACCCCTTCACTTTTCATCATGGAAGGTGATAACCACCCACCATTCATCAACCCACCACCAATTGACCCGCCAAGAGCCCGTACTCTTGGTGAATACTCGATACCAAGCCACCTAGGATATAGGAACACCATTGAGCTTCCCGACCAAGCCCAAACTACGGCCCTGCGATCCGACACCATCCGGTTGGTGCAAAACGGATATGCATTCCATGGACTTCGTTCCGAAGATCCTAATAAGCATCTGAGGGATTTCCTCAAAATTGTCGATTCCATTGACCTTGATGCTACTACTCGGGAGACCACGCGCCTGCGTCTCTTCCAATTTTCTCTACGGGACCAAGCTAGTAATTGGCTTGAGCGACTTCCCGCCGGATCCATCTCAAGTTGGGATGATCTCACCTCTCGTTTCCTTGCTCAATTTTTCCCACCGGGGAGAACCACTAAACTTAGGAATGACATCTTGATGTTCCAACAACGTCAAAATGAATCTCTCTAAGAAGCATGGACTCAATTCAAGGACTTACTTCATAAAGTCCCTCATCACGGCATTAATCTTTGGCTTCAAGTCCAAATCTTTTATGATCATGTCAACTTCCCCACCAAGCGATCCATTGACCAAGCGGCCGGTGGAAAACTTAGTGATCTCACCGCGGAAGAATCATGGGGTATAATAGAGGACCTTTCTCTCTATGACAACGAAAGTTGGAATGACCCCCGTGAGTTGCCCAAAACCGTAAAGGCAATCTCCTTGCCTCCTATTGACTCACAACCTTCCGACCGTAGGACGATCGAACTTGAAGATCAAGTTAAATTCCTAATGAGTTCCTACGAAAATCCTAAGTCCTCACATCAAGTGAATAAAATCACTCTACCTTGTAAGTTATGTGGTGGTCCCCATGACACTCGTGATTGCACAAGACTCCCCGAACAAGCTTTTGCGGACTACGCCTCCGTGCGTACAGACGGAGCAGGATACAAGTGGTACACTTTCAAGCCCGAACAAAACAACTTAGGAAACTCTTACAACCCCTCATGGAAAAATCACCCTAACCTTAAGTGGAACCAAAACTCAAACTCAAGCACGCCCCAAAGCTCATCTAGTCCACCTAATAGGTTCAACTCTCTAAACACCGGGAACCCCACTAATCTTGAGGCAATTGCATCTAGATTCCTGTCATCTTAAGAGACTCAATTGACTAAGCTTGAAGCCGATTTTAAGCAAAGACAAAGCGAGATGACAAACAAGCTTGATGCCCTCTTAAAAGCCTTCAATGAACGGGAAGTTGGAGCACTCCCAAGTGATACTATAAAGAACCCAAAAGTGAATTCGATTTCATCGACTTCATGTTCTTGCTCACCATGGGAGAGTGCACATCCATGCCCCTCACATCCAACGGTTCACTCGGTAAATGCTATCAAAAAGGGTTCCAAGCCATCCAAAATGAGGTACCAAGGCCCTGCACCATTGGTAGAACCTACTCTTGAGAAACCCGTCAACCAAGAATCCAAACCTAGTTTAGAGGAGGAGTACAAGGAACTCCATCAAGAAAAACCGATTCTTGAGGTCTTACCTCATGCACCTTATTATAACGCTTTAAAAGAAAAATATGAGTTAGAACTTAAGCTTGGAAAACATGGGTCCGCTTTTGTGCGAAATAATTTACCTAAGAAGTTAGACGATCCCGGGCTATTTACTCTTCCGTGTAGGCTTGGAACTTCCAAACCTCTCGATGCTCTAGCCGACTTAGGATCATGCATCAATCTTGTTCCGTTGTCCCTCCATGGAAGCCTTAACTTTGGTAAGATAGAACCAACGGAAACCATCTTAGGTCTAGCGGACGGTAGTGTTGCACGTCCGGTTGGAATAATAAAAGACATGGTAGTACACGTAGGAGAGTTGACTCTTTTGGCCGACTTTCATGTGCTAGACATGAATAAGGACCCGACATGCCCATTACTAGTAGGAAGAGGATTCTTAGCTACCGCAAGTGCCATCATCGATTGTAAGATGTCCAAGATAGTGGTAGGAGAAGGGAATGCTAGGTCAATTTACGATGTCAAAAAGCATACGTACTACAAAGAAGAGGAAATTCCACTTGAGATTAGGTTGGATAGAGAGCCTTCTAGATATGGACCTTGGATTGACAAGAACCTCATAGGCCCCCAAAGACCTTTTTACCTAGATGAAGCCTTCACTAGTAAAGCAACTTTCCAAGAAAACGAAATGGCTAGGGATATGGAAGTGAACCCGTTCGAGGACGCCTTAGTATTTAGGAAGATGACCGAGTTCCTATGAAGCTTGCCCGTCAACCTTGTCATGAATAAGTGGAAAGTTGAGAAATCTAAACACAAATGGGATTGGGATAGACCGCCTAGTGACGGTGATGGAGAGTGGCACATTAGGATAACAATCTATGATCCCGATGGAGAGAAGTTTGAAAAGGCATATCTTACCGAACGTACTACAAGGAACTTGAATGATAAGTTTGATCCTTATGACATTGTTGAGGATAGGCTTACTTATATCGGTACGTAGGGGCACGACTACGAGTCTAGCTACAAGACTCTTAAATAAAGAAAAGCGCTTCGTGGGAGGCAACCCATGCTTAATTGTTTGCTTGTTAGTGTCATATATCTTTTATTAATTGTTTATGCTCTTGTTTAAATTTGTAAAAATGCTTTATTTTGTTTTTAACCTCGTCTTAATTGCATATAAAGGTATTTTACATAAAGGATAAGTGTAGGGAGGATTACACACGTTTTCAAAAGAAACGTAAACATGAGAATAAAAATTCATTAAAAGATATATATGTGTGTTTGTTCGAGTCAAATGCTTGTATCGAGTCATAATGGATGTTTTGCAGAAATTTTTCCAGATTCTAAAGATGTAAATTTTCCAGAATTTTTCCAGAAAATCGCAGACCAGTTTTTGTCAGGATAACCTGACGGCGTCAGGATTGCAACCTGACAGCGTCAGGAAGGAGTAAAAACATCAGATTACTTTTTCTCGTTTTCTGAGCTACTTATAAATTTTTGGAATTTTCCAGGTCTTAATTTTCCAGAAATTCTGTAAACATCCATTCCACAAGCATTATATCCTAGTTTAAATCGAGTCTTATATATATTATTACCGCCGATTTTACGCGAAGGTTTCGTTTGTTTTATTCAAGTGTGCAGGTTTAATTTATCAAGAAGAAGAAACAAAAGATTGGAAGGAGCTTTTCACGCACACATTCTTCTTGGAAAGGATTTAACCACTACTTCATAACGGATCCTACCGAGCTAATCAGGGGAGTACTAGTTTCTTTCGTTTTTAATTACCTTCATTATCATAACTTTGATACTTTCGGGGAACATTGGGGACAATGTTCAGTTTAAGTGTAGGGAGGGAAAATAAAACTGGAACTTTGAAACTATGCTTATCCTTGATTATTTGCTTTGTCCAATTGTAGTTGTGTAATAAACCATGAGAAAATGTCGGTTAGGGTAATTTTGGCACCAAATTTTTAATTTTTCATGACATATAGGAGTGGGCCATTAGTTTTAACAAAAGCGTCTCGAGGATAGGAAGTTGCATGACTAGCACAAAAACCCTTTACCACTTAAATTCCATCCAAAATGTGAGGATCGCCCTTAGATTAGTAGGAATTAAAAGCATTCATCTTTAATGCTTAGAGTGTGAACCGGTAGTATATTAGATTCTAGAACTTGTTTTGTGATGCATCCCGAGATCGCTAGTAAGACTACACTTGTGTAGTTAGGAATAACTAAATGATAAGAGGCATTAGGATAACCCTTGTTTGATACCAATAATATAATTACTTCTTCCACATCGGTTGAGTAATTCCCCTACACCCTTTGCGTTGTACTCATCTTTAGCACACGATACCCCTAGTTAACCCCTCAGAGCCTATCCTTTTCGCGGTTCTCTTGATTTTTCGGTTTTTCCGGAATATCAATGAAGAGCATTGTTTACACCCCACCCCCAAATATACACCCAAATCGCCTTAGCCTACCCTATATGCACTCACTTTTAGTGCATTATTGTTATCACCCTAAACCCTTAGTTCAATTATCTGGTTGCTTGCATGAGTTGCTAAGTCGAGTCATATCCTTTGTATACAGTTTTGGGACGATTGGGATTCATGGGAAAAGTTAAAGTTTATGAAATGACGGGAAGGGAACGTTAAATTCAAATTCCCTTTGTTTGCATAATAATGTACCTCAAGTGTTTTGATCTTTTCAATTCGGGTCAAATTAGTGTTAGAGTAATAAAAACTCAAGTGTAGGGATGTGCCTATAAATCCCTATCATTTTGATGTTACCGTAGAGGATGGTAGAGTAAAAGTGTATGAAAAAAAAAAAAAAAATCGAAAAAAAAAATAGAAAAGGAGGAAAGAAAAAAAATAAATAAAATAGAGTGAAAAAAAAACATACGGGCTACCATCCTACATCTATCCTTTAAATTTATGTTTGTTTGTTTTAGTTAGCTAGAGTTTAGAGTGTCGAGTCTTGGCTTAGCAACGCCATTCTTCGTATACTTGCAACATAGAGATTTTTGACTTGCCACCACTAAATAGCCTATCCCACCAAACCCTTTGTTTCCCTACCGTAAGCCTAACATTACAACCCTTTAAAGACCTCTTTGATAGTCTTTCCTAGGTGCTTACGCCAAAACGATGGAGGTTTGATCTATTCTCAAGCCTATGGTAATCTATGTACTAGGACCGGTTAATGAGTGTTTATCTTCCATTTCCAATTTGTTATATTTCATATACACCCGAGAGAGATGTGAGTATCCAAACACCCCATGTGAGGTGCTAGTATATAATTTCCGTGCTTGTTATGACTTTTGCGGGGCTTATATGTGTTGTGGACTGTTTTAAACCAATGCTTCATGATCCCTAACTTATAAATTAATTGGCTAAAAGCACATTTGCTTGAGGACAAGCAAATACCAAGTGTAGGGATATTTGATAAGGTTTTAAAATGTACCTTTTTGAGAGGTCATTTAAGCCCTTATTTGATCACTTTTGTATCCGTTATTACTTAATATCGTTCATTTTCACTTTTTAAGTCTCTTGAAGGCAAAATGCTGGAATGGCACTTATTTGGATGAAAAGGCGCGAATATACGAAAAAAATGGCCAAAGTCAGAATCGAGACACTCCAACTGCTGAAAACATAAGGTGACGGCGTCACTGCTTATCTGCGACGCCGTCCGAGGATTTTGTGACGGGACAGAACCCAAAAGTCTTATTTTCAAGTGACGACGTCCAGTTGTAAAAGAGTAGGCCGTCGCTACTCAGACGACCTAGATGCAATCCAGACGGCGTCAGAAGCTGAAGAGGACGGCGTCACAAGCACAAGGTGACGCCGTCGCAAGTCTAACGTGGCCAAGACGAAACCCTAATGACGGCGACCCGACGGCGTCACAAAACATAAGGTGACGCCGTCGCATATGTAATCTTATATATAGAATCCGAATTTTTCAGTATTTGTGTGTAGTCTTTTGGAGTAAAAACCTAGAACCGAACCAAGGCTGTCTTGTACAGTATTTTAGGGTTCCAAACCCTATCTTACATCAAGATAAGTTCTTTACTTCATTAATACAATTATGTCTTTGATTATTTGTGTGTATGCTTGCATGTTCTCCATGTCCGGCTAATTTATTTGTGTGTTTGCTTAGGGAATATGAAACTTAATTATTGATTATTGATTGGTTGTCTTTTATCTTAGTTGATTAATGATCTAGTAATGCGATAGGTCATTCGTTGTGTACTTAATGCTTGATTAAATCTTTGTGAATCTTAGAATATAACTCCTTGAGTAGTTGTACGCTAAACCATCCAAAGAGTGCTTTAGAGTAAGAGTTTATTATCCCTAGTGGGTTTTTTAGACGAGACCCTTTGGTAAGTTCAAAGAGTTAGGGAACATATGCATACCCTACAACCTTAGACACATAACACAACTAAGAATAAGGACGTGACAATTCAACCACCAATAGGAGATAATTAAGGAGTAGTAAAACCTAAGTAAACACATCTTTAAACTATCATATGAGCACACAATAATTAGACATAGACTACATATACCTTAGATTAGATAATTAGATAAGTAGAGTAATCGGTAGCAATACCAACCCCCCAAATCCAAACCCCGAGATTCGTACCTTTCAATTTCCTAAAAAACATAAAAAGATAAAAAAATAATCTTCCTCAACCCCAACCTTAGCGTAGTAACTTCTTACTAGCATTCCTATTCCCCTAGAGAACGATATCAATACCCGTGGCTTACCCTAATTACTACACTACAACGATTAGGTTCACTGCCTAGGGTGTTATAAAACTTGCTCGAAGAAAAGGAAGTTTCCTTGACCCCGAACAACGCGTGTAGCGTTATCAACATCCAATACACACATCCAAATAGATTGACATAAGTCGATCTAAATAGATTAAAAGGAAGTTTTAATTGGTAAAACTATTCAACCCCCCCTTCTAGTTTTCCACAAAAGGTTCATCAATAAGACAATATTATTTGGCTAAATTGATGATGAAATTTGTATGGATCACCGTAACTTGTTTTATAAACAACTGTTTGACATTTGTGCATAATCAACTATCCATATCAAGAAGGAGTTTCCAAGGAAAAATTCCAACTTATATGGGCAGTCGATTCTGTAGGAATATCAAACAGCATTTCGTGACACTTAGGGTACTGAAGGTGGTATATCTATAACACATGATGAATTTAATAGACGTAAAATGGAATTGCAGAATGCACATAGCAGTGATTTTTTTTACAAATTTGTATGATTAGTGTACCTTGGCCCTCCATAAATACAGATAAAACGCGTACACTTGTCAGCGCCAATAGCCAGTGTTTTCCTAAGATTGCCTGGTAGATTTCTGTAGAATTAGTAGTCGTTGTATTGAATGTATTATATCTAGAACACGTGATGAGTATAATAGCCCCAAAAAGGTAATGCCAATGTGTTCCTAGCAAAAGGAAATTCAAAATATATAAAGCAATAATTTTTTTCAAAGTTGTATGATTACTGTACCTTGGTGCTCCTGAACTACAGATAAAACATGTACAATTTTCAGCGCTGACAACCATTGTTTTCCTGAGATTGTCTTGAAGGATTCTATGGAAGCAGCTGTCCTATTCAGCACAACCTACTATATGAAAAGGGCGATTAATGGGAGCAACTGACCCCACATCAACTTATAGACGAAAGTAGTATAGAAGTCGATCGATGGTGGCCAATCTTTTTTTCTAAGATCGTCTTAAAGACTCCTACAGATTCGTATATCCTATTCAACACAACCTACTATGTGAAAAGGGCGCTTAATAGGAACAATCGATCCTACAGCAACTTAGAGACGAAAGTAGTATAGAAGCCTGTCGATGGTAGCCAGTGTTTTTCTGAGATCTTCTTGAAGGTTTCTCCAGAGAATGTTGTCCTATTCAGCTAAACCTTCCATATAAAAAGAGCACTTAATAGGAACAACCGACCCTGCAACAACTTAGAGACGAAAGTAGTATAGAGGCGTATGGATGGGCTAGTTGATCAAAAGTTGTTATGGTATATGCGGATGATGGTACTCCTTTAGGATTAAGGATCATGAAGAAACTTTAGGTCTATAATGTTAGGTTTGTTTTCCAGTACTAAATCATATAGAGTTTATAACATGTATACACCAAAAAGTTGATGTAAGTTGTTAGTTAAAATATGGCGGGCCACAACTCAAAGCATGCACACCTTAAGACAACTAACTGAACGTATCAATATCACTGCTATGCATAAAAATAAGTTAGATGTATATGAAAATAAGGCTCAGGCCTGTTAGCATTTATTAAACTATGACAAAATTATTTGGCTGTAAGAACAATGGGTTGCCCTGCCAACCTATTGTACTTATCTATTATATCGAAGCTCACAAACATTCATCACATCCCATGACAACATGCGACCCAAAAATTTCTTCAAACACATAGTAACATTCTCAACAACAACACAACAGACACCTATAAAAAAGGCTCAAATAGGAAATGAATTGTTAGAGTTGAACACACCTAATGTCGCTGCAAAAATATAATGCATTGCCACGCCAACATAAAAAGTGTGTCAGTTATGTGGATTCTTAGTCACGCTCATCATAGCCTTTGTTAATGAACAACACTGTGTGGCACTTTTTCCCATAAAACGACGTCGTTTGTGGAATACAAGCAATAACGCTAGCTTAAAGTTTTATTCAAAAGCTCGGGTAGGCAATGAATGAATAAAATAAGAAACAACCAACATGGTTGCACACATAATATGTTGCCCTGCCAGGTGGCACACCTCGCAGTTTTGTTCAGACATAACCAAACTCATCACAACCTATGTATAAAGCAGGACAAATCCTTTGTGGCTACATAGGTGAGAATCTAAAAATAAAACCCCATGAGGGTAGGTAAGAGCAAATTATAGTTTCCTTATATGTTGCTGGTTAAATACACGCAATATAGGTGTGCTGGTTTCTGGCGCTCAACGTTCAGCACAAAAACGAATACAACAAACATTCAAACCAAAAAGATCCAGTTTAGAAAGTGCAACATCGCTCTAAGCTGAACACAAAACGGCACAACACAATGCCTGCAACCTCATAGATATATCTCATTATTGGTAACCGTATTCTTGCCCAATTCAAGTTCTAATTTATTGAAAGTGCCTAGAGCACTGCACATAAGACGTCTATGAACAACAAACTGGTAACCGAATATACTTAAATTGCGTAATAAAGACACATGACGAAAACCCATAAATATTTCAAAGACCAAAAAAAAGAAAACACGTATGAAACATTAATTGGACCACCTCATATGTCACTCATGAACGATGTTCATTTATACGCCAAATATGAGTGACACACTAGCTAGCCTAACAAACAGTTCATAAACGAATAATTTAGCTAACTCATTGACAACAAAACTATCAACAAATAGCACATGCAAATCTGTATATACCAAAAGTAGGCTGCAAATAATAGCTCTAAAAACTCAGCAGGACCAAGTAAACTAAAACAACAACCGATTCATTCAACTCATGTAAAAAGTACTCATCTCAACCCATAATATAATCATACCACATAGACGTAACAAATATATTACATGTATAAATAGCCAAAAATTGAGAATATCGTACAAAGGTAACTATTAGAAAGTAAATCCAAACTGTAACCACTAAGATTAACACAATCTATGTTCATACAATGTGGATCTAACAAAAACATTCCATATACATATCAGATCTGCAAATCTCTAGCATTAGAAAATAAATCAAAAACTCAAACATTGAGACTAACACAAAAATATAGAGTGTTGTATCTTAACCGAATCTATTTAAATAAAGTTTCGAACCAAAAAAACTAAATCATTTATCTAACAAATACCAACATAAATTATGATCACATACCTCCGACCTAGCTGACACATAGCCTATAAAAATCAAGACTTGCGTACATCGAAACAAATTTAATCATTTACCTAAAAAATGCCAACATAAATTATGATCATATACCTCACATTTAGCAGGCACATAGAATATTAAAATCTAGATTGCCTCTAAAGACTGTTAAAGAAAAGTGGACTTGTGCTACGAATGTGTTTTGAGAGAGGTGATCGGAGAGTGTGAGTGTGTAGGTTTTGGTATGTTTGTGTGTGTGTTTTTGCTCTAAAAAATGGAAAATACCGGAAGGTTCTATGTATAGGTTAATGTGACTCAAATGCCTTCGTTTAGAAAATGAAGTAAAATGAAAGTCAAAATGACCACATTTTTGTGTTGACCAAGAACGAAAACACCCAAAAACGACATTTTCCCCTAGACGACGTCGCTTTTTGGGCCTCCCATTACGATGTCGTGTTCCACGGGAAATAGTATATATTATAATATTTATGGTTATCTTTGTCCCCTGTGTATCTTTTTCTATCTTTTAATTGCTCCATTGACCTTTAGACTAGAGATAATGGTGTCGTATACTCACTCGTGAAGTGCACCCTCACTCGTGAACCCCACTACTTGGCTCTATACTTACGCGTAACCCAAGGAAAAAATGAGAGAAGTGGTGACCTTTTTACCTCATTTGGATTTTGTGCATATGTGGGCCTCTTGTATGTTTTTATTGTTATTTATTTGATTCATGAGTGTGTGTAAGGTATTCTGTGAGGTATGTCTGTATAAAGTGGGTATTTTTAAGAAAGGTAGGGGAGTGGTGACCATTATGGATGAAATGTGAGATGAAGTGAGGGAGTGAATGGTGATGTGGCGCTGGGGTGGAAGGTGAAAGAGTGATGACCACTATTAGATTAGGTTAATTCCACATAATGTTTATTAATCACGAATCATATATAAACGCACGCATGAGAGTCAAATGCCAAACTAGGCTAGAAGCCCATACATAGAAGTTAATAAATTGGGCCTAATATGTTACGATAATACTACTTCGCAGTTTAAGCGGGAGGTCATAGCATGTTCTAGCTGGAGCGAAAATCATGAGACAAAGCGCAGGAAGTCCCTTAGTAAAAATATCCGCATACTGCAATCACGAAGGCACATAAAGGACATGAACTTGTCCCGAAGCAACAAAATTATGGACAAAGTGAAAATCAATCTCGATGTATTTTGTACACTAATGTTGAACCAAATTCACAGACATATAAACAACATTAACTATCACAATAAACCAAAGTGGCAGTAAACAAAGGGACATGCAACTCACGTAACAAGTTGGGGATCCAAGCAATCTCAATCAATAACCACTTTAGCAACACCCTGATATTTTGCCTCAGCACTTGAACGAGACAAGGTAACATGTCGCTTAGTAGACCACGATAAAAGATTGTGACCAAGAAATACGCAATACCCGAAAGTAGAGAGTCAGGTGACAGGGCAACCAACCTAATCAACATTAGTATAGGCAGTAAGGTGAGCAGTAGTCGAGACATGAAGCTGAATACCATGATCAATAGTGCCATGAACATAGTGCAAAATACGCTTTAAAGCATTATAGTGTGGATCACGAGGGTCATGCTTATAAAGACAGACCTGCTGCACAACATAAGAAAAATTCAATCGTGTAAAATTGAGATATTGAAGAGCACGTGCAAGGTTATGGTATAAAGTAGGGTCACTGACAGGATCACCATCAGGACAAAGCTTGGACTCAGTGTCAACAGGTTTTCTGCAAGGGTTACAGTTCTGCATATGGGCATGCTCAAGGACTTCCTGGAAAATTCTATTATGACAAGAACATGCCAGAAGTCAATCTCTGAGCAGAAATACCAAGGAAATAGTTGACAGGGCCAAGATCAGTCATAGCAAACTCACTATGAATAAATGCAATAATACGTTGTAAAGAGTTGTAGAATAAGATGTAAGAATAATATTATCCACATATAACAAAGGATATGCAACATCAAAACCACGTTGAAAGACAAATAAAGATGTGTCGGTTTTCTTATGCTAAAAAATTATCCATGTAGCAAAGTTAGCAAAACGTTGAAATCATGCACGAGGGGCCTGTTTAAGCCTATATAACAAATGATGCAAATGAAAAACATAAATTAAGGTGATTAGAATAAAAAAACCCAGACGGCCATGCATATAAACGGTCTCAGATAAGTGACCATGAAGAATTCCTCACGTCAAGCTGATAAATAGCCAATCCCAAGGCACAACAAGAATTAAGACATTCGGTATAGTAGCGGGCTTAACAACCGGGCTAAAAGTCTCATCACAATCTATCCCCTGGTGCTGACTACGACCATTAGCAACAAGTCGAGGTTTGTACCAACTTAACGAGCCATCTTCATGAAAAATTTGCTTGAAAAGCCACATAAAACGTGTTAATACAAATAAACCATAAAAACGTTTATTTATATTTTACGATCATCTAATGTTTTGTCGATAACAAACATAAAATCATTTTAACAAAATAAATAAAATACGTAAAAGCTTTGAGCCAATAGTTTACCAACACTCTTTTACTAAACATATAAAAACCCTCAAAACATGTTTAGTTATTGTTAATACAAATAAGCCGTAAAAACGTTTATTTATATTTTACGATCTTCTAATGTTTTGTCAATAACAAACGTAAAATCATTTTAACGAAACAAATAAAATACGTAAATAGTTTGAGCCAATATTTTTCTAACACACTTACGTTTTCACATAAAACACTAAAATAAGTATAAGTGATTTTATGACTTAGTAATATATATGTACAACAACTAGTGTTTACATATTGGGCAAAATATATACATAACTAGTATGTCTTATAAATGGGTAAAAACTACAACCCATGGAATATATCCATAACCCATGGTATTGACCCATACCCATTTGATTAGGTACATTGCACTCATGAGATACATTGTATCTAATAAAAGACCCATGGATCAACCCATAACCCATGACCCATGACCCATAACCAAAATACCTATGGGCAAAGAGGAGCGTCTCACGGATCCCTAGTTTTACATTAGACGAATCCCTTGTGGGAGGGATCCGTGGGATCCGGGGAACAGTAAGCATTTATCCTCTATAAATAGTGAGCAATTTCTTCCTTTTGGCTTGCCACTCTCATACATACTTTCCCCAAGTATTGTAACTCTCTAACCACTGATCCTTAGGGATCTTTCTATGTAGTTTGTCTTTTGTTTTTGTGTGATTCTCTAGGTTCCTTTTAAAGGCGAGATCACCACTTCTTAAAGGCGAGATCACCACTTCTTGAAGTCGAGCAAGCTCAAGTCCATGAGTTGCCATGCTTTGTCATCATCAAGACTACTGAGGTTCTCTTGTTGATAGTTTTTTCTTCCTCTATAAAAGTGTTGTGTCGAAGGCATTAGTGAAGGATGCTGAAGGAGTCAAGACGAAAGCATTAGTGAAAGATGCTTAACGTCCGTGTCAAAAGCATTAGTGAAGAATGCTAAAGGTGTCAAGACGAAGGCATTAGTGAAAGGTGCCAAGCGTTGTGTCAAAGGCATTAGGGAAGGATGCCTAGGAATCTAATCAAGTGGCATTAGTGAAGAATTCCTAGGTCGTATAATCGATGAGGTGCATCGTTATACACATAGTGATAGTTTGTTTCCAAGGATGTTGATATCCTGGATGGTGTTGTAATAAGGAGTGGGTCACCTTTGGGATTAGGTGTTGTGTAGTGTTGGGTAGTAGTTCCTCCATTGTAATGGAACTCGGTACTTAGCCTTGTACCGGATAAAGGGTAGGCGACGTTGTGGTTGGTGTGGTTCACCTTGGTGTGAAAGAACCCGATGGTTAGCCTAGTACTGGAAAAAGAGTAGGCGACGTTGTGAAGGCTTCTCCGCCATAAGGAGTTGGTGTCGTGTAGTGATTACGAACTCTCGAGTAGGTGACTCAGGGAGTGGAGTAGGGCAAGGAAGGTGTCCTTGTAGCCGAACCACTATAAATACTCGTGTCGTGGTTTTGTGCTTCTTACTCTTTATCTTTCATTACACTTTTATATATCTATCTATCAACGTCGAACATACACATCTAAGTAGATTGACATAAGTCGATCTAAATATTTTAAAAGGAAGTTTTAAATTGGTAAAACTATTCAACCCCCCATTCTAGTTTTCCACAATTGGTATCAGAGCTTCGTTACCAAGTTTCTTAGAGTATGTTGTACTTTAAAAACTTGATACGATCCGTGTATGTTTGAAAACTACAAAGAAGGATTTTTCAAGTCATATTTTTAAAAATCATTATAGTGTTTATTGTTGGACAATGATAGAATGTTCTAACACTTTCCTCGTTAAGTATTCTCCATACTTAGATTTGGGCATACCAAGAAGATCATGAAGAAACTATCTAAATATTTCTTTTCGTGAAAAGAATGTTTAGCATTATTCTTCTCACACATGGATCTGGAGATTCCAAGAAGATCACAAAGCATTTCCTCTAAATATTTCTTTCCTTAAGAAGAATATTTAGCAAAGGTATGATCGTTAATAATTTACATCTATTTTTATTATTGTTAAAACTTTAGTTGCATAATTAATCTCTATGTAATTACTTAAGTAGTTATCTATATTAAAGCCATCATCAAGAATAGTATTCTTCGATTGATTTGTATAGACTACACTACTAACTTGTAATAATGATATCTTGGTTATTTGATAGCCTCAATCATTATTCATCATAAAGGAATTATTGACACTTCATCTATGTCAATGAATTTCCATGAGAAACTTCTTATATTATGATAAAATGGGATTTTATCATAATCTTTGATAAACCTCCCAAGAATTGTGACTAATTCTCAAAAAGGGAACCACGTCAAATAGGATTAGTATTAAACCGTCAAAACCTCAAATCACAAGTTATAGAGCTTAAACATCAAACTCTAGGCGTTTTAGAACTCCCAAACCAAAGTGTTTGCATGTTTACACTTTGGAGTACACCCTTTCGCTTGTGGAGTTTGGAAGAATAGTAGGGGTTCCATATCAAGGTGTTTGCATATTTTCCAATGAATGGTCTTTAGAGGAGTTACACACTATGGTTGATCATCATGAAATCTACCACATGTTAATCCCGGAAGCAACCACGGTGAGGGACACCGTATTCATGCCAAGAGCATCCCCATCGAGGGTCACTAGGAAATCGAAAGTGATCTATAGGGATCCTTTCCAAATGGAGCTCTCCGAGATGTACGCATTGTATAGGAAATGGGAAATGGTGGTGAGGGAGAATGTGTTGTGCTTAGTAGGAAACAAGGATCACCCCAATGCATGCCTAAGTTTCATGATCTATTGCCTAGTGACTGAGACTCGCTTCAACCTTGGCTACAACATGATTAAGAGAATGGCAAGTGTTAAAAGCATGGACAAAATGGTGCTTCCGTACGCAAAGCTCCTAACTCGTCTTGCAAAATTCATCTTTGCATTAGATCCTTCCCCGCAATCCTATGATCATAGATTTTGCAACAAAGTTATGGTGTCATTGACCGAGGGTAGAACTACAAGGTTTATGGTGGAAGGCAAAAGGCCTCACCCACCCACGGATTCCTCGGATGAAAGAGAGAGGCAAAGAGAAGGTGACGAATAGTAGCAACCCACTCGGAAATACCGATCTCGACCACTTGGACTACATCAATCAATTGCCGGACATTCCTAGTGCATCACCCGAATGGCAACAAACCAATGAAATCTTCAAGTGCTTCGCCAACTTCTTGAAGAAAAAGAAGTAGAGATGGTGTGATAAAGAGTGGAGGAGGGGTGAAGACGGGAAGTAGTGGAGAAGTAAGGTAAGGTCATAGGACCTAAATTTGTGAAAAACAATTTTGAACAATAGGGTTGTAAAACTTAAACAATACTTATGTAGAATAGGATGTAGTATGTACTTCTTGCACTAACTTGGCATTAAACAATCTTAACTTAGGAACGTGTAGAATGAGATTTTACGACTCCTTGAAAACATTCAAGTAGTCATCGTCACTCATTTTTAGGAACTTTTAGTTCTCCCACATTTGCTATGCGTTATACTTGATGTGTTCTTGCATTTAGTCCTTATAGAAACAACTAGGAGAAGCATTTGCTAAAGAGTGCAAAATTGCACATTTGCTAAAAGCCTTCTGATCTGCAGTAGGCGGATCCCAGCGTTATAACTAGCCGGATCCCTCCCATAAGGGAACCGTGGGATCCGTGATCACAAATGAGCACTACAGACTTCCCTACATAAAAAATAGCTCACTAGATCACCTCACACTAGCCAAACATAAGACCTTAGAACCAACTAAGTATTCCTCAAACATTTGAGAGCTTCACACTCACCCATAGCTTACTTAGGATCTATTTCAAAATGTTTTTGATTTATCAACTCATCAAAACTCACCATATTTCCACTCCAACGCTCACACTTTATTTCTCACATCTTATAACACTTGGTTTGATATATTCATCAATTTTAGCAAATTGATTTTAGTCATCATTAACTCAAAAATAAGCTTGAAACTAGTTTTTCATTTTTTCTTATTTTTTAAGACTTTATTAAAATTTTCTTGAGGCATCATCTGACTTCTAGGACTAATTACCACAACTTTTCTATCTCAAATCAAATAATACTCTTCTCAAACACTTAGTTAGACTATCCAACGTCCACTTTTCTACCCAAAACCATCATTAAGCACCCTCACCTCTTATGGTTGAGCATTTAAGACATCCACCTCTCATGACATCAAAATAAAGTCAATACCTCGAGATACATAGGTACTAGACATTGCAAAAAGCATAATCATTTCATCAAGAAACTGTCTGACAGACGGATCCGTAAGATATAGGATTTCACAAACACATTAAACCACAATCATAATGGGGCGTATACAAGTTTTTAGAGAGAGAAAGTTAGAGAGAGAAAGGGAAGAGAGTTGGGAACTATGTGAAACAAAGAAAAATGGTATTGAAGCTCCAACCCTCTACCTTGGGAGGTAGAGGGTATTTATAGTGTCTTACAATAAACGCCACCTACGGGCTGTGGATCAGGCATACAGTGGGTAAAGACCCGTCCGTCCTCCACGGTGTTACAAAACTAACTACTAACTAATATAAAATGACTACGACTATGAGCTTTCTAGCGATTACATATACTTGAGGTGACCGACACTCTAATGACTGGATATTCTAAATCCTAACAATCTCCCCCTAAGGGAGGTCACCTCAATTTACACAGAATACAAAAAGATATTACATTAAGATTGTTCTTGGATTCTTGTTTAAGTTCATTGCTCTGCAGCCCGTAGTATTTGATTCTTCATGTTTTGCATGTTTAGATAATTCAAGTGGAGGTCTTTAACTGATCCACGTGATGATGAGTTTTGAGCCAGCTTTGAGATCATCAGCTTGCATAAATCTCTGACTTTTCCATTGTAGTGTTAACATTATGTGATGTTGTGACAGTGGACCAACATGCTCACATTCTGGATCATGATTTCTTTTCATCAGAGTAGCGGAAGCTTTAGTTGATTCATGATATTTGCAGCAGCGTAGCAGAAGCATGGAGTGAGAATATCAGAGTCATTGATGCACTAATCATGATTTCTTTTGAAATGAGTGTGTTGTGTGAGCATGCGGCTATGGATTGACATCTCAATTTTGATCAGCTGCAAACGTTGGGTGCACCTGCATACAACAGTTAGCAATAAAGCGCACGAAAGTGTCTTTGATCACTTTCGTTGAATTGAAGTACACGGCGGCCCATGGTTCCCCGTTGATCAGTACAAGTACTGCCTGTGATCAGGTATAATTCCGAAGAACTTCCTTGACAGGGTTTCGCAGCTGCTCTAGCTGTTCTCAAACCGGAACGTCTCAAAGAAGACAACACGGAGTGAGTGAACCAGCGAATTGAGATTCACTGATTGATGAAAAGAGATTTGAAAAACAATCGTGTACTGCTCAAAATAAAGTTTTTTTGCAATACAACGAAGGTTTTAAAGAAAATCAATTATCAATCATAAACACCTTTTAATTTTGAAATATTAATACACAGTCGATGTACTAGAGAAAAGAATTTTAAGCACAACGACCGGTTTTTCAAAGGTATCCGTCAATCCATATCCTGAACCAGGATTGATTCAAAATTATGAATCGCCCCATTGTTTCTGTTCAGTTGTCACATGGTTGATCTATTGGATAGATCTCACATGCCACCTACCAAGAGCTTGTTTGATGTTGGCTCTAGAAGGCTTTCCATCTTCATTGTGAATATGTTTGCATATCACTCAGATGTTCTGGCAATACCACAAGGATAATGCGTAGGACTTTTAAAATATATTCTCTCTTTCCACATTGTGTGAAACAGAGAGTCTTCATTGATTGTATCATTAATGAGATTTATTGATGATCTCGTGGCTCTAGACTCAATTGTGCACATTTGATTCCTATGCCGGAGACTAGGGAGAGGGTCTCCTTCTTCAATATCAACTATCTCTAAGAGAAAGTCGATAGATAATGTAGGTTCCCCGTGAGAATGAAACAAGACCTTTTAAGAGGAACTTGAGTAGCTTTGGGAAGTTTAGTGCAGTGCGTCACTGGGTCCATGACGTCTTGTCTTCAATACCAGTGTTACCTTAGTAAACACCAGTAGCATATGTATTGAACCCGGTTTCTGCCCTAAGGTTGAATTAATTGAGGGCTATTTATTTTCACCCTTTTCACATTTATTTCTTTTTCATTCTTCAACCCCTTCAGTGCTTACCGAGACTTCATTACTAGAACCTTGTTGGGTTTATTCTAGTTCTAGCTCAATCTCAGTCCGCATTCTTCCCATATCTCACTTTACTCCTTTTTTCATCATACCTAAGGACTCTACACTATCTAGTGGATTGTCCCTGGGTAGATCCCTCCAGCTCTGGCGGGATCGTGGGAATGAATACCTAACCTAACCATCCTTATATCACCATTCATAAAGTAAATTTGGTCGGTCTTTTTGGTATTGTTCATCAGCCATTGGAACCAATTGAAAACCATTTGAAAAACAATCCAGGTACTTGTGATATATTATCAAAGCATTTTGTTCCTGAATCGTTTTTGATATTTTAGAAAACGGATCCCCCTCAACATGTGCAAAATATGTTTGAAATCATTTTGGCACATGGAGGCAAGAGGAAGAATTCACTTCTTTGATTAATATTTTCTAAAAATATCTACATCACCTTCCCGATCAAAATTAGTGTTTAAATACTTTGGATGAAATACTTTGGGAAGGATGCGGTTTTCTTTGATTCGCTCCCCCTCAATATGTGCATCATATAACGAAAGAGTTTTGCACATATTAGAAGGAACCTGCATATTTGATACAAATTCATCATGATTCAATCATTTTTTGGTTTAAAATAGATGCTCCCCCTTCACATGTGCGTGGAAAATTTGAAATCGTTTAGCACATGTAGGGAGGAGAGCTTGTTGTTATATTTCTAAACCACTTATCAAATTATCAGTTTATATTCAATTTAAATCACAAATTCTCCCCCGATCACATTTTTCAAATCCTTTGAGATTTGTGATCTCTATTGATTTAAATTAATTTTGAAAACTTTTTAGGAGAATTGTGACTTTCTTTTGAAAAACATTTCAATTGATAAGGATCAGATTTTGAGACTTTAAAACTCCAATGTTCAAACATGCCTAAGTATCTTATGAAAACATAACAATAGCCAAGGTCTTGAACCAATTGTATAAAAACATTGTAAAACATTGTTCTTTTTGATTATCCAAAAGTAGACCTTGCTCGTTTACTTAACAATTGTTTGAAAAATAACCTTTTTGATTTAATTGAAATCATTCTCCCCCTCAATCAATGACATAAGTTGTTGATTGATAGATAGAGATTTTGACAAGATATAAGTTCGGATGATTTTCAAAAATAGAGTCCGAGGTATTTTCAAAGCAATTTTGTTTTCATTAGATGACAAATATTTTTTAGAAGAATCATTAGACGGAAAAATATTTGGAAAGAAACATTTGTCTTTTTGGTGACAAACATTTGTTTATAGAATCAGAGCATGAGATTTGAAAATTTAAGATTAAGCATGGCTCTGTTCTTTCTTTTAAAACCGGGTTATTGCCTGAAATGACAATAAACCACCATTTTTCTCCGTCTCATTTTTTTTTTCTTTTTTTTAAAGCAATTTATGTATATTCGAAGAACATCTAAAAACCCGTGACATTCTTTGAATGTCAACACAAAGTCCGTAGATGATATCGAATTAAGAAAAACATGACAAAATAACAATGTTTTTGGGATTTTTCAAGATTTTCTAATTTTTATGGATTTTGAAAATTTTATATTTTTCTATAAAATAACAATATTCAGGGTCTTCCAAAAATATTTTTCTATTTTCTTTTGTGGGTTTTGAAATTTTGTATTTTGCATTTTGAAAAAATATATACAAGAGATAGATGAAGAAAACCATTTACTCCTCGTCTTCCTCTTGAAGGCGTTTGAGTGTTTCCAGTTGAAGACTCTTTAGACCAAGTCGTAGAAGGATAAACTCAAAACGTTCTCTAGGAAGAGCTTTGGTGTAGATGTCTGCTAACTGGTATTCAGTCCTCACAAAATAAAGTTCTACCACACCTTTTTCCACTTGTTCCCGAATGAAATGATGTCGAATGTCGATGTGCTTTGCTCTTGAATGTTGAACATTGTTGCAAAAGAGAGCAATGACACTTTTGTTATCACAAAACAGAGGGATTTTGTTGAATTCAAAGCCATAGTCAGATAATTGGGATCTCATCAATAGGATTTGAGCACAACAAGATGACATGGCTATGTATTCAGCCTCTGTAGAGGATATAGAAGTACTCATTTGTTTCTTTGAAGACCAGCTCACAAGCTTATCACCCAAAAACTGAGCACCTCCAGACGTACTTCGACGTGTATCTTGACATCTTGCATGGTCAGCATCTGCATAGGCTGTTAGTGACATACCGGTGTCCTTCGGGTACCAAAGTCCCATGTTGATGGTTCCTTGGAGATACTGGAAGACCCGTTTAACCGCTTCAAGGTGCTTTTTGGTAGGCTTAGCCTGGTATCTAGCACACATGCATATAATGAACAGAATATCAGGTCTACTGGCTGTGAGGTACATCAGGGATCCAATCATACTTCAATATTTTGTTTGATCTACCATGATCCCTGAGTGGTCCTCATCCAGTTTGGTACGTTCCACCATGGGAGTGTCAACGATGTCACAAGTGTCAAATCCAAATTTCTTTAAAATTTCATTTGCATATTTAGATTGATTGATAAAAATGCCTCCGGGACTTTGTGAAATTTGTAATCCCAAGAAAAATGACATTTGTCCCATCATTGACATTTGAAATTTGGAGCCCATATCCTTAGAAAAACGGTCACATTCATTGGGGTCAGTCGAGGCAAAAATAATGTCATCAACATAGATTTGAACGTGAATTAAATGTTTGCCTGACTTTCTGGTGAACAATGTCGGATCAACTGCTCCTTTTCTGAATCCAGTAGATAGAAGAAACTTTGATAGCGTATCATACCATGCCCTTGGAGCTTGCTTCAAGCCCTAAAGAGCCTTCTTCAAGCGATAGACATGAGTAGGATGCTCTGGATTCACAAAACCTTCAGGTTGGCTGACGTATACGACTTCTTTAAGATCTCCGTTAAGAAAAGCCGTCTTTACATCCATCTGATAGACTACCATGTTCTTACTTGCAGCATTAGCCAATAAGATTCTGATTGCCTCGATACGTGCAACTGGAGCAAATGATTCTTCAAATTCAATACCCTCCTCTTGACGGTATCCTTTTGCAACCAATCTAGCCTTGTTCTTTAATACATCGCCATGCTCATCAAGTTTTACTTTGAAGATCCACTTTAGAGCAATGATCATAGCACAGTCAGGAGTAGGTACTAATTCCCATACATCTAGTCGATCAAACTCATGAATTTCTCCTTGCATGTCATTGAACCAACTGTCTTCATTCATGGTAGTTTTAACGTCTTTTTGTTCGACCTTGGATAGTACGGAGTTGAAGAAGCACCATAAGGCATCAGTTGCAAGTTGTTTACGAGTGGATACTGGACGAGAGGGATTTCCAATGATGTTGTCCAATGGATGATCATGTGTCCATTTTCTAAGGTGTTAGTGTGGTTGTTGTTGAGGAACTAAAGTAGCAGAGTCGATTTCTCCTGATGAAGATGCTTCTGATGAAGGTTCAAGAGCAAATATGTTCTCAAAGGGAGCATCTTCGGGAGTAGCAAAGGGGTTATCTCCATCATAGGTGCCAGAAACAATTCCATGATGTACATTTGATGATTGATGAATTGAAGATGATACAGAGTGATCAGCAGTAGGAGCTTCTTGACTCAATGACATAGAAACTGAAGGGTTATCTACGTTGAAAAGGATAGGAGCAGCCTCTATTGATGTATTTGATAGATCATTAGCAATTGGCTCATAGTGTTCATCAAACATTGGATCAAACAATGTCTTCAAATCATCTTCTGAAGGTGGTACATATGGAGTTGCTGGTGAGGGATTGTGTACAAGAGTAGAACTGATGGGACAACTTGATGAAGGTTGTGATGCGGGTCCAAAACTGGGTTGTCCTGGAGCCATTTGACCGGTCAGCTCATCGAACGTAACGTGAATTGTTTCCATGATATTTCAGGTTCTTTTGTTGTAGATTCGGTATCCTTTTCTACTTGGTGCATATCCTACAAATACTCCAATATTCGCTTTAGCTTTAAGTTTGCCTAAGTCTTGACCCTTATTAGTTGGATAACACAATGCACCAAACACACGAAGGAATGAAAGATTAGGTTTTCGATTGTGGACAAGTTCATATGGAGTTTTTCCATGAGAAGTGTGAATTAGGGATCAACTTTGAGTGTAGCATGCAGTGGCAATGGCTTCAGCCCAGAGAAACATTGGAACCTTTGAGTAAATCAGCATTGTTCTTGCGGATTCCACAAGAGTTTGATTTCATCTTTCAACTACACCGTTCTGTTGAGGAGTTCGTGGAACACTTATTTGATGACTGATTCCAACACTTCCATAAAACTCACTAAGTTCTTTATTGACAAACTCAGTTCCATTGTCTGTTCGGATGATTCTGACAGTTTTGTTAAGCGAACCTACAGCTGTTTGATAAGTTTAATGATGATATCTGGAGTTTTATCCTTTGTCCTTAAGAACTTAACCCAAGTAAATCGAGAGTAATCATCAACCACAACTAACACATATTTCTTCCCGTAAATATTCTGCACTCTCATGGGTCCACATAAATCCATGTGAATTGTATGAAGAACTTCCATAAATGAGTTTGTAGGTTTGGGTTTGTGGGCATACTTCTTGATTTTTCCCAATTGGCATGCTGAACAAAGATGATCCTTTTCATACTTTAGTCTAGGTAAGCCTATTACTAAGTCCTTTCAGGAAAGATCATTTATGGTGCTGAAGTTCAGGTGATTTAGACGACGATACCATAACCATGACTTTGTTTTCGAAGCCTTTGACAACAAGAAAATTGGAGAAGACTTCATCATATCTTCGATAGAGATGGTGTATAGGTTTGAACCACGTGTTCCTCTTAAAAGTTCTCTACCATCAAGTTCTCTAACGAAACAAGTATGTTTTCTGAAGGCCACTTCTAGATCAGAATCATAGAATTGACCGACAGAGAATAAATTATGACCAAGACCTTCAATGTAATACACCCTGGAGATTACACTGTCACCAACAACATAGTCTTCATAACCCATAATTGCACCGAAATGATCATTCCCGAATCTAACAGTCCCGATGAATTTACTCACAAAGTTCATGAGCCGTGACCGGTCTCCAGTCATATGCTTGGAACAGCCTGAGTCCAGGTACCACAGAACGATTTGAACGATCTGCAGTTGAACACAGACAAGAATGGATAACTGGATAATTGGGATCCCCATGCAAGAATGGGTTCCATTTGGTTAGTAACAATAATTGGAACACCCACATCGGAAGTAGAAATAATGGAATCATCAGGGATTGATGCAGTGCTAGTGTATGCATTCGACCTATTCAAAGTATGTTCACTTCTTAAGGGAATAATTCTACCAGTAGGCATCCATTTCCTAATGGGCATTGATCTATATAATTTAGGGCACATCTCATTAAGATTGAATTTGCGGCCAGTAGGTAACCACTGATAACATATGTTGCTAAATTTCCTTCCTGTGGGTTTCCACTGTTTTCTAACCTTCTTCCGCCATTGCTTTCTACCCTTCTTAGCTTGATTTTTGGCATTAACAATCTTAACAGGGCATTTAACAGGATTAATCAACTCATTCACACCACATTCATGATTAGTAACAGAAACCAAGCAATCATCATTACATGTTTTGCCAAAAGTAGCAGAATTCGAATTAATTACAGTACGCTTATAGCTAGTACTAGAATCAACACGATTCGTTTTATTCAACTCAAACTTAATGTTCCTAGGGTGATCTTCTACTTTCTTCCATTGCACATTCTTAGCTTGCGAGGTCCTATCTTGCTTTATATTGCCTGGAGGCTTTGACCCGCTTGCTTTTGTGTCACTGATTACTCCTGCAAAGGGAATTATGGGAACATTAGTTGGTTGGGCTACCTTTTGCATTCCTGAACTAGAAGTGCAGGGATCTGATTAGAGTTCACTTTCTTAACACAGGGCATAGAATGGTTTGCATACTTAGCACTAGGCATAGAACAAGGCATCACAACTTTATCTTTCTCACATAAGGATTTTGGACATGTTGCTCTTAAACATTCTAACAGCTCCTGAGATCGTTTGGCCTGAATGCAAGCAAACCTAATTTCACTATCAAGTGGCTTGTTTATGTAATCCTCTTCTACAATCTCACGGAGACATTCTAGACTATCCTTAAGGTGAGAGAAATAGTTATGAAACACCAGTTTGTTATTTCTAAGATGAGGAGGAATGTATTTAACAGTCACAGTATATTTACAGTCAGCAGATGACTTTGATGCAACATTCTCATTGAAGACAAGTGGCATTTTCTCTTTTACCTGACTCCTCATATTCTTAATTTCCTTTTGTAGAGATGTTATTTTTTCGTTGTTTTTGTCACGAGTGACTTTCATTGAATCATATAACTCTTTAAAGTGTCGTTTCACTTTTTCATTTTCTTCTAGAAAACTCTCATTTTCCTTTTGTAAAACATTAACCAAGTTTTGAAGATGAAAAGTTTGAGAACACTGAGAATCTAAAGGAGGAGGCATTTGGGAACCAGTCACATTGGTCTTATCACCCTTTAATTGTGAAATTTGAGCTTTCAACTTTCTGATCATGTTACAGTGAGCATGAATCTGTTCAGCACGTTTGTTTATTTCAAAAAGTGCATCAAACTCTGGAACATTTGAGGATGTCTTGATGTTTGAGGTTTTGATATTTTCTTTGGGATGTTGATATTTTAGTTGCAAATCAAAATGTTCAACTTCTAGCTTAGAAAGATGTTTTACCAGATTATCGTGATCATCCAGATCAATTTTCTCATTTAGTTCTGAGTTTTTGTTTTCGAGCTCAATGACACGATCATGGGAAACTTTCAAAGCAACAGTTAATTCATGAAATTGGGAGGCAGTAATAGAATGCTTAGTAATAGTATAAAACACATCTTGAGCCACACAACTCAATACTAAGTTCTCATTTAAAATATGCAGATTCTTCCTTTCAATTTCATTATATTTGAGTTCCCATTCATAATCATTGACCTCAACTATCATTGCATCAAATTCCTTTTCCATTTCTTTAATATATGAGTCTATCCCTTTTTGAAGACTCTCAAATTGACCTTTTAATTGTTTAAAGAAAGGCATGACCTCAGTTAAATAGCATTCTTTAGTTTGCTCAAATCCCCTCCCCCCTTCAGTTATCCTAGTAGGTGTGATCCTTTTCTTACATGTCTTCTCAAAATCAACAAATAGTTGATACACAACATACAGGATGATTAAGGTCTTGCTCTTAGTGGGAATAGATCTAGGAACTAAATGCATTGGGGTATTTGGAGGATACACAGTTGCTGGAGGCATTTTCCTAAGGGGAGTGCTTGTTTTAACAAGTGCATTAGCTTTTTGCATATCTATGTCCTTTTTCCAAAAAACTTGTTCTAGGGTTAATAGAGTTTGAGGCTTAAACTTGTTCAGGGAAATCCAATTTTCTTTAGTGTAATCATGGGGTTTGTACGTTATGTTTTGCTTTTTACACTCAGGATCTTTTAGCTTCTTATTCATTTTCTCCCTAGTGACTTCATCTAATTACCTATCTTCCTCAGTGCACTCAGCACAACTAGGTTTCTGCCTAGGCTTAAGGATTTTATTACCATCATATATTACCTTCTGAGCTTCTCTAGCCACTTTACCATATTCATGATTGGGTTCCTTTACGAGGGGAATGCTATGCTTATCGTTGAGAACTCTATGCTTAGTGATCATGTGAGCAGTCTGAATGGTATTCCCTTGTACGTACAACTTATTTTCAAGCTTGTTTTTCAAAGTTTTCATATTGGAAAAGTCATTCAAAAGTTTTGATTCCTTAGCATTAAATTCTTTTTTAAGCACTTTAACATTATCTTGGAGTTCTTGTTTTTGCTTAACAGTTTTAGAAAGCTTTTCTTGTAAGGAGTTTAACTCTTGTTTTAACACTTCTTCTATAAAATTACTTTTTCTAACAATTGTACGCATTTGGTCATCCATTTCCTGCTCACGGGTAGTTAACTCAAACTTAGCCCGTTGTTCATAAATAGCAACTTGTTCCTTATAGGCATTCAGTTCAGAGATAACAGAATCATCAGGGGCACATGGAGTGTATTCATCAAAAACATAGTCATCATTGACTGCAGAAGATGCATCACTTGGTACAATCTCACTTTCACTTTGTATTACATATTGATCATATGGGACAATATTACTATTACCCACATTATCCATATCTGATTCATTAGTTAGATGTGATTGTACTTTGTTATGCATCTCTTGCTCATCAACTTCATCGTATAGTTTTATGTCACACACCCAAATTACCTGTTTTGCAGCGGAATGGAATTCCTGGGGGTTGACTGTCATAGCATCACAATCACAGTTATATTGAATGACCTAAAGTGTCGTTTGGAAAATACATCGCTTGATTTAATAAAAACATTCAGAGTTACAAAGATAGGTCCCAAATGGAAATCAACATGTGCGGAAAAATAAGTTTGGTACAAGTCAAACGATGTTTTTAAAGTGTATAAATCCTATGTGAGACGCGTCGTCACCGCGACTCTATGATATGTCCACATGCATGCCATGAAGTGAATGCCTTAGTTACCTGAAAATACATTGCTAAAAGTGTCAACACAAAGGTTGAGTGAGTTCATAGAGTTTATGTATATGTATAATACGACTACCACAAGTATAAGTTTGTATGACAATGATGTCACAAAAATGATACAATTGCTATAAGTCCATGACACCGAAACTAGACTGATCATGATGTTCGCCCCAACAGTGTTTGCCAAACAACTCAAATAATGATATTAAATGAAATGCATCCGTTTAACCAGTTGGAATCCACCAACCCGGATGGAGGAGTCACCCTCGATAGATCTATCCACTCACCCTCGCTTCTATGAAATTAACGGTTCATGTTATATAATGGGGACATTCAATTGGCATGAGGTAACTTAAGCAATGTAATGAATTTGATATACTTGGTATCGTAATAAAAATGATGTGCAATGTATTCTCCCCCGTAGGTTTGAAATAAAGTAAAAACTTGAATAAATCGGGGCTATGAAAACTCACCTGTTGCAATGATAATAATGATGTAAAGGCAATACTGAAATGAGGCGCAACCTCTGACCGTGACCTATTATGAATGATATGCTCTATGATAAGTTATGATGTAATGTCGTGCATGCAAATCCACATGTAATCTATACCACTTGTACATTTTTGAAAATAGAATTTATCGTCGAAATATATGTTTATGACATCTCGTCATGTTATAAAATACTTTACAAGTATTTACGTTGAAATGATATCCTACGATAATCATTTAGTGATTTATTGTGAAATTATAACTTTTCGTCGTAAAATAGTGTCGTTGAAATTTTCATGAAAGTGACTAAACGGCCTTGAAAAGCTAGTCGTAAAATGGTGCACATCGAGTGTTAAGAAATAAACTCAACGGTTTTGGGAAGCTTATATCATTATCTCGAAGTTTTAGCACATGATTTTCCATCCTAGAGGTCTCGAACATAAAGAAAAATGTAGGTTAAGTATGGTACTTGTGTCTCAAAATATAGTTTAAGGATGGTTTTAGGCAAAGTTTAAGTAACCGTAATTAATTCATTACAACTCCGCTAACCAAACGGTCGGACATTTTGGAAAATAGGCTAGGCGAACTTACTTTTACTAGAAGACATCATGTTATAAAAAGTACTCCATGAATGTTAAAAACAACCCTTAACATGGTCATTGTTGGCCGTAATATTTGCCTAATAGAAATATATAATTGTACTTATAATAAAAGTTACGGCAACTTGTTTAAAATGTGTATAACTTAGTCGTTATAAATCCGTTTTCTACATTCTTTATATCCACGGAATCGTGATAACATATACTAATATATTTTTGATAAGTCGACACATTTAACAACGCTTAAGACTCATTTTTGACTCGTAAAATGTCGAGACAGCATGCTGAATTTTCTGAAACAAATAGTTTTCGTTGTCAAACTTCAAAAATTCATAAATTCTTCGTTATAGCTCCGTTTTAACCCGTTCAAGCGGCCACGTTTTCGTTTTAAAGTACATTTTCCAATTATCTAGCCCAAAATATTTTGCTTACAGTCGAAAATTCCATAATTTCAAAATATGGACAGACCCTAACTTAAACTTGTCGAAATGAGTTTTTATCGCGCAAAACCTATTCTAACCAATTCAAAACAACTCCGAAGCTATTCAAATCCTACCATACACCTTCTTAGGGTGTCATGGGTTCCTAGACATCACCAAGAGTGATATATAACAAGGAGTAATTATAGGATGACATAAATATATATAACTCTTAAAAACATATAAAAGTGGTATAAACATCCATGAGACTTGCATGTTTTCTCAAATATGATGAAATGAATATAACAATGAATATGAAATATAAACATGAATATGGATGCTTACTAGTAAACTTGATGAGGTTATGAGAACAAAGGATTTTTCCTAATCACCCAATGTTTTTATTGCACAACCTTAATCAAGAGTGATACTAGAGTGAATAAATCTTGTCTTGAAAATTTTATGATGATTCCTTCTTAGTCCCTTGTGGTTGCCGGTTCTAGAGAGAAGAGAGGAAGAGAGTATGTGATTTTCACCTTAGATATTCTAGTGTGTATGTGTTTTAGTTTATGAGTATAATACATATACTTAGTAGATATTTTGCAAATTACACATGACTCACCCCCTTGTGTCGACAAGGGGGTGTTAGTCATATCTTTATATATATATTTTTTTTATAATGTATAATATATAATCAAGTGTAAGTTAATTGAAGATATGTGGTAAGTTGTATACACATTTGAGTATTTAGGGTAGCGTTAGATAAAAATAAATTTTAACGGGTCAAGATAAAATATATTGAGGTCCTAAAAATTATAAAAATACATTTCTTGCAAAATTTGAGTGAAATAATAATTATCGTGTAGTTTTTTAAGAAAACCGTCACAATTATATAAATATAACAATTTATATACGAAATAAATCGAAAACATCGGGTAAATTAATAATATAATTTTTATAGTCTTAAAATGAGTATAAAAATATATTAAGATTATTTTTGGAAGTGTCGGATAAATGTTTCAAAATAATGTTTACGCGATAGCGTTTATTTAATAGGAAAAATGAACGTTTAATGAATAAATGCAAATCCATGCATGAACCGATATGAAATGATGTTATTAATGTTGTGTAGACTAAATCTAGTCTCTATGAAATGTCCTTGATGATATGTTCATGAATTTGCAGCTAAAACATTAAGGTTACGCGAGTTTAATACTCGTAAACGTAGTTTACGATAAATGATGAAATAGTGAAACTTTTAAAGTTTGTAAAATGACCTGAAATTACGAGTTGTCACATTCGCCCAACCAAAAAGGAATTCAGTCCCTGAATTCAGTCCATGTTTAGATTCTACGGTGTTACTTGTGAAAAGATGAGGGTATTTGAGTCACATCGGGTCTTCCAATGTTTTTCTAAATCGTACCACGCCTTTCCAAGACGGGACATTGAACATAATCTGTTGCCAACTTGAAATTCCAATGCTTTGCGACTTATGGAACATACTTCCAATATTTTGCGTCGTATATCGACGTAGCTTATCTAGCTATATGTTGTTATTTGTAACTGATTTTTGATCTGTACGATCACTTTGTTGTTTCATGAATGAGTCATTGACTAGTGAGTTGGACTTTCCTGGTTTTGACCCGTGAATAAGTGATTGACACCTCGACCTTAGAGTGCCTCAAATGGTGTAGTCAATATGTTCATGTAATAACTATTGTTGTAAGGGAACTTGTTTGATGAAGAATGATTTACCTAATCATTTCTAGAATATCACACATGCTTTGAGCATATCTTCAAATGTTTGAATTGTTCTCTCGCTCTAACCATTGAGCTGAGGATAATAGGTGATACTCATGTCCTAATAGATTCCATGGAAAGATTGAAATGATTGCTAGAAATCTAAGGAAAATCGGCTTCCTTATATTATGTACAACTGAAATTGATACTACGTGTCTCGTGCCAAATTTCAAAATGTTAAGTCTGTCGAAAAATGACCTTATTGAAAAGAATAGATTATGGGTAACAATTGTAATTCCTCGCGTTTCTCATTCCAGCGAATGTCATGATTTGAATCTTACTTGCCTAAGGTGTTTAGTCTCCATGACTAAAATGTTTATTGTTTGATTATCGAAGTGTTTCCATGCTCTATATTGTAAAGTCGCAAAACCTTAAATATTCAAGTGATGTGGTGTAGTGATTGATTTTCAAGATTTGTCCCAATGTTGAGTGCTTCTAAAATATTTCATCACTTATATTGCTATCATGCTAGTAAGAAAATAGATATCAGCTCATACTATGTCGAAGAATGTTTGTTCTAATTTCACTTGTAGATGGAAAGTCATTGATTGTCCGATATGTTCAAACCTGTTGCATCTCTTGATATGAAAGTGAGGCTATCTGTAATTTCTAGAGAACACAATGCCTTAGGGAAAGTTTATATCGATAACCTAAATTTAACCAAATTTTCCTTTAAGGGAAACTCATTGTAGGGAAGTTCACATATTGTTGAGGCCATGTTTAGTGAAATGTTCTGCAGTCTCAGCTAGAGGACTTGGTTGATCCCTATAGTGTTGCTTAGTGTGTATTCACTTCGTACTAAATCTTGTAACTCGGTCTAGCCAGTACTTTTGAAATGATAGAATATGGCTTTTAATCCAAAATAGTGGTTTGGAATGTCTCGTGATGTCTTAAGCTTTATGTTGAGTTTTGAAACATCTTACCACATACTTCTAGTCCTTGTGGGGAAATCTGAAATCCTTTCATTGTTTTCTTGTATCGAGGAATCCTCCTCATAGATGGTATAGGAAGCCTTTCCTAAAAAGGTCACTCGTCAAATTCTAACTTATCGGTTGAGTGAGGAATGAATGGCGTGAGCATCTATAGAGTGTTATCAAAAGAAATATTTATGAACAATTTATATGATTACAAAGCCTTTTGAGTGAAGATTGTTTTAAGAGATTTGAAATGATGCTTGTTACTTTCATGACATAATTCTTCCTGAATTATACATAGGTGATCAGGCCATGTATAATCGAGGACAATTGATGTGATGCTTGGTTTTGTTGAAATGGTGTTATGTTTCTCCAAAATTTTTAGATGGTATTCAACGTTTTGTTTTGTGAGACAATGGTTCAAACAATTTTTCGGAGTAATATGAAAATCGTTTCGCATGATGGTATTAAATAGTTGATAAAATGACTGAAAGCCAATTGATAGGGTGGTAACGAAACAACTTGTTTTAAAACCTTATGAAACAATGTTTCTAAGATGGTGTAGAATGGCTTGCAATAAAATTAAGTGAGATAATGTTATGAAGTTGTAGCAAAGTAACTTGAAATATAATTTGTTGAATGATTTGTAGGATACATGGGAGAACCTCATAAAATGGTAATAGTCTCCTAATTGGTCAAGAATAAAGTTGGCCTAACCCCTAGTAAGATAGTGATGTATTGTCGCGAAATGATTGAAAATTGGGCACTTGAAATAAGGAATGAAATAAACAAAAGTTGTGATTAGTGTGGAGATAATAAATGATAAAGATTACATTAGCTAGAAAGGTACTAATTATCAGTTCCTGTTGATGGTCAAATCGTGTTTCAAGTGTAGGAGTAGTAGGCGGTCTAGCAGCAATAGCCCTAGAAATCTCACAGTCCTCAAACCTATGAGACGGGGTAGTGTCTATAGTCTTAGTGATAAATGATAATGGTGTGTCAAATCATGCACGCTTCCCAAGCTGCAAGTCAGGTGTATGAGTAGTGTCTATGAGACGTGATGGCACGGATGGTACTCTAGATGACAATGATGATGAAAATGATGACAATGATGATAATGAAAATCCTTGTGGTGAGTTAAGAAAATAGGTTCATTAGGACTAAACCTATAAGTTCTACCAAATGGTATAATCTGTCCCAACCGAATGATAAAAATTGTCCTGATCCTACAGTGAATCAATAGTGATCGCGATGGTGTAGGTGCAACTTTGTCCTCCTAAAAGGGTTCAGTCTCATCATCTGATGTTATCGGTGTTGAGTCAACTAATGTTAAAATTGTAATAGGGAATGACAGGGCATTCTCCATGTCAAAGTGATGTGAGTATGATGGGATGGGTATTTGAAGGCATCTATGTGACAATCGATTTTGAAATGAAAGTAAATAACTCGTAAAATGTGCGTATGAAACCGCATGTATAGTGACTATGCACTTATGATGAAATAATGAGATGCTATGATGATGTAGTTATAGTCTAGGGTCAATGATGCAACCTAGTTCTCTATAACCGAAGCTCTGATGCCAATCTGTCACACCCCCAAATTACCTGTTTTGCAGCGGAATAGAATTCCTGGGGGTTGACTGTCATAGCATCACAATCACAGTTATATTGAACGACCTAAAGTGTCGTTTGGAAAATACATCGCTTGATTTAATAAAAACATTCAGAGTTACAAAGATAGGTCCCAAATGAAAATCAACATGTGCGGAAAAATAAGTTTGGTACAAGTCAAACGATGTTTTTAAAGTGTATAAATCCCATGTGAGACGCGTCGTCACCGCGACTCTATGATATGTCCACATGCATGCCATGAAGTGAATGCCTTAGTTACCTGAAAATACATTGCTAAAAGTGTCAACACAAAGGTTGAGTGAGTTCATAGAGTTTATGTATATGTATAATACGACTACCACAAGTATAAGTTTGTATGACAATGATGTCACAAAAATGATACAATTGCTATAAGTCCATGACACCGAAACTAGACTGATCATGATGTTCGCCCCAACAGAGTGTTTGCCAAACAACTCAAATAATGATATTAAATGAAATGCATCCGTTTAACCAGTTGGAATCCACCAACCCGGATGGAGGAGTCACCCTCGATAGATCTATCCACTCACCCTCGCTTCTATGAAATTAACGGTTCATGTTATATAATGGGGACATTCAATTGGCATGAGGTAACTTAAGCAATGTAATGAATTTGATATACTTGGTATCGTAATAAAAATGATGTGCAATGTATTCTCCCCCGTAGGTTTGAAATAAAGTAAAAACTTGAATAAATCGGGGCTATGAAAACTCACCTGTTGCAATGATAATAATGATGTAAAGGCAATACTGAAATGAGGCGCAACCTCTGACCGTGACCTATTATGAATGATATGCTCTATGATAAGTTATGATGTAATGTCGTGCATGCAAATCCACATGTAATCTATACCACTTGTACACTTTTGAAAATAGAATTTATCGTCGAAATATATGTTTATGACATCTCGTCATGTTATAAAATACTTTACAAGTATTTACGTTGAAATGATATCCTACGATAATCATTTACTGATTTATTGTGAAATTATAACTTTTCGTCGTAAAATAGTGTCGTTGAAATTTTCATGAAAGTGACTAAACGGCCTTGAAAAGCTAGTCGTAAAATGGTGCACATCGAGTGTTAAGAAACAAACTCAACGGTTTTGGGAAGCTTATATCATTATCTCGAAGTTTTAGCACATGAGTTTCCATCCTAGAGGTCTCGAACATAAAGAAAAATGTAGGTTAAGTATGGTACTTGTGTCCCAAAATATAGTTTAAGGATGGTTTTCGGCAAAGTTTAAGTAACCGTAATTAATTCATTACAACTCCGCTAACCAAACGGTCGGATATTTTGGAAAATAGGCTAGGCGAACTTACTTTTACTAGAAGACATCATGTTATAAAAAGTACTCAATGAATGTTAAAAACGACCCTTAACATGGTCATTGTTGGCCGTAATATTTGCCTAATAGAAATATATAATTGTACTTATAATAAAAGTTACGGCAACTTGTTTAAAATGTGTATAACTTAGTCGTTATAAATCCGTTTTCTACATTCTTTATATCCACGGAATCGTGATAACATATACTAATATATTTTTGATAAGTCGACACATTTAACAACGCTTAAGACTCATTTTTGACTCGTAAAAAGTCGAGACAACATGCTGAATTTTCTGAAACAAATAGTTTTCGTCGTCAAACTTCAAAAATTCATAAATTCTTCGTTATAGCTCCGTTTTAACCTGTTCAAGCGGCCACGTTTTTGTTTTAAAGTATATTTTCCAATTATCTAGCCCAAAATATTTTGCTTACTGTCGAAAATTCCAGAATTTCAAAATATGGACAGACCCTAAATTAAACTTGTCGAAATGAGTTTTTATCGCGCAAAACCTATTCTAACCAATTCAAAACAACTCCGAAGCTATTCAAATCCTACCATACACCTTCTTAGGGTGTCATGGGTTCCTAGACATCACCAAGAGTGATATATAACAAGGAGTAATTATAGGATGACATAAATATATATAACTCTTAAAAACATATAAAAGTGGTATAAACATCCATGAGACTTGCATGTTTTCTCAAATATGATGAAATGAATATAACAATGAATATGAAATATAAACATGAATATGGATGCTTACTAGTAAACTTGATGAGGTTATGAGAACAAAGGATTTTTCATAATCACCCAAGGTTTTTATTGCACAACCTTAATCAAGAGTGATACTAGAGTGAATAAATCTTGTCTTGAAAATTTTATGATGATTCCTTCTTAGTCCCTTGTGGTTGCCGGTTCTAGAGAGAAGAGAGGAAGAGAGTATGTGATTTTCAACTTAGATATTCTAGTGTGTATGTGTTTTAGTTTCTGAGTATAATACATATACTTAGTAGATATTTTGCAAATAACACATGACTCACCCCCCTTGTGTCGACAAGGGGGTGTTAGTCATATCTTTATATATATTTTTTTTATAATGTATAATGTATAATCAAGTGTAAGTTAATTGAAGATATGTGGTAAGTTGTATACACATTTGAGTATTTAGGGTAGCGTTAGATAAAAATAAATTTTAACGGGTCAAGATAAAATATATTGAGGTCCTAAAAATTATAAAAATACATTTCTTGCAAAATTTGAGTGAAATAATAATTATCGGGTAGTTTTTTAAGAAAACCGTCACAATTATATAAATATAACAATTTATATACGAAATAAATTTAAAACATCGGGAAAATTAATAATATAATTTTTATAGTCTTAAAATGAGTATAAAAATATATTAAGATTATTTTTGGAAGTGTCGGATAAATGTTTCAAAATAATGTTTACGCGATAGCGTTTATTTAATAGGAAAAATAAACGTTTAATGAATAAATACAAATCCATGCATGAACCGATATGAAATGATGTTATTAATGTTGTGTAGACTAAATCTAGTCTATATGAAATGTCCTTGATGATATGTTCATGAATTCGCAGCTAAACCATTAAGGTTACGCGAGTTTAATACTCGTAAACGTAGTTTACGATAAATGATGAAATAGTGAAACTTTTAAAGTTTGTAAAATGACTTGAAATTACGAGTTGTCACATTTTTATACCTCAGAGATGATTGAATCTTTGGAAGGACCAGCCTGCTGTGGTGATGAGACCTTTGGAGAGACCATAGGTGAGATGCTTGCCATGAAAATTGTCTTGGCAGTAGGTTCATCATTAACATCAGAGTCAAATGCATCACAGTCTGCAACTTGAAAGGCATTTTGATGATTGTGACCTATTTCCTGAATTGGCTGCTCATCCACATCAGCATCATATGTCTTAGCATTCCCTTCTGCAAGAAACAACAACTCCTCTTCATTCAAAGCTGCTCCATTATCCTGAGCTTGCACAAGCAACATCTTGTCTCTGAAGTATTCTTCATTCTGTGGATGTTTTGGGGATGTGCAGTTCCTCGCAATATGTCCCTCACCACCACAGTTGTAGCATTTTATTGGTTTGCTTGCCCTTGATTGGCATTTCTTCCTCGATTCTGATTAGCAACTTTTCCTCCACCAACTCCAGTATTACCATAACCTGCTCCAATCATCCCTTGTTCATACCGTCTTCCTTGAAAATTCTGCACCACTACCTTACCATCTCTGAAAGTAGCTTGATTGTGTGGATTGGATGCTGTTCTGAGGTTATTGTTGGTGTGTGGAGTGGAATTCATATTTTGACTAACCATGAGAGACAGTTGATTGATAAAGTTTTCCATGAGTGTGTTTGAGTCTGGAGGCTTATATGCTGGGTCAGGAATGAGCTTGTAATTACCATTACACGTGGGTATGACTTGAGAAGCTTTGGTGGTAATTCCAACATTGGTGTAAAGGTTGTTGAATCATTTGACGAACTTGTTTCTCCCTGTTTAGTTTTGAACTGTTCAAGAATCATTCGTTCAAACATAGCATGTCTCTCATTCTGAAGAAGGAAGGCATACAGTTGCTCATAGTTGGTGTTCTTTAATCCTTTGGTTAGCTTCACAGAGATGACAAATTTGTGCCACTCGGGATTCATGTTGTTCACAAACTTTGAGTTCAGCTAAATATTTGGCATGGTCATTTTGATATTCCTCATGTCATTCACAAGCTTGTGGAATCTCACGTAATATTCATAGACACTTTCTTCTAGTTTCATCTTAAAGTGCTCAAATTCATCATACATTTGTGATTCTCTGTCTTCCTTAGTCAATTAAGAACCTGAGAGAAGCATCTTGACATTATCCCAAACCGCCTTGGCTTCAGTGTTGTGATTGATAAGCTTGTAGATATCTTTTTAAAGACCCTGAAGTATAATGTTTGAAGCCCTGATATCAGCATCATATCTCTTTTTCTCCTTATCACTGAGCTTATCATACGTCTTTGGTCTGTCCAATCCTAAGATCACTGTACCATCCGCAGCAGTTTCAAGTATGTCTCTTGTAGTCTCAATCAGATAAGGTCCTTCATCAATAGATTTGAGAATGTTCACCCCATTTTCCTTTCCCAAACAGTACAACCTAATTTGTTGAGCCCATGAGTCATAATCTGTTCTGTCAAGCATAGGTGGACGAGTATCTGATCCAGCTGCTTGAACGTCCTCAGCAACAGTAGAAACGATAGTAGGTATGTTGTTAGACATGATTCCAGATTCTACGGGATTTTACTATTCTTTGATTAAACCGGGAAATAGATTCTTTCATGGGATTTTACTAAACCAAAAGAGCAACCGTAAAAATGTAGCACGAAGAAGTAACAAGTCTCAATAGACAAGTAGCTAAACAGTCAACTCGCTTTGGTATCAACTCGCTTAAGAGACAAGTCTCTTAAAACTCAAGTCGCTTAAATAAACAACTCACTTAAAACCTAAGTCACATAAAGAGTCAACTCGCTAAATAGCCAAGTCGCATACAGAGACAACTCGCTTAACAACCAAGTCGCTTAAACCAACTCGCTGCCAATACAACTCACTTAATAGCTAAGTCGCTTTAGAACTCAAGTCGCTTAAAGAATCAACTCGCTAAATAGCCAAGTCGCATAAACCAACTCGTTTCCAATAACAAAGCAACTCGCTTCCAAATGACAAAGCAACTCGCTTCGAAGAAACGTTTTACCGTGACTCAACTCGCTTAGTACAATATTAAAAAACAACCACTTTAACAATAAAAAATAGCCCAACCACGATGATTCAAGCCTTCCAATTAGAAACCTAAGCACATATGATGATCCTAAACACAAAAGTACTATCAAAATTCAAACTTTAACACAAGAAATTGACCAAATGATTCAAACTCTTCTAAACACTTATAACTCCAAAAACCTTATGAAATCCACCAAAACAAAGAGCATGAAAGATGAGTGATCAAACCATGGCTCTTGATACCAATTGTAAGATATAGGATTTCACAAACACATTAAACCACAATCATAATGGGGCGTATACAAGTTTTTAGAGAGAGAAAGTTAGAGACAGAAAGGGAAGAGAGTTGGGAACTATGTGAAACAAAGAAAAATGGTATTGAAGCTCCAACCCTCTACCTTGGGAGGTAGAGGGTATTTATAGTGTCTTACAATAAACGCCACCTACGGGCTGTGGATCAGGCATACGGTGGGTAAATACCCGTCCGTCCTCCATGGTGTTAAAAAACTAACTACTAACTAATATAAAATGACTACGACTACGAGCTTTCTAACGATTACATATACTTGAGGTGACCGACACTTTAATAACTGGATTTTCTAAATCCTAACAGGATCCCTGGTTATAACCAGACAGATCCCTGGTGAGAGGGATCTGTGGGATCCGTGTCTGCAGAAAGCTTTAATCAGCTTCCCTCTTCAAAGTTAAGTCACCTTTTGGTTTTCTAACCACTTTTAGTTACCATTTAATATCTTCCTAGAGCTGATAAATATCCTAAGTTTATGCTTAAACCCCTTAGTGGCCAAGAATTTTATTCCCTAATTGAAAATTATCCTTTATAAACCAAACACTCTTAAGGTTAAATCATCACTCTCACCTAGCTCTCAAAAATCAGTAGTTAGAAGCTTATATTGCATCCTTACCATCACCATGACCAAAGCACTTAGCAACAACTCTTCAACTAAAGGCTCATCCTAAAGAAAGGGTCACATGATTCATGAGATTTCATCAACCGAATCATATCCCGTAAGAAATAACAATGCTAGAATTCCACCTCAACAAACCCATTCAACAATTGCTAAGAGAACTGCAAGAATTAGCGTCAAACCTTTTGGGCTAGAAAAAGGGTCATCTAGTTCAAAACCAAACATGGCTAGCTCTAGCAAACCGTCTAAGCCCTAATTCCTAGAGCATCGATTACACTCATCCAACGAGCCTCTTCCTCACCCAAATCTCTATTCATTAGAGCATTCACCACCAAGAACATCCAACTCACCAACTTTCTCGTTAAATAGGGAACCACCTACAACACCAACTAGTCCATCATTGGAAACAAGGAACCACCAAGGACTTGATCTCATAGAGGAATATCCATTACCACCACCCTAATTTTTAATAGAACCTCACCCTACTTCTCTTAATGAAACCCCACCATCATTCATAGAGCCTCCTCAAAACATCCATTTTCCTCCGGTTCCAAATCAAGAAAATATTGCTCTAATTGTCTAATCACCCAAGGACTTGTTCAAGAAGTACGAAATGAGTTTCATTTCATGTTTAATCATCTTCTTGAAATATTGGACCAAATCAACAAGTCTACTCATCCTTAGACTCGAGCACTTTGTTGCATTCTAAGCTTTAGTAACTTATTAATATTAGTAGAAAATGTATGGCTAAATTATTCTCTTAGTTTTAGAGATTTGTTGATTATCTCTTTGTTTTATTGAATGATAATTTATTTGCCATATTTCTTTGAGTACATGTTAGTTGTTTGTACACATATCTCACTTTCATATTTAGCATTGTTTGGTATATCACCTTTGCTGAATAATCTGTCACCAGACAGACGGATCCCTGGATATTGCCTAGACGGATCCCACAAAAGAGGGAACCGTGGGATCCGTGGTACAGAAGAACAAAATTCTACTAACTTGAGTCTTATTTGCAGGAAATTATGCACTATACTCTTGTTTTCTAACCTTTATTTTGTAGATTTTCAAAATACACATGAAGAACTTGACACCCTAAGCTAGGGGAGCTTTGTGTCAAACCATGTATTGCAAAACCATTTGCTACATAATCCTTATTTGGATTACACTTCATGATACCCCATTGCAAAGTTGCAATCTTCAAGGGGGAGCATTTTCGTCACAAGGACGAAACCATTTGCAAACAAAATTGCAATTCGTTAGCTTGTTAGTTTATATTTACTTGATGCCCTTCAAAGGGATGGACTCGTCAAGGGGGAGTTAAGACGAGAACAATTCCCGTCACTTGTTCTCTTCACATCTTTTCTTTTTACATGTTTTTTCTTAAAAAATGTGTTAGTTTCTTTTCGACACTCTTTTTGTTTCGACAAAAAGGGGGAGAAGAGAGTAAAAACTCGAATTCGAACTTTTATGAATTTTAGTTTTTCCTTAAAATAATTTTATGTTTTGTCATCAACAAAAAGGGGGAGATTGTTAATACAAATAAGCCGTAAAAACGTTTATTTATATTTTACGATCTTCTAATGTTTTGTCGATAACAAACGTAAAATCATTTTAACGAAACAAATAAAATACGTAAATAGTTTGTTCCAATAATTTTCTTACACACTTACGTTTTCACATAAAACACTAAAACAAGTATAAGTGATTTTATGACTTAGTAATATATATGTACAACAACTAGTGTTTACATATTGGGGAAAATATATACATAACTAGTATGTATTATAAATGGGTAAAAACTAAAACCCATGGAATATATCCATAACCCATGGTATTGACCCATACCCATTTGACTAGGTGCATTGCACTCATGAGATACATTGTATCTAATAAAAGACCCATGGATCAACCCATAACCCATGACCCATGACCCATAACCAAAATACCCATGGGCAAAGAGGAGCGTCCCACAGATCCCTAGTTTTAGACTAGACGGATCCCTTGTGGGAGGGATCTGTGGGGTATGGGGAACAGTAAGAATTTCTTCCCTATAAATAGTGAGCCATTTCTTCCTTTTGGCTTGCCACTCTCACACATACCTTCCCCAAGTATTGTAACTCTCTAACCACTGATCCTAAGGGATCTTTCTATGTAGTTTGTCTTTTGTTTTTGTGTGATTCTCTATGTTCCTCTTAAAGGCGAGACCACCACTTCTTGAAGTCGAGCAAGCTCAAGTCCATGAGGTGCCATGCTTCGTCATCATCAAGACTACTGAGGTTCTCTTGTTGATAGTTCTTTCTTCCTCTATAGAAGTGTTGTGTCGAAGGCATTAGTGAAGGATGCCGAAGGAGTCAATACGAAAGCATAAGTGAAAGATGCTTAACGTCCGTGTCAAAAGCATTAGTGAAGAATGCTAAAGGTGTCAAGACGAAGGAATTAGTGAAAGGTGCCAAGCGTTGTGTCAAAGGCATTAGTGAAGGATTCCTAGGAATCTAATCAAGTGGCATTAGTGAAGAATTCCTAGGTCGTATAATCGATGAGGTGCATCGTTATACACATAGTGATAGTTTGTTTCCAAGGATGTTGATATCCTTGATGGTTTTAGGATTTGGTGTTGTGTAGTGTTGGGTAGTAGTTCCTCCATTGTAATGGAACTCGGTACTTAGCCTAGTACCGGATAAATGGTAGGCAACGTTGTGGTTGGTGTGGTTCACCTTGGTGTGAAAGAACCCGGTGGTTAGCCTAGTACCGGAAAAAGAGTAGGCGACGTTGTGAAGGCTTCTCCGCTATAAGGATTTGGTGTCGTGTATTTATTATGAACTCTCGAGTAGGTGACTCGGGGAGTGGAGTAGGGAAAGGAAGGTGTCCTTGTAGCCGAACCACTATAAATACTCGTGTCGTGGTTTTGTGCTTCTTACTCTTTATATTTCATTACACTTTTATATATCTATCTATCAATGTCCATGTAGGATCGTTATATTTATTGTGTTGATGATTCGGGTGGTCTTGGATGATGAATATACATGTTTGTCATAGTTAGAGAGAAAGAGATGAGAGGGAGTTTCTTGCTAGAGACTTGGTTCACAAAATGCAAGGTTAGATTAAATGAAAAGCTCCACCCCTTCCAAGGATGGAAGGGGTATTTATAGTTACAAATACTACGTCCTCCTATCGGACTGTGGATCAGGCATACAGTGGTTAAAGACACGTCCTTCCTCCACGGTGTTACACTACACTAAACTACGTTACAAACTAACTAATTAACTACTAAATAACGTAACAAACTACAAGTCTACGAGCTAACATATGCTAGACCATAATTGGGGTGACCGACACTTTCACATGGAATTTCTAATTCCTAACAATCTCCCCCTAAGGGAGGTCACCCCATGAAATACATTTTGTATCCTAGCATTCTATCTTTGTCTTTAGTCTTGAGCTCGTAGACTTGAATTCTTCAACTTCTGCATCTTTGTGCTTTAGCAGTGATTCTTTAAAGTCCGATAACTTTGTACATTAAGTGGAGGTCTTTGAACTGATCCACATCTTGATGATCTTCGAGCTTTCATTGAGATCATCAGCCACAGTAAATCTCTGGATCACCCTTTATTGTGATGCCATCATGTGAAGTTGTGACTTTCAGACCGACATGCTCCCACTTTCAGGATCATGACATCTTTCCATCAGAGTAGCGGAAGCTTTACTGGTTCATGATATTTGCAGCAGCGTAGCAGAAGCATAGTATAAAATATCAGTGCCAGGTTATGTAGTTATGCACCAGTCATGATTTCTTCAATTAAGTGAGGATGCTGTGAGCATGCGGCTTTGGATTGACTCCTCAATTCTGATCAGCTTCAACCGTCCAAATGTACCTGCAAACAACAGTTAGCAATAAAACACACGAAAGTGTCTTTGATCACTTTCGTTGAATTGAGGTACACGGCCCACGGTTCCCCGTTGATCACTTCAAGTACTGCCTGTGATCAGGTAGAATTCCGAGGAATCTCCTTGACAGGGTTTCGCAGCTGCTCTAGCTGTTCTCAAACCGGAACGTCTCAAAGAAGACAACACGGAGTGAGTGAACCAGCGAATTGAGATTCACTGATTGATGAAAAATGATTTGAAAAAACAATCGCGTATTGCTTAGAAGAAAGAGTTTTGCAATACGACGAAGGTTTTATGAGAAAGATCAATTTTCAATCAAAAATACCTTTTGTATTTGAAAGAGAATACACATTCGATGTGCTAGAGAAAAGAAGAAATTTGCACACCGAATGGTTTTTCCAAAAGTATTTTTTCAATCAGAGATACTTTTTGAGTTTGAAACATGAATACACATTCGACGTGCTAGAGAAAAGAAGGTTTGCACATCGAACGATTTTTCCAAAAGTATTCGTCAATTCCAATCCTGGACCAAGGTTGATTCATGAGTGAATCACCCCATCGTTTCTATCCAGTTGTCACAAGTTTGATCTTTAGAAAAGATCTCACATGTCACCTACCAAGAGCTTGTTTGATGTTGGCTCTAGAAGGATTTCCATCTTCATCGTGAATATTTTTACATATCACTCGGATGTTCTGGCAATACCACAAGGATAATGTGTAGGACTCTCAATATATACTTACTTTCCACATTGTGTGAAACAGCAAGTCTTCATTAATTTTGTGTCCTAATGAGATATTGTGAATGGTCTCTTGGCTCTAGACTCAATTGTGCATATTTGGTTTCCTATGCCGGAGACTAGGGAGAGGGTCTCCTTCTTCAATATCAACAATCTCTAAGAGAAAGTCGATAGATAATGTCGGTTCCCCGTGAGAATGAAACAATCCCTTTTAAGAGGAACTTGAGTAGCTTGGGAAGTTTTAGTGCAGTGCGTCACTGGGTCCATGACGTCTTGTCTTCAATACCAGTGTTACCTTAGTAACCACTAGTAGCATATGTATTGAACCCGGTGTCTGCCCTAAAGTTGAATTATTGGAGGGCTATTTCTTTTTACCCTTTTCATATTCAATTCTTTTTCATTCTTCAACCCCTTCAGTGCTTATCGAGACTTCATAACTAGAACCTTGTTGGGTTTATTCCAGTACTAGCTCTGTCTCAGTCTGCACTCTTCCCATATTCTCATTTTTCTCCTTTTTTCGTCATACCTAAGGACTCTACACTATCTAGTGGATTGTCCCTGGGTAGATCCCTCCGGTTCTGGTTGGATCGTGGGAACAAATACTTAACCTAACCATCCTTATAACACCATGCATAAAGTAAATTGGTCGGTCTTTTGGTATTGTTCTTTCCTTCTTGAAACCAATTGAAAAATCATTTGGAAAAATCAATCAAGGTACTTTTGATGCGAGATCAAAGCATTTTGTACCTTAATAGTTTTGATCATTTAGAAAACCTCCCCCTCAACATGTGCATATGATTTCGAAATTGTTTAGCACATGGAGGCAAGAGGACTTTGAAATATTTTCTTTGATCACAATTTTCATAGAAAAAGCCATTTGATTTTCTTGGTAAATTCTCCCCCTCAATATGTGCGTTGGTTGTTTGAAATCATTTAACACATAGAGGAAAGAGTTCTTTTGAAGTACATCCACGATCAAAAAAGCCATTAAGAAACCATTAGAAAATCAATCGAGGTACTTTATGTTGAAACATATAAATCTTTGTACCTTGAAAGATTGTTTTCTTTTGAAATGCTCCCCCTCAATATGTGCTTCGAGATTCGAAAGCATTTAGCACATATGGGAGAGCAGCATGCACATTTGAATCAAAAAACGATCACCTTTTATCAAATTTCATTACTAAATCACAAATTCTCCCCCGATCAAAAATATCAAATCATTTGAGATTTTGGATCTCAAGTGATTTAATTAGGTTTAGAAAACATGGGAGAATATGTGCCTGGTTTAAATACTCATCTTGTTTTTGGATAAATGCTCCCCCTCAACATGTGCATTATGTATTAGAAATCATTTGGCACATGGAGGCAGGAGTACCTTTAAAGGACTAAAACCAATTCCATTTAAAAAATTTTGAGATTTAAATCACGATCTCTACCCTGATCAAAAATTTCAAACCTTTTGAGATTTGTGATCCCAATTGATTTAAATCATTTTAAAAGATTTTGGGGAAAGACGTGGCTTGATTTAATTTTGAAAGATGATTGATACGGATCAATTTTAGACATTAAAGATTGTTAGTGTCAGGTATGATAGTTTTTTAGAGATCTTTAAGTTAAATAAAACAATTTCACAATCAAACAAGAACAGAAAAAATTTCATTTTGTAAGATCTTTGAGTTTTAAAGAAAATCATACCATGACATAACATTAAATCTTTAGATCACCACTTTGTTTTTGTACAAACCGGACTTTTATGAAGAAATATCGTTTGAAAATATTTAATTTGAAATCACTTATGATTTGACAAAATAAATTCCGGTTGATTTCAAAACTTTGAATCCGATTTATTTTCAAAACAATATTTTTCCATTTTCAAAACAATATTATTAAAAAATTGTTTAAAAATGGCATCATCACTACTTGTCCTGCACAAAGATATGTTAGGTGGTTGAGAAGCTTTTGTTGTTGTTGCTGAGGGTTGGAAGAAAAACCATCTGTTGATGCAGTGAGACCTCTTACGTTGCATTTATGCCAACTCTCCATAGAAGTCAAATTAAGCTCCGTTTCTACATTTGTCAACCCAAGATATAGTTACCCTTTCCTTTTGGCATCCAATCATATTGTGGGATCCAGATCGGGAACATTCTTATATGCCAATATACCTGCATACGTTAGTGAACACACATACAGATATATGGTGGTCGACATCACCCAAACAGCAATCGACTAATAAAGGTCAATGCAACATATCAATCAGATCATGTAAAGGCATGGGAATAATGTGTTCATCAAACTCTAATCATCTAAATCTAACAATCATATCCTAGGCACCTAGTCCTTCAACGTAGGTTAACATCATTTTTAATTAAGCATATAGGATAATTAAGAAAGCCCGTTAGATGATATAGATTTGAAAACATTATCCCCCTCAATTAATGACTCAATTTTTGAAAAGTTTAAAATCGCTGAAGTCATTGATTGAGTTTGCAAATTTTATAAAAACTCTGAATCTGATTGTTTTGAAAGCAACTCATTTTCCACCAATTTTGAATATAACAAATATTTTTCTGAAGAATTTTTAGACGGAAAAACATTTGTGTGGGAACAGCAGTCCTTCGACATACTTTCCTCATTTTGTTTTAGGATAAGTGCACGAAATATTTGAAAATTGGTTTAGCGCAACACTTTCCTCTTTGAAGAGCGGGTTGCTATCAGAAATAATAGCAAGCCATAGTATAAAGCACGGGTTACAGTCTGACGTAACTGCAAGCCATTTTGAAGCGCGGGTTACAGTCTGAAATAACTGTAAGCCTCCTGCTCGAACTTCATCTATGGTCCCGTGCCATTATTGAGTGACATTTCTAAGACCGTAGATGTTATCGATACCAGAAGACATGTCTAGAGAAAACAATATTTTTGGAATTTTCAAATTTTCTGATTTTTATGGGTTTTTGAAGGTTTTAAATTTTTCTATTTTCTTTTTGTAGGTTTTATATTTTTGTATTTTGTTTTTGATAAATATTTACAGATAGAATAGATGATATAGTTTAAGAAGATGATGATACGAGTACCGAGATAAGGATATCGAGCAGCCCCGTTGTAGAAGATAGAAGTCATCATCTCTTAAACATTCACCACCAAAGCTTCCGAGGCATCAGAATAGACGAAAGAACATGAGCCTTTGAGAAACAGTGACTTTGGCAGCTTCTCCTCAAACCGAAAATCCTTTAGCTGAGCAGATTCAAAGCTTTCTTTCAAGCTTCCTTTAGCCAGGTGTACAAAGAAGCACACCATTATCATCGATCATGCTGCTCCTTTCAAGAATAATCACCGTGATTCTTCGTTCGGGGTTATATCATCCAATAGAACAACAACAATGTATCATCCCACATTTAAATAATCTTCTCAAATTCCTTTTCCACTGAAGTCTGAAGCAATCCATTCCAAAAGGTGTCAAGAGAACAATTCCCCTAAGTAGTTGGATTGATGCAGTCAGTCTCTTTGTATAATGCTCAAGAACTCTCCCGAATACACATCATGAGGGGAATGAAAACACCTCCCCATTTCTTCCCTGATAATCGTGTATGAAGCTCAAGAACCCGAAGTACACCAATACCCAAGAGCTCTCCCGAATACACATCATGAGGGGAATGAAAACACCTAACCAATGTTCACATTTTTCTTCCCTGATGATCGTGTATGAAGCTCAAGAAACCAAAGTGCACACATTCCCAAAGAAAGAATAAGCGATAACATTGAAGAAGCAGGCCGAATCACTGATTATCTCTACGGATGTCAACTCCGGAATAAGTGATTATATCTCTGAATCACTGATTAAGCACTCAAGTGAGACAACTGAGCATCCCCAATGTACACAATCTCTCTCCCTCATGTTATACATTTATCTCCCCTGAATATTTCATACTTGTGTACCTCTTTTATCTTCAGAAACTTTCTCTTATATCTCTTCCCCCACGTAGTTGGAATAAGAGCACTAAACGCCACGATGAGATAAACATTGAGTTTCTCTGCGGTTATGACATTCGTCTTCCCGGGATATCTTCAATCACTTAGAAGAATTAAGTTCATCAAGTTTACTCGCGTTTAGATGATTGTCTCCTTGCCCCTTTCTGGTTTTGATACTTCAGAATCAGCAACAAATAATAAGCCCGTATACTAGAAATTTGTTAAGAAGAACACTTGAACTCTTGTGAGAATCAATTTGCTGAAGACTCTCTCTGACTATTTTAATCAACCCTTATGTAGACAATTTGAAGTGACCACTGATGAAGAAAACCCGGTATACCATACTTGAAATTGAAATCAAATTCCCCACATTTGTATCTTAAGCTTGCACCTAATGATGGAAGAACGGTGTCGAGAATTTATGCTTCAAGCAAATCTCTAAGTACTCACTACTCAAGCAAAGTATGAGACATTAACACCTCTTGCGATTATCCACACCGTCATATGTGTGTGACACTGAGTAAAACAAAGTAACTCCTAATAGTGATAGTTAACCAGGTCTTCAACCATCCACCTTGACTGCTGGTAACTAGATAAACCAAGTCTTCAACTCAAAATTTTAAGCCCGAGCAAGTTATCAAATAAGAACACGCCTTTATGAAAGTCAACTTCAATATCAAATAAGTGATAAATGATTAACTCCGAAGTAATCAACTTATGTCAAATGTCCAACACGTGAATAAATGTACAACCGGATGTACATTGACCCACTTAATGAACCAGAACAAATGATTCCTCAACATCAATTCCATCTTCCTAAAGATATACATATAGAGACTGATCTGGAAGATTCACCAATAATGTCTTCAAGCGGATGAGGTAGTCATTTTCCTTAATGTTCATGTGGTTGATTTACAGAGTGCACAATAATCCGTGAAGATTTGTTAAAGGAATACCAAAGAGCGGATCATTTTTCATGAAGAATAATCCGTGAAGATTTGGCAAAGGAATACCAAAGAGCGGATTATTATTCAATAGTGCAACTGCAATATTACAATAGTCAATATCAACGCCTCGAGGAATAACTGGAGATTGGGTTTCTCGAGGAATCACTGCTAAAGAATATGAGCAAGTCTAATTGGGGATTGAATCTGACTTATCACTATCCCCCAATTAGTGCTCTCCCATAAACCGACAATCTGTTTGATAAATGCCCAGATTAAGAAGAAGTCTTTAGATAATCAAATGCAACTCGTCTTTAGTCTTCTAACATGTAGCAGAGAATGTAGAACTGACTGTAGACTCGACCTTCTTCAAGATTGTCCGAATGGGGAATAGAAAGTTAACATCTTCTTCTCACCACATGCATTCCCGTTAACTCGTATATAGCAAATCTCCTTAAATCAAATCCCTCCCAATCAAACAAGAACAGAAAGATGTTCATCAAGGAAATCAACCCCGCAACTAGAAGCACTTTGTCGTTAAACTCATCAGTCCATAAGAAGATGTCAACCAACGACTCTTAGAAGAAACTCCATGTGAAGATGATCCGATAAGAAGAAGCTCGGTTCTTACATGAGTTAGGAGCCGTTTGACCATATATTCTCAAATATAAATCAACCATGCAAAAAATTCACACTTCTTCTCCCCCTCAAGAATTGCATACGGAGATGCTATTCTTGATTAAACAAGTGATTATCATCCAAATGTATTCTATTCACACTTCTCCCCCCTAAAAATTAGTACATGATGTCTCCATCTTCATTATATTAAGCAAGTGGAATAAGAGTAATTATAAGTAGTCCGGATCACTTGATGACTGAAGCGCATGGAAAAGGCATGAAGCATGTTGATGAGAATGGTCATAATAAGATGATTTCTCTTCTTCCGAAGATAAAGTGCACTGAAACGTACACTTTTCTTTTCTTTAGAGAACGAGGCTTGAAATGTTGTGTTCAAACGTCATAAGAAGATTTCTCTTCTTCTTAAAGATAAAGCGCACTGAAACGTACACTTTTCTTTTCTTTGAGGAACGAGGCATAAACCGTAGTGTTCATACGTCATAATCTCTCTCTTTTCAGCTCTCTTGGCAAAACATGTAATCAACCCATTATCATTCAGTAGGCTCTTTGTTGCAACAACTGATGGAGAAAACCCAATATGATGAATTTGACCCTGAAGTAAAACACCCCGAACTCGTGACTTAAACTTGCACATAAGTAACAAAGAGCGGTGCCGATTTCCATTAGCATCTCTAAGTACTCTCAAAGTACTCTATACTCTTCAACCAACCAACCATCAAGTATAAGACCTACATCACCTCTTGAAAATCCACAATTGAATGTGACACTGAGCACTACAACTTAACTCCTTAAAGTGATAGTTATTTTGTGGTGGTAAGAGCCCAATTCCCCCAAGTGGTAAAAGAAAAGGTAAAAGACACCCAACAATAACTAGATTTCCAAGTCTTCATTTTTAATAATAAGCTTGAACAAGGATCATGAAGAATCTTCATCCAACCATCCCCGATACCTTCAGATACTAAGTACACTCGTCCGTGATATTTCACTTCAACCTCAAATAGATAATACTGAATTAACCTCGTTGTCACATCTTATGGTTAAAAATTAAACTCTAGCCTCCTTTGACGTTTTAAGTGAACTTTGATAATGGTTTCATCCCGACCAAGGTTAAAAGCACATAACCCCGTAAAACCATGTAATAACCAATCTGCCAAGAAGATAATCCAAACACACATCCAATTCATAAAGTGTCACAATTCTCAAATTCCGGTCATTTCTCATACTCCATATTTATCATTTCATAACGATTCGTGCATGGTTTTGCCTTTTTCATTAAACGTTATTTTCTTATTAAATAAACGTTATCGCGTAAACATTATTTTTGAACATTTGACCCGATACTTCCAAAAATTATTCCAATATATTGTAACACTCATATTAAGATTTTAAAAATGTTATTATTAGTTTACCCAGTGTTTTAAATCTATTTCGTATATAAATTGTTATATTTATATAAATTACGACGGTTTTCTTAAATTCAACCCGATAAATAATTATTCACTCAAATCTTTCAAGAAATGTATTTTTATAACTTTTATGACCTCAATATATTTTATCTTGAACCGTAAAAATTTATTTTATCTAACGCTACCTTAAATATTCAAATGTGTATACAACTTACTAATATTACTTAACAATACTACAAGTTACTACTTATCCTCAAATAACTTTACATTTCTTACACTTACACATTTATAAACATAATATATAATGTAAAGTATATGTACATGCATTATTAATTACATGATTTTCCTAGATATGCAAGATCTTTTATTTATATACTTACACTCCAAGACTTTTTACTCATTCAAAACAATCATTCAAGGTGTAAAGTCAAGTCTTCTCCCTTCTTCTTCCCCTCATATATTCGGCCACCATAGGAGCTCAAAGAATTGATCATCAAAAATTTTCTTGTCAAGTTCTACACAATCTAGTAACACTCTTTGTTTAGGTTTTGAAATAAAAACCTAGGGTGTTTAGGATAAATCCTTGATCATAAACCTCATCAAGCAATTTGTAAGCATAAACTTCATCTCTTACTTTTTCATATATATTTTTCATACATTTCATGAAGTCCATATGATCATATTTGCTCAAGATGTAGTTTTTATTCATGTTTATCAAATGTTATCACCCATATGTGTCCTATTAATTTTTATAACAAGTATGTACTAGTTAAAAGTTTATAAAAATGAGAAGTTTGAAAAATGGATCATCAAAGTCTAGTTGTGGTTTTTGGAGGAAATGGTTACATAAATTTTATATATGTTTATTTAAGTTTGTATATATATTTTAGCCTCACAATGAATATTTATTTTGGTTATGATCAAATGAAGTTGTTTTACTAGTAGGATTGGTGATGAGTAGATTAAGGGAATATTGTGGTGTTGTTTGAGTTAGGATGATTAGAGAAAAATGGTAATTTTAAAATGGGCGCGGAAGCGCTGTCGAAATTTATAATTTTTCCGAAAAGTTAGTCACTTTTATAAGTTTTATTAAAGATTTAGAAAATAGATTTTTAGTTATGAACGTGGCCTTTTGAACGGACTAAAACGGAGTTATAACGAAAAAGATACGTGGTTTTCAAGTTACGATTTAAAACTACCATTTTCCGGAAAATGTACATGCAGTCCAGATTTTTAACTGACCAAACAGTGTCCTTAAACTTTCTGTGAAATCTCCAAAGTTTAAAAATATATTAGTACACTTAATTACCTTCGCGTGGATATAAAGAACTTGAAAAACGGACTTAAAACGAGTGAGTTATGGTTAACCGAACTTTGAGTCAAAAACGTGCTGAAAACACTATTCACAGCTTTAGTAAGCTGTCAGGATTTTAATCAAGGTTTTTGAGGGCCTAAACGGACGTTTCGGGGGAAATGGACGTTAAAAACGAGTTAGTTTTCCTATGTATACATTACGTTAAGTCCGACGTAAACTGATTTTTCAATTACTAAAACCGTTACATAGTTTTAACTACATTTTCACCATTAACTCAAAAGTGATTATTTTGACAAGAAACCGTCACACATTCAAGTAACAATATTGTTATATAACTAGTTTTCAAGTAGCATATTGGGTGATACGTTTTCAAAATCATGCATTCACGACAACATATCATAACTCAAGTCATAACATTCATTTTAGGTCGCGGATAGTTTCGGGCCTCACTTTCGTGCATTTCATTTTGTTAGCATATCAATCACACCAGGTGAGTTCGTAGCCCCACTTTCTATTACTTATTTGTCTTACAAACTCTTTGGGGGAGATACATGCTCAAACTATTTTCATTTACTTTCACAAGTACTTTAAACTTTTACATACTACTGTGAGTTTCATAGTCCCTACTTTTATACATTTTCAATTACTTTTGGGGGAGATACATGCTCAAACTATTTTCATTTACTTTCACAACTATTCTAAACTTTGATATACAACTGTGAGTTCATACCCCGCTTTTACTCATTTAAATTCCTATAAACTATTTGGGGCGAGATACATGCTTATTTATCAAACATTTAAACTCTTTTGCCAAACAACATTACTTATACTTTAGACTTGATTGCGTTTTATACTTGATTGGGTTATACTTGATTTCATATGTATACTTGCAACAAACATACAAGAATTAGTGGCACCAAATTAAGTTGTTGGAGGGCTACTAATTTACAAACATACAAGAATTAGTGGCACCAAATTAAGTTGTTGGAGGGCTACTAATTTACAAACATACAAGCATTAGTGGCACCAAATTAAGTTGTTGGAGGGCTACTAACTTACAAACATACAAGAATTAGTGGCACCAAATTAAGTTGTTGGAGGGCTACTAATTTACAAACATACAAGAATTAATGGCGCCAAATTAAGTTGTTGGAAGGCTATTAATTTACAAACATCCCAACATGAGTGTTGGAAGACCCTTGTGGTGACATTTATATTTTAAATACTATGGCACATACATACATGATTGACATACTATTTTTAGCAGTGGGTTGTAAACACACAGGTTGCAAGTTTTGTATGGGCGGGACTTGGAACTGAGTGGATTTACGATGCCTTTGCTTTGCGAACTATTCTATATAACCAAAAACTTTGTTTTTGTTACATAAATACTCTTTTAAGGCTTTACTTGTTAACCAAACTCTATGAACTCACCAACCTTTGTGTTGACACTTTTTAGCATGTTTTATCTCAGGTATCTAAGGCATTCACTTCATGGCATGCATTGGTCATATCATAGAGTCGTGGTGACGACGCGTCTCACGTGGGATTTATACACTTTAAAAACATCGTTTGGCTTGTATCAAACTTATCTTCGCACAAGTTGATTTTCATTTGGGACCTAAACTTTGTAAACTCTGATTATTTTATTTAATCAAACGATGTATTTTCTAAACGACACTTTAGGTCGTTCGATATAACTGTAACTTTGATGCTATGACAGTCCTCCCCCAAGGTATTCCATTCCGCTGCAAAACAGGTAATTTGGGGGTGTGACAGATTGGTATCAGAGCGTTGGTTATAGAGAACTAGGTTGCATCATTGACCCTAGACTATAACCACATCATCATAGCATCTCATCATATCATTATAAGTGCATATTCTTTATACATGCGAACTTATGACTCAACACCAAACATCATATGAGTCGATTAGTCCAAGCATTGCATAGTTACTCCTAAATTATACATAGCCTGATCACCTATGTCTAATTCAGGAAGAATCATGCAATGAAGGGAGTAGTAGTTTCATATGAGTAAGCAATCCGTAATCGAGCCAAATTTTCAAAAGATTTTCTTCAAACCACTTGTTTCCAGTTTGATCCGCGTGACAGTTCTTGTTTGATGAGTTGCAAAGATCGAGCTAGAAACAAGTTGTTACCTAAACCGATTTAGCCTAATCGTATGACAGTTCTTGTTTGATGAGTTGTGGGATTAAGCAAAAATCGGTTACCTAAAAGTCTTTTGGAAATTTTGCTCGAGAATGGGAAAGCCTGCCTCATCGAGCCTAATCATAAGGGAGCATGTCTTTAGAATGGGATATAGCCACGACATATGCATGAGCATTGGCATAATCATTTAAATCATACATGAGCATAAACTTTTAGAACCCTTGTCGCATTTTGGGCCATAGTATCATCGATTGAATCGCGAGGACGCGATTCCTCTATCAGGGGAAGAATGTCACAATTCTCAAATTCCGGTCATTTCTCATACTCCATATTTATCATTTCATAACGATTCGTGCATGGTTTTGCCTTTTTCATTAAACGTTATTTTCTTATTAAATAAACGTTATCGCGTAAACATTATTTTTGAACATTTGACCCGATACTTCCAAAAATTATTCCAATATATTGTAACACTCATATTAAGATTTTAAAATGTTATTATTAGTTTACCCAGTGTTTTAAATCTATTTCGTATATAAATTGTTATATTTATATAAATTACGACGGTTTTCTTAAATTCAACCCGATAAATAATTATTCACTCAAATCTTTCAAGAAATGTATTTTTATAACTTTTATGACCTCAATATATTTTATCTTGAACCGTGAAAATTTATTTTATCTAACGCTACCTTAAATATTCAAATGTGTATACAACTTACTAATATTACTCAACAATGCTACAAGCTACTACTTATCCTCAAATAACTTTACATTTCTTACACTTACACATTTATAAACATAATATATAATGTAAAGTATATGTACATGCATTATTAATTACATGATTTTCCTAGATATGCAAGATCTTTTATTTATATACTTACACTCCAAGACTTTTTACTCATTCAAAACAATCATTCAAGGTGTAAAGTCAAGTCTTCTCCCTTCTTCTTCCCCTCATATATTCGGCCACCATAGGAGCTCAAAGAATTGATCATCAAAAATTTTCTTGTCAAGTTCTACACAATCTAGTAACACTCTTTGTTTAGGTTTTGAAATAAAAACCTAGGGTGTTTAGGATAAATCCTTGATCATAAACCTCATCAAGCAATTTGTAAGCATAAAACTTCATCTCTTACTTTTTCATATATATTTTTCATACATTTCATGAAGTCCATATGATCATATTTGCTCAAGATGTAGTTTTTATTCATGTTTATCAAATGTTATCACCCATATGTGTCCTATTAATTTTTATAACAAGTATGTACTAATTAGAAGTTTATAAAAATGAGAAGTTTGAAAAATGGATCATCAAAGTCTAGTTGTGGTTTTTGGAGGAAATGGTTACATAAATTTTATATATGTTTATTTAAGTTTGTATATATATTTTAGCCTCACAATGAATATTTATTTTGGTTATGATCAAATGAAGTTGTTTTACTAGTAGGATTGGTGATGAGTAGATTAAGGGAATATTGTGGTGTTGTTTGAGTTAGGATGATTAGAGAAAAATGGTAATTTTAAAATGGGCGCGGAAGCGCTGTCGAAATTTATAATTTTTCCGAAAAGTTAGTCATTTTTATAAGTTTTATTAAAGATTTAGAAAATAGATTTTTAGTTATGAACGTGGCCTTTTGAACGGACTAAAACGGAGTTATAACGAAAAAGATACGTGGTTTTCAAGTTACGATTTAAAACTACCATTTTCCGGAAAATGTACATGCAGTCCAGATTTTTAACTGACCAAACAGTGGCCTTAAACTTTCTGTGAAATCTCCAAAGTTTAAAAATATATTAGTACACTTAATTACCTTCGCGTGGATATAAAGAACTTGAAAAACGGACTTAAAACGAGTGAGTTATGGTTAACCGAACTTTGAGTCAAAAACGTGCTGAAAACACTATTCACAGCTTTAGTAAGCTGTCAGGATTTTAATCAAGGTTTTTGAGGGCCTAAACGGACGTTTCGGGGGAAATGGACGTAAAAACGAGTTAGTTTTCCTATGTATACATTACGTTAAGTCCGACGTAAACTGATTTTTCAATTACTAAAACCGTTACATAGTTTTAACTACATTTTCACCATTAACTCAAAAGTGATTATTTTGACAAGAAACCGTCACACATTCAAGTAACAATATTGTTATATAACTAGTTTTCAAGTAGCATATTGGGTGATACGTTTTCAAAATCATGCATTCACGACAACATATCATAACTCAAGTCATAACATTCATTTTAGGTCGCGGATAGTTTCGGGCCTCACTTTCGTGCATTTCATTTTGTTAGCATATCAATCACACCAGGTGAGTTCGTAGCCCCACTTTCTATTACTTATTTGTCTTACAAACTCTTTGGGGGAGATACATGCTCAAACTATTTTCACTTACTTTCACAAGTACTTTAAACTTTTACATACTACTGTGAGTTTCATAGTCCCTACTTTTATACATTTTCAATTACTTTTGGGGGAGATACATGCTCAAACTATTTTCATTTACTTTCACAACTATTCTAAACTTTGATATACAACTGTGAGTTCATACCCCGCTTTTACTCATTTAAATTCCTATAAACTATTTGGGGCGAGATACATGCTTATTTATCAAACATTTAAACTCTTTTGCCAAACAACATTACTTATACTTTAGACTTGATTGCGTTTTATACTTGATTGGGTTATACTTGATTTCATATGTATACTTGCAACAAACATACAAGAATTAGTGGCACCAAATTAAGTTGTTGGAGGGCTACTAATTTACAAACATACAAGAATTAGTGGCACCAAATTAAGTTGTTGGAGGGCTACTAATTTACAAACATACAAGCATTAGTGGCACCAAATTAAGTTGTTGGAGGGCTACTAACTTACAAACATACAAGAATTAGTGGCACCAAATTAAGTTGTTGGAGGGCTACTAATTTACAAACATACAAGAATTAATGGCTCCAAATTAAGTTGTTGGAAGGCTATTAATTTACAAACATCCCAACATGAGTGTTGGAAGACCCTTGTGGTGACATTTATATTTTAAATACTATGGCACATACATACATGATTGACATACTATTTTTAGCAGTGGGTTGTAAACACACAGGTTGCAAGTTTTGTATGGGCGGGACTTGGAACTGAGTGGATTTACGATGCCTTTGCTTTGCGAACTATTCTATATAACCAAAAACTTTGTTTTTGTTACATAAATACTCTTTTAAGGCTTTACTTGTTAACCAAACTCTATGAACTCACCAACCTTTGTGTTGACACTTTTAGCATGTTTTATCTCAGGTATCTAAGGCATTCACTTCATGGCATGCATTGGTCATATCATAGAGTCGTGGTGACGACGCGTCTCACGTGGGATTTATACACTTTAAAAACATCGTTTGGCTTGTATCAAACTTATCTTCGCACAAGTTGATTTTCATTTGGGACCTAAACTTTGTAAACTCTGATTATTTTATTTAATCAAACGATGTATTTTCTAAACGACACTTTAGGTCGTTCGATATAACTGTAACTTTGATGCTATGACAGTCATCCCCCAAGGTATTCCATTCCGCTGCAAAACAGGTAATTTGGGGGTGTGACATAAAGTACCCCCTTTATCCTTTCTTCGAAGTAGAAATCGTAGCACCAGCATCAGATAAGATCCAGAATAACACTTTCTCTTTCTCCAGGATGAATCTATGATCACGGGATTTTACAATTCTAAGGTTTAAACCGAAAAATAGATTCTTTCGCGGGATTTACAAAACCAAGAATAAACCGTAAGATAGATCCGGAAATGCACTTTACAATTACCAGGATGTTTCCATTGTCACGGGATTTTACAAGTCTATGATTTAAACCGAGAGATAGATTCTTTCGCGCGATTTTACAAAATCAAGACAGAACCGTAAACAATGTTAGCTTGAATGTGTTATGACATTTTTGGTTTCATAGAATATTTGTTTTAAGGGAAACATGCAGCGGTTCATCAATGATTCTTTCACCAACATCAACAGCCAATAAACACTTTGGCAGACACACCATTCACGAATTATGTCGGCTATTATGGTGACCATATAGTGAAGTAAACCCGATATGCCAAACTTGATCATGAAGTATAATTCCCTAGATTTGTTACTTGAACTTGTACTAATCCTTGTGAAGAAGAAACGGTGTACCCAATGTACAAAACCTCTTGACATTCTCAACTGAGTGAGACACCGAAGTGATAGTTACGTTGTGGGTTAAACGAGAAAGAATCACAACCGTAATTAAATAGCCAAGTCTTTATCACACTCTATAAATGCCCAAACAAGTCATCTTCGCTGAAGAGTAGAAAGAAAGAAGACAAAATAAGTAAACGCGTCCGGAAAACCTCACTTCAATTCCATATAAGAAATATCGATCACAAACAACCCCGTGGTCAACCAAATGCCCATAACAATTCAAGTGGTGACAAAATATCCCTCATGAAAATGCATAAACCAAAGTATCAAGCCTCATAGCACATCAAATCTCATCATCACTCCAAATCATATCGACAAGTCTCATCAATCAATCTCATCATAAAATCACATAAATCCGATCTCATATTGAGAAGCCTATCTGACCATCATTCAAATCCAAGCTTCATGGCCTAATGTTCAAACGAACTTGAATATCAATCACTTATACACTCGTTATGGTAAATTTCATTTCTCAAACATTAAGCTCACGTCATGAATTTGTATCATCTCGTGAAAATATATACCATAATTGGGATGACAATTAAGGAAGAATCCCAACAGCTCACCAAAGACCAATCACAAATATCAAGCCCGCAATAAATCCAGCAAATGAGGCCCAATAGCGTTACTACTCAAGTCCATTCAGTGTTAGAAATAACCGATCCAAAAACAATTAGGTATAATTCAAAATTGCACATTCTTTAAACAAGTAGACCCATTTGATATACCCAATCCAATCACCACAGCTCCTAATAACTGGTTATATAACACACATAATCAATTTGCCCTAAACCTAAAAACACAATCTGATAAAAACGCCTCCCACTTATCTTAATACAATCACCCAACTCATTCTTCTCCACAAACCCTAATGAAACAACTCATAAGATAACGCCCCCATCCCTAATCTTTAGCAAATAAAGTTTGCCTTTTCGTTTCTACAGTACCCACCAAACGTATCACACAAATCACTTCAAATCATAACATCTACAATGAGACCCCAAACTCTCTTAAATAGTTTCGACCCCATATCATCTCAAGACCTCACCACAGGGATGGTATGAGGTGAGTGATTCGACATAGCCACAAGGATGGTTAGAGTAGTTGAATGGCATCGTGAACAAACCACGAAAGGTGCAACATACTCACGTTTCTTCAAGACCTAGTAAGGGTCTCAGGTAGGTTATGAATGATTTGATGTTTTCATTTTTGTGTTTAGTCAATGAACGAACCAAGAAAACGATTATAGCATAATTGTTGTAAATAGTTTTTCTTTTAAGTTTCGGATAGTAATAAGGGTCTGTGATGGTGGTATTCAAACGAGAAACATCTTTGAAAAGATTTGGGAAAACGTTTGAGTCGACTGAGATCTTTATACTTGCTTATCATATTGTTTGAGTCTTGAATTAGAGTGAGATATGGGGAGTGATAGTGAGGGTTCTTGATGAGTCTAGATGTAGGCTAGGTGGGTAATGTTTTGATTGTGTCATGATGCTTAACCATCCTCAACTCGTGTGTTTATTTTCAATTTGAGTTAAGATATGGACTTATGAAGTAAACTGAGGTCGATTGATGTCTTGTTTGTTATTGGTCATGATCTTGTTTCCTTCTTCATCTCGTATTTCTGTCAACTCGCTATATGTAATGATTCAAGTCGCTAAACCATTGAGTCAAGTCGCTATTTCTCAAAACGCTAACTTGTTAAATAACAAGTTGCTAACCTTATTCAAAATCATACAAGTCGCTAACCATTTTTCTCAAGTCGCTAACATATCTGTTTGACTCAAAAGTCAAACAGCCACCAAGTCGCTATCATTAACAACTAGCTACGACTTGTTAAATAACAAGTCGCTACCCAAAGTGAATAACAAGTCGCTAAGTCATTTTCTGTCACAAGTCACTAACTTTTTATGTCAAGTCGCTATTAAGAACCGTGATGACCATTTTTTCGACCATCTTCAAAAACCCAGAAAAATATTAAAAGATGCATCCTTTTTGACCTCTTTTGATTTCAAAGATGACCAGATGACAGAAAGCAAGTAATAGACCACTTAATATCACAGATTAGTAACCAAAAGTCACATGTAAAGACCAGGACATTACCAGATGAAACATGACCAGATAGTACAAAACATGACGAGATGAGACTGTTTTGGACAAAACATTGACACAATGACAGATATTGTTCACATGTAAAGACCAAGACATTTAATATTTGACCAAAAGATACATTAATTCTTGTTGCAAACTGTTTACCCAAATGATACGAAAAATATTATCCGACCAAAACAGAATAATACCAAACCAGTCTTAACAAGAATCAAAAAAATACCACACAAATCATCAAAAAATAAAAACCTTGGCTCTGGTACCAATTGTAGGATCGTTATATTTATTGTGTTGATGATTCAGGTGGTCTTGGATGATCAAAATACATGTTTGCCATAGTTAGAGAGAAAGAGATGAGAGGGAGTTTCTTGCTAGAGACTTGGTTCGCAAAATGTAAGGTTAGATTAAATGAAAAGCTCCACCCCTTCCAAGGATGGAAGGGGTATTTATAGTTACAAATACTACGTCCTCCTATTGGACTGTGGATCAGGCATACAGTGGGTAAAGACCCGTCCTTCCTCCACGGTGTTACACTACACTAAACTACACTAAACTACGCTACAAGTCTACAAGCTAATATATGCTAGACCATAATTGGGGTGACCGACACTTTCACATGGAATTTCTAATTCCTAATAGTCCAACATACACATCTAAGTAGATTGACATAAGTCAATCTAAATATTTTAAAAGGAAGTTTTAAATTGGTAAAACTATTCAACCTCCCCCCCTTCTAGTTTTCCACAGTTATATAACCCATTGACTAGATACATTGTATCTTGTTGGGTATCCATGATCCAAAGTACATGACCCATGGTTCATAACCCACAACGATAACCCGGTTTGCAACCCAAAATTTGGACTAAGCTAACCCAGCTTTCGGATCCCTAGAATTGCACTGGCCGGATCCCTTGGGTAGGGGATCCGCCAAAACCGTGGAACATTAGGCAAGTTTTTCCTATAAATAGTGAGCCATTTCTCTCTTGCTCACTAACCCTTTTAGACATACTTTCTTTTTATGTTCTATCCTCTCTAACCACAGATCCAAAGGATCATTCTATGTAGTTTTATCTTTTTGTGATTCTCTAGGTTCCTCTTATAGGTGAGATCACAACCTCTTGAAGACGTGCAAGCTCAAGGTCATGAGTTGCTAAGCTTCACCATCATCAAGACCATTGAAGTTCATCTTGTTGATAATTCTTCTCTCCCTCCAATAGTGTGTCGTGTTGAACGCATTGGTGTATGGTGCCGAAGGTGTACATTCGATATGGTGCGTCGATGTATAAGTTGTGTAGTTGGGGTTAAAGGATATTGATATCCTTTCTAGTATTGTAAATAGGACCTTGTCTTCTTTGCGTAGCTGTGTTAGGTAGTAGTTCCTACTTTGTAATGGAACTCGGTATCTAGCCTTGTACCGGATAAAGTGTAGGCGACGTTGTGATAGGTTCGGTTCTACCTCGTGAAAGAACTCGGGATTCTAGCCTTGTACCGGATAAAGTGTAGGCTTCGTTGTGATAGGTTTGGTTCTACCTCGTGGAAGAACTCGGGGTTCTAGCCTTGTACCAGATAAAGTTTAGGCGATGTAGTGAAGGCTTCTCCGCCACATTAAGGAGCTTGTGTTGTGTAGTGCTTAGAAACTCTCGAGTTGGGTACTCGGGGAGTGGAGTAGGGCAAGGAAGGTGTCCTTGTATCCGAACCATTATAAATACTCGTGTCGTGGTTTTGTGTTCCTTTACTCTTTATCTCTTTGCATTACTTATATATATATATATATATATATATATATATATATATATATATATATATATATATATATATATATATATATATATGTCCATCTATCAATATCCAACACACGATCTAAATGGATTGACATAAGTTGATCTAAATACTTTAAAACAAAGTTTTAATCGGCAAAACTATTCAACCCCCCTTTTAGTTTTCCATAATTGGCATCAGAGCTTCGTTACCAAGTTTCTTAGAGTATATTGTACTTTTGAAAACTTGATACGATCCGCGTATGTTTGAAAACTACAAAGAAGGAAATTCCTTAAAACAAAAATTGACGTTTTAATTTTTTTTAACAAAATGTTGGGTATTGATAAATCATTCTAACATTTTCTTTTGAGAAATCTTCATGATAGGATTCTTCCAGTGACTTCGTTCTATCCGAAGAAAAAGGAAGTCAACACCCAAAGAAGAATCCAAAGTGATCAAAGCTTGCTTTTACAAAGTACGATTAAGTATTTTAAAAGCTCATGAAGTATTTTACGTCTATGGTTTCTAAAACCATAAAAGGGAATATAGAAAAGGTATGTTCTCTTAATTATAATTAGTTGATCTAAAAATGTGCTAATCATTTGTGGATAAAATGATGGTATATGTTTCTCTCTTATAATAAGCATCTTTATAAAGACTTTATATATAAAATGCTATGTGTGTATATATATATATATATATATATATATATATATATATATATATATATATATATATATATATATATATATATATATATATATATATATATATATATATATATATATATATGGATTAAGTATTTGACATCAAAGTCACAAGTTTCCAAGAAGTCTCTATTCACTACTTTCCATCTTAACACATCATCAGGAATAGTATTCCTCCTTGATTCTCTAAAACTCTGTATGTTTGTCAATCTATGCTTTCATCATAAAATGAAATATTGATAACTAAAGTCTTGATCCACCATTCCTCGTTCTATTTTCGTTTAAACATTTTTTTTCTTTTTTTCAAAATGCCGTCGTTAAACGTATACTCAAATAGGACTATAATCAAAATCTTATTCTACAAGTTCTTCTAAAAAATAAATTGCTGTATAAATTATTACAAGTGAAAGAATACTTCAAATTACCCTAAACTTATCTGCAACCTCGGATCCCTCAAGTTGTACTAGCCGGATCCCTTAATCAATGGAACCGACAGAACCGGGCAAACAGAAGCAGGAGAATCGTTTTTAAATCCCAGATTTCTCCTTCTTCCCTCTCCCTAAACCTAAATTGACCTAAACTCAGTTCCTACCATCTTAGGGCTTCATCCTCTTAAGCATCTCACTCCTAAACATCATCGTAAGTAATTACACCCATTCCTTGTCATTTCCATCCTAGGGTTTATGGTTATAAATTTTTCAATTGGTTTCAATTTTTTTAATTAAATCATCAATTGGTAATTGTTTATTATGAAATTGATCTCCATATAAAGAGCTCTATATGATTAAAGTTTTTTCAAAAAGTCATTATTAATACAAAATAATCTCATAAGATCATAAACCCATCTTGATCAATACTTTTACCTTATTGGAATATTGTTTTTCTTCTAGAATCAAACATAACACCGTCCACTATATTCCTAGATACTATCGCAAAGAAGGTTTATCAACTAGTGATCGCAAAACCTTCAAAATACTTCAAAAATGACTAATCCACGAAGGTCGTGTAATTGAGGAATGCTTATTTGAAAACAGCGACACCCCTCAAGTCCTTTCCCGTTATTTGCACACTATTATTTTTCTTATCTTTTTCTCACATGTTTTTCTTAAAACAATGTGTTAGTTTATTTTTGAAGCTTTTTTTTGTTTCGACAAAAAGGGGGAGAAGAAAGTAAAAACTACAAATTCAAACTTTTACGAATTTTAGCTTTTTCTTAAAATAATTTTATGTTTTGTCATCAACAAAAAGGGGGAGATTGTTAATACAAATAAGCCGTAAAAACGTTTATTTATATTTTACGATCTTCTAATATTTTGTCGATAACAAACGTAAAATCATTTTAACGAAACAAATAAAATACGTAAATGGTTTGAGCCAATAGTTTTCTAACACACTTACGTTTTCACATAAAACACTAAAACAAGTATAAGTGATTTTATGATTTAGTAAATACATATGTACAACAACTAGTGTTTACATATTGGGCAAATATATACATAACTAGTATGTATTATAAATAGTGAGCCATTTCTTTATTGTTTCTCACCCCTTTCTCACATACTTTCTCCTTGAGTTAAAAACTCTCTAACCCCAGATCCAAGTGATCTATGTATGTAGTTTTGTTTTTGTGTGATTCTCTAGGTTCCTCTTAAAGGCAAGATCACTACTTTTGAAGTCAAGAAAGCTCATGTCCATGAGTTGCCATACTTCCTCATCATCAAGACTACTGAAGTTATCTTGTTGATGGTTCTTTCTCTAAGAAGTGTAGTGTTGAAGACATTAGTGAAAGATGTCTCAAGTGTCAAGACGAAGACATTAGTGAAGGGTGTCGATCGTCCGAGTTGTAGGCATTAGTGAAGGGTGCCTAGAAGTAAAGTCATAAGACATTAGTGAAAGATTTCTTGAAGATCTAGTCAAAGGCATTAGTGAAAGGTGCCTAAGAAGTACATTCGATATGGTGTGTTTCGATGTACAAGAGAGATTAGTATTAGATCCAAGGATATTGATATCCTTGATGATGTTGTAATAAGGAGTTGGTCTCCTTTGGGGTCAGGTGATTGGTGTAGTGTTGGGTAGTAGTTCCTTCATTGTAATGGAACTCGGTATCTAGCCTAGTACCGGATAAAGGGTAGGCGACTTTGTGATAGGATTGGTTCTCCTTGGTGAAAAGGACCCGGTGGTTAGCCTAGTACCGGAAAAAAAGTAAGCAACATTGTGAAGGTTTCTCCACCATAAGAAGTCGGTGTTGTGTAGTGATTACGAACTCTCGAGTAGGTGACTCGGGGAGTGGAGTAGGGCAAGGAAGGTATCCTTGTAGCCGAACCACTATAAATACTCGCGTTGTGGTTTTGTGCTTCTTACTCTTTATTTTTTCATTACATATTTATATTTCTATATGTTTGTTTGTCAACATCCAACACACATCCAAATAGATTGACATAAGTCGATCTAAATAGTTTTAATTGGAAAAACTATTCAATCTGCTTGCTCTCTATGACAACGAAAGCTGGAATGACCCCGTGAGTTGCCCAAAACCGTAAAGGCAATCTCCTTGCCTCCCATTGATTCACAATCTTCCGACCGTAGGATGCTCGAGCTTGAAGATCAAGTTAAATTCCTAATGAGCTCCTACGAAAATCCTAAGTCTTCACATCAAGTGAACAAAATCACTCTACCTTGTAAATTGTGTAGTGGTCCCCACGACACCCGAGATTGCACAAGACTCCCCAAACAAGCTTTTGCGGACTACGCCTCCACGCGTACCGATAGAGCGGGAGAGAAGTGGTACACTTTCAAGCCCGAACAAAACAACTTAGGAAACTCCTATAACCTCTCATGGAGGAATCACCCTAACCTTAAGTCGAACCAAAATTCAAACCCACCCCAAAGCTCATCTAGTCCACCTAATAGGTTCAACCCTCCAAACACCGAGAACCCCACCAGTCTTGAGGCAATTGCGTCTAGATTCATGTCATTTCAAGATACTCGATTGACTAAGCTTGAAGCCGATTTCCAGCAACGACAAGACAAGATGGCAAAGAAGCTTGATGCCCTCTTAAAAGCCTTCAATGACCGAGAAATTGGAGCACTCCCAAGTGATACTATAAAGAACCCAAAAGTGAGTTCAATTTCATCGACTTCATGTTCTTGTTCACCATGGGAGAATGCACATCCATGCCCCTCACACCCAACGGTCCACTCGGTAAACGCTATCAACAAGGGTTCCAAGTGATCCCAAATGAGGTACCAAGGACCCGCACCATTGGTAAAACCTACTCTTGAGAAACTGTTGGGAATTATGTGAAGTAGGATTCTGCTGTCATTACTGCAGAAGGTTTCTGCTGAAGAAGAAGCAGTTTCTGCTGAAGAAGTGATTCTACTGAAGAGTACAAGCGTTGCCATGTTACTGCTGAAGAGTGAAAGCTGACTAGGATCAGCATGCGCCTTATGAATTAAATGCTAAAATCATTATTATCTTTTAACTGCCCAAGGTCAGCATGGGTATTATTGTACTTCTCTATAGTTGTTTTAATGTATTAGACATTAAATGCATGCAAAGATGTTTAGTCGTTTGGGTAGTAAGAGATTAGGGTTCCTTGTATATAAAAGGAACCATATAGTTTGTAATAGAGCTCAATACGAAACATAGAGTTTCAGTGAATAAAAAGATCCATAGAGGATCTAAGTGTTCTTAGTGATAACAGCTTGTGTTTACATTCCGATTTAGAACACGAGTTGTAGAGATTTTCTATTAGTTTGCTTATGATTACATAGGCAACACTAACGATCCACGAGTGCTAGATCTTTCAAGGTCTGAGTGTGTACAACGTGCGTAAAGCGTTCGACAAGTGGTATCAGAGCCTCGGGAGAGTCTCTACGATACTGAGAACCTTATTTTCCTCACCCACATACAACCAAAAACTTATTCACAATGCCTGGAACTGATGATGAATCAGAAGTCACAAACACCAACAACAACAACATCATCAAAAACACTACCTCTATGCAGCAACTTAGTCTCTCCAACAGTAATGGCAAGTTTCCTTATCTGAAGAAGGAAGAATATGATCTGTGGACAATGAAGATGCAGAACTGGATCTCCAATATTGATTGGAATCTATGGGAGATAGTAAAAAATGGCAACATCCTAAAGAAGACCATCCCAGATCTTGATGGTAAGTTCACCATTGCTCCTCCCAAAACTGCTGAAGAGGTTTTGGCTGTGCAAAGAGAGCACAAGGTAAGAACCATCCTCCTTCAATCAATTCTTGAAGATCACTTAGGTGATTTTCACCACATGGTTGATGCAAAGGACATCTGGATGGCTCTTAAAGCTAGGTTTGGTGGTAATGAAGAGTCCAGAAGAATGAGGAAGTCCATGCTTAGACAACACTTCCAAGAGTTCAATATTTCTGAAGAAGAGGGTATCCACAAGGGATACGACAGGTTTCACAAGATTCTGAGTCAGCTAAACCAATTGAATGCAAAACCTGACAATGATGATAGCAACTCTAAGTTCCTTCGACCTTTGCCTCCATCTTGGTTGCATGTGAGTATAGCCCTGAAAGCTAAAGGTGGGCTGGACATGCTCACTTTTGACGAGCTATACAACAAACTCAGATCTTTTGAACCTGATGTCAGATCTCCCTACCGTGCAACCTCCTCTGGTCATTCAGCCTTTGTTGGGACATCCCACTCGAATATGATGATGCATGCTTCAAGTCCATCCTATTTACCATCATCATCCTATCATCCCACTCCTTCACATCCTCAAGCTAAGACTGGAAGTATATTGGAGGATGTCCTTCACTCCTTTGTTGCTAATTATGACACTCAGCAGATCGGTATATGAAGACTTTGATCAAGTGGACCCACTTGAGATGGAGGAAATGAAGCTGAAATGGCAAGTGGCCATGCTTTCAGTGGATATCAAGAGGTTTGAAGAGAAGGCAGGAAGGAAGTTTGGATTCAAGGGAAAGGATCCAGCTCGATTTGACAGGAGAAAGGTCAAGTGTTTCTCTTGCCACCAGATGGGTCATTTCTCAAGGGAATGCAAAGACAGGAAGAGTGGAGAGAGTACCAGCTACAATACCTATCAGCAGAATCAGAAGGGAGCTAGCACTTCAGCAGCTCTAGTCACCTTGGATGAACAGGTCAACTGGGTTGCTCATGAACCTGTGAATGAGGAAGCTGCTGATACAGAGAAGCTTGGTCTGCTGGCAAGGTGCACTTCAGAAGATAGGCATGATCAGTTTGCCTTCATGGGTCTTTCTCAGGTACACAACTGTATATTTGGTTGTAGTGAGAGATACAATGAACTAAAAGAAGCTTATGATACTATGAAACCTAGATACAATGCATGCTATGTTGATAATGAAGCTTATAAACTTTCGTTAAAAACATTAGAAAGACAAAAGGTTTGGTTTCAAAAGAATCAGATTGCTTATGAAGAAAAGATTAAGGTGCTTCAATTTGATCTAGATATTGCAAACATTAACTTGAAACACACTGAAAAGGAAAAAGCTGATACTATTATTGAGAATCTAGAGCTTAAAGAGAAACTTGCTGAGGAAATAGCTAGACATAAACAATGGTTGATATCAGGTGACAATCTAGCTAAAGAACTCTATAGTAGTCAGTCAGTGAACTCTGGAATAGGTTTAGGTTTTCAAAAGTATGTAGGTTTGGAAGCTAGGAATGATGGGCGTAAATCTACACCTGCAGGCTTAGAACATTTTAGAAAGGAAGGTGATTTGCATGCTGTCCCTGGACCTGTTAGAGGTGAATTCATGCCCACTGACCTGTCTATTACTGTTGACTTTGATGGATCACACCATCTGTATGGCAAAAAGTCAAAAGACTTGCCAGACAACGATGCTTCATCTTATGATTTTGTCTCTTTCTCTGACAGTGACAATTCATCGGATCAAGGATCTACTTACAGCTGTGATCCAAGTGATAAGTCAGACCTTCCCAAACCCTCACCTGAGCCTACACCCAAGCCTGCACCCAAGACTATCTACAAGCCCTCTAGGATAGCTGCTGAGGAATCAACTTCCAAGCCTGTTTCTACTGAAGACTTGTCTTTTACATCTTTGCATAATTTGTCTGTTAAAAACAATTCCTTTAATGTTTCTGGTTTAAATACTTCTACATGTAATCGAACATCTTCTTTGTTGAATCCATCTTCCAAAAAGAAGACTTGTTTTGTTTGCGGAAGTAAATTTCATTTAATTAAGGATTGTGATTTTCATGAGCAAAGATCAGGTGCATGTGCTCTTCAGCAGAAACCAAGACCAGTGTGGACCAATGTTAAAATTATTCCACCATATGTCCCACAAGCTAGAACTGACTCTTCTTGGAGGAAATCTCCTAATAGACCTTATGTGTGACCCACTAGTCCATACTTTAAACATGGTTATTGGCCTGCATATGTTGACTCTATGAAAAATGGGAAAGGATGTTGGGGCGCTGCTGTCAAGTCCTCAGCAGGTTGTTCTTGGAATAATAAAAGACCTAACTATCAATGGAAACCCAAGAACAATGGTGGATCTTACTCTTTTGCTAAACCTAAATCTAATGATCCACAAGGCAGGTTCAAGTCAGCAATGACTTGAGCCTCCTCGGTATACTAACATTCCTTTGTAAATATGTTTGTTTTTATAGGATCATCCCCTTAAACATAAAGATATTGGTATTGTTGATAGTGGCTGTTCACGAAGTATGTCTGGTAATAGAGAAATGATGCACAATTTTGTTCCTATTGAAGAAGGAGGGAATGTGACCTTTGGTGGAAGTGATGGTAGAATTACTGGAAAAGGCACAATCAAGATACCTCTTCTGAACTTTGAGAATGTGTACTATGTTAGGGAGCTTCAGAACTTCAACTTGTTCTCTGTCTCACAAATTTGTGACACCAAGAACAAGGTACTCATCTCTGAAAATGAATGTCTTGTGCTTTCTAAAGAGTTCAAGCTTCCAGAAGGTACCTCAATTCTGCTGAGAGTCCCTCGAACTCACAATCTATACACTTTCAACCTCAATGAAGTTCACCTTGATGGTGACCTCACCTGTTTGCTGGCTAAAGCATCATTGGATGAGTCCAATAAATGGCATAGGAGAATGGCTCATGTGAATTTCAAAACTATAAACACTCTCTCCAAAAGGGGTCTTGTCGAAGGTCTTCCCACCAAAGTGTTCTCCAATGATCATAATTGTGTTGCATGCAACAAAGGGAAGCAACACAGAGCATCCTACAAAGCTGTCACTGCAGTGAGCATCATCTTTGAACCTCTTCAGCTGTTACATATGGATCTATTTGGTCCAACTCAAGTCAGAAGCATTGATCACAAGTTCTATTGTTTGGTCATCACGGATGGTTATAGCAGATTTTGCTGGGTGTTCTTTCTAAGAACTAAAGATGAAACAACTCCAGTGCTGAAAGACTTCATCACTCTCGTTGAAAATCAGTTGAACAAGAAGGTTAAGGGAATTCGGTGTGATAATGGGATAGAGTTCAAGAATGCCATTATTATAGAACTCTGCAAGTCTAAAGGGATAAAGAGGGACTATAGCAATCCAAGAACCCCGCAACAAAATGGGGTGGCTGAAAGAAAGAATAGGACCTTGATTGAGGCTGCAAGATCTATGCTTGCAGACTCCAAACTGCCCACTATGTTTTGGACTAAATCTGTTGGCACAGCTTGCTATGTGCTTAACAGGGTCTCCATTACTAGACCTCACCTCAAGACACCATATGAACTTCTCTTTGGGAAGGTTCCTGTCATTCATTACCTCAAACCTTTTGGTTGTCAAGTGACCATTCTAAACACCAGTGATCCGTTGGGGAAGTTCGATGAGAAGGCTGATGATGGCTATATTGTGGGTTATTCAGCTAATAACAAGGCTTATAGAGTGTACAACTTATCTGCCAAGAAGATTGAGGAGACGTTGAACCTGAGATACCTGGAGGATAAGCCCAACGTTCAAGGACAGGGTCATGTGTGGTCTTTTGACCTCGACTACCTAACTGATTATCTGGGGTATACTAGACATATGGCTAACCAAAGTGCAGGCTCTCAAGGATATCCCACTAACAATGCAGGTACCTTGGATGCTGACTCTGGAAGTGAATTTGAAGATGATGAACATCCCTTACTTGTGCCTTCTATCTCCCCTAACAATGTTGCAGGTAACTCTTCAAGAGATACTTCTGCTGAGCGTGAAGATGAATCACACTATGCTGAGGACCTTGGTAGGCTTCAGACTCAAGAATTTGCAGCTAAGCTTGAAGCTGAAAAGGTGACTGGGGAGCTTGCAAATGAGGCTGTCAGTGGAAACCTTTTTTCTGCTGACACTGATGTAGTCTCTCCCATCGTCATCAAATCTGCTGAAAGCTCGTCTGTTTCTACTCCTACTCCTACTAGAGTGTCCACAGACTTTGGGGAACCGTATACTCGCTTTCCAAGTCCTTCAGATCTTGGAAATCATCAACCCAAATCTGGCATTTTCTCCTCACCTTCCTATGACACAACTTTTGTACCAACTGTGACGAATCTTGAACCTACCATTGAAGTCAACCCCACTGCTACTAAAAGAATCAACTTTTCTCACCCTCAATCCAATATCATTGGAGACATTCTAGCTCTTGTTAGAACTCGAAAGGCTATCTCTAGCCCTAAATTTGGACAGGTTGCTTTTCTTTCCTATGTCTCAAATCAGCAAAGAGACAATCACACAGACTACAAGCATTGTCTGTTTGCATGTTTTCTTTACCAAGTAGAACCAACCAGTGTCTTTCAAGCTCTTGAAGACTCAAGCTGGATTGAGGCAATGCAAGACGAAATGCAACAGTTTCAGAACCAACAAGTTTGGATCTTGGTACCTTTACCAGATGGGAAATATGCTATTGGAACTAAATGGATTCTGAAAATCAAAAGAGATGCACGGGGTGTGGTGATTAAGAACAAAGCAAGATTAGTAGCTCAAGGTTACAGGCAAGAGGAAGGGATTGACTATGATGAAGTGTTTGCTCCTGTTGCAAGAGTAGAGGCCATTCGAATTTTCTTGGCATATGCCTCTTACATGGGCTTCATGTTATATCAGATGGATGTTAAAGGTGCCTTTCTGTATGGAGAGATTGAAGAGGAAGTTTATGTCACACAACCCAAAGGATTTGAAGACCCAGATCATCCTAATCATGTTTACAAAGTCGTTAAAGCTCTCTATGGACTTCATCAGGCACTAAGGGCCTGGTATGCTAGGCTTTCATCATTTATGCTTAAGCATGGCTACAGAAGAGGTGCCATTGATAAAACTCTTTTTCTGAAGAAGAACTCGACAGATATCATACTTGTGCAAGTGTATGTGGATGACATCATTTTCGGATCCACTAAAGAAGCTTGGTGTAGGGAATTCGAGGATCTGATGAAGGGAGAATTTCAGATGAGTGCCATGGGAGAGCTCACTTTCTTTTTGGGTCTCCAAGTTCAGCAGAAACAGGATGGGATATTTATCAGTCAGGATAAATATGTGAGGGACATGTTAAAGAAATTCGGCATGGAAGGTATCAGGACTGCCACAACACCTTATGAAGCTCCAAAAACAAAAGCGAACAATGATCCAGATCTACCTGTGAATGTTCATTTATACAGATCTATGATTGGTTCATTAATGTATCTAACAGCTTCAAGACCTGATATTACCTTTGCTGTAAGTGTGTGCTCTCGACATCAAGTCACTCCACTTACTTCCCATCTCAATGCAGTCAAGAAGATCTTCAAGTACCTCAAAGGCCAACCTCTTTTGGGCCTTTGGTACCCAAAAGAGTCTCCTTTTAAGTTGGAAGCATATAGTGACAGTGATTATGCTGGTGCAAATCTGGATAGGAGATCCACAACTGGAGGCTGTCAATTCCTTGGAAAGAGATTGATCTCGTGGCAGTGCAAGAAACAAACCGTTGTGGCTACCTCAACTACTAAAGCAGAGTATGTTGCTGCGCAAACTGCGTGGGCAAGTACTATGGATCCAAAACCAGTTGCTGGACTATGGGTATAACTTCATGAACACAACTCTTTTTATTGATAATTAGAGTACCATATGCATTGTCAAAAATCCAGTTTTCACAAGTAGAACCAAACATATTGAAATCAGACACCACTTTATAAGAGATGCATATGAAAAACATTTGATAAATGTGGCTAAAATTCATACAGATGATAATGTGGCAGATCTGTTAACTAAAGCTTTTGATGGACCAAGGTTTCAACACCTAGTGGTCAATATTGGGATGCTTAACCCTTAACTGCCTAGTTTAAGGGGAGGCATATGCCTCAAGAGAGAGTTGTATTTGGTCTTATTTGTTTTACCTTGTAGTTCTTGTTTTGTTTGTTAGTTTATTAGTGATAAAAAAAAAATCTTTTACAGTTTTGTCTTTGAGGGTTTTTAACTCACCAGATATGCCCTGTGTGTATCAAAGAGTTGGCTAGTCCAAAGGGTACAGCTTTGGTAAAGACATGTCAAATCTGTTGATAGCTGTAATGGTTTGCTCAAAATCATAGGGTCTGCAACCACCCATGCTTAATTGCTGAGAGTTGTATGGTCCTCAATTCACCATGGTCTATTCCTTTTGGAATCCAAGAATTGGCTAGCCCACACGTATATGGATTGTGGTAAAGGCAACTATCTCCATATTTGGTTATCAATTCACCAATTCTAAGAATTGACTAGTCCTGAGCAAACGGCTACAGGTAAAGACACCTCAAATCCGTTTATATAGTTGCTGATTTGCTCATAAATCAGATGGTTATCAATGTACCATAGTTTACGAACTTAAACATCTGGCTACTCCAGTAGTAATGGCTACTGGTAAAGAGACATCAAATCCATTATTTTCAATGATTCACCTCTCTCAGATGTTAACACACCTGGATGTGATGAGAATAGTATGCAACTGATAAGTATTGATGTACATTATGTCATGTGTTGCTGCAAAGACCTGGCGTTTCAAAGTTTGCTCATCATAGAGATGATTTTGGTTTTGGTTCTTTGCTACTGATGTTTGAGAACAATCCTCTAGTACTGAAGTCTCTAAGATCTATCAAGGTAGGAAACTGGAACTTAACCCAGTCAAATTCCAGTTTAGGGGAGGATTGATAATTGTTGGGAATTATGTGAAGTAGGATTCTGCATCATTATCGAAGGTTTCTCTGAAGAAGTGATTCTACTTGAAGAGTACAAGCGTTGCCATGTTACTGCTGAAGAGTGAAAGTGACTAGGATCAGATGCCTTATGAATTAAATGCTAAACTCATTATTATCTTTTAACTGCCCAAGGTCAGCATGGGTATTATTGTACTTCTCTATAGTTGTTTTAATGTATTAGACATTAAATGCATGCAAAGATGTTTAGTCGTTTGGGTAGTAAGAGATTAGGGTTCCTTGTATATAAAAGGAACCATATAGTTTGTAATAGATCCAATACGAAACATAGAGTTTCAGTGAATAAAAAGATCCATAGAGGATCTAAGTGTTCTTAGTGATAACAGCTTGTGTTTACATTCCGCTTTAGAACACGAGTTGTAGATATTTTATATTAGTTTGCTTATGATTAAATAGGCAACACTAACGATCCACGAGTGCTAGATCTTTTAAGGTCTGAGTGTGTACAACGTGCGTAAAGCGTTCGACAGAAACCCGTCAACCAAGAACCCAAACCTAATCTAGAGGAGGAGTACAAGGAACTCCATCAAGAGAAACCGGTTCTTGAAGTCTTAGCTCATGCACCTTATTATAATGCTTTAAAATAAAAATATGAGCGAGAACTTAAACTTGGAAAACATGGGTCCGCGTTTGTGCAAAATAATTTACCTAAGAAGTTAGACGATCCTGGGTTATTCACTCTTCCGTGTAGGCTTAGAACTTCCAAACCTCTCGATGCTCTAGCCGACTTAGGATCATGCATCAATCTTGTTCCGTTGTTCCTCCATATAAGCCTTAACTTAGGTAAGATAGAACCAACGAAAACCATCTTAGGTCTAGCGGATGGTAGTATTGCATATCCGGTAGGGATAATAAAAGACATGGTAGTAGACGTAGGACAATTGACTCTTTTGGCAGATTTCCATGTGCTAGACATGAATAAGGACCCGACATGCCCATTGATTTTAGGAAGGGGATTCTTAGCTACCGCTAGTGCCATCATTGATTGTAAGATGTCTAAAATAGTGGTAGGAGATGGGAGTGCTAGGTCAATTTACGATGTCAAAAAGCATATTTACTACAAGGAAGAGGAAATCCCACACGAGACTATGTTGGATAGAACACCATCTAGATATGGACCTTGGATTAATAAAGACTTCATAGGGCCCCAACGACCTTTCTATCTAAATGAAGCCTTTGCTAGTCATGCGACTTTCCATGAAAAAGAATTGGCTAGGGACATGGAAGCGAACCCGTTCGAGGACGCCTTAGTATTTAGGAAGATGACCGAGTTCCTACGAAGCTTGCCCATCAACCTTGTCATGAATAAAGAGAAAGTTGAGAGAAATAAGCCTAAGCATAAGCGGAATTGGGATAGACCGCCTAGTGATGGTAATGGAGAGTGGCACATTAGGTTAACGATCTATGACCCCGATGGAGAGAAGTTTGAAAAGGCATACCGAACCAAGCGTACCACTAGGAACTTAAATGATAAGTTTGATCCTTATGACATTCTAGAGGATAGGCTTACTTATATCGGTACGTAGGGGCACGACTTCAAATCTAGCTACAAGACTCATAAATAAAGAAAGCGCTTCGTGGGAGGCAACCCATGCTTAATTGTTTGCTTGTTTGTGTGTCGTATATCTTTTATTGATTGTTTATTCTCATGTTTAAATTTGTAAAAATGCTTTATTTTGTCTTTAACCTCGTCTTAATTATATATAAAGGTATTTTACATAAGGGATAAGTGTAGGGAGGATTACACACATTTTTAAAAATAACGTGAACATGAGAATTACGATTATTTAAAAGATATACATGTGTGTTTGTTCGAGTCAAATGCTTGTATCGAGTCATAATGGATGTTTTGCAGGAAATTTTTCCAGATTCTAAAGATATAAATTTTACAGAATTTTTTCCAGAAAATCGCAGACCAGTTTCTGTCAGGATAACCTGACGGCGTCAGGAGGAGTAGAAACTGCTTACTACTTTTTCTCGTTTTCTGAGCTACTTATAAATTTTTGGAATTTTCCAGGTCTTAATTTTCTAGAAAATCTGTGAACATCCATTCCACAAGCATCATATCCTAGTTTAGTAGAGTCATATATATATTGTTATCGCCGATTTTACGCGAAGGTTTCGTTTGTTTTCTTCAAGTGTGCAGGTTTTATTTATCAAGAAGAAGATACATAAGATTGGAAGGAGCTTTTTAGGCAAACACTCTTCTTGAAGAAGGATTTAACCACTACTTCACACGGATCCTACCGAGCTAATCAGGGGAGTACTAGTTTCTTTCGTTTTAATTACCTTCCATTATCATAACTTTGATACTTTCGGGGAACATTGGGGACAATGTTCAGTTTAAGTGTAGGGAGGGAAAATAAAACGGGAACTTTGAAACTATGCTTATCCTTGACTATTTTCCTTGTCCAATTTCATTTGTGTGATAAACCATGAGAAATATCGGTTAGGGTAATTTTGGCACCAAATTTAAAATTTTTCATGACATGTGGGAGTGGGCCATTAGTCTTAATAAAGTGTCTCATGGATAGGAAGTTATATGACTAGCACCAAAAACCCTTTACCACTTAAATTCTACCCAAAATGTGAGGATCGCTTTTAGATTTGTAGGAATTAAAGCATTCCACTTTAATGCTTCGAGTGTGTACCGGTAGTATATTAGATTCTAGAACTTGTTTTGTGATGCATTCTGAGATCGCTAGTGAGGCTACACTTGTGTAGTTAGGAATAACAAAATGATAAGAGGCATTAGGATAACCCTTGTTTGATACCCGTAATATAAATACTTCTTCCACATCGGTTGAGTAATTCCCCCACACCCTTGCGTTGTACTCATCTTTAGTACACGATACCCCTAGTTAACCCCTCAAAGCCTATCCTTTTCGCGGTTCTCGTGATGTTTCGGTTTTTCAAAATATCAATGAAGATCATTGTTTACAATCCACCCCCAAATGTACACCCAAATCGCCTTAGCCTACCTTGTATGCACTCACTTTTAGTGCATTATTGTTATCACACTAAACCCTTAGTTCAATTATCTAGTTGCTTGCATAAGTTGCTAAGTAAAGTCATATCCTTTGTACACAGTTTTGGGACGATTGGGACTCATGGGAAAATTTAAATTTTATGAAATGACGGGGAAGGGAATGTTAAATTCAAATTCCCTTTATTTGCGTAATAATGTACTCCAAGTGTTTTGATCTTTTCAATTCGTGTTAAATTAGTGTTAGAGTAATAAAAACTCAAGTGCAGGGATGTGCCTATAAATCCCTATTATTTTGATGTTATCGTAGAGGATGGTAGAGTAAAAGTGTATAAAAAAATTAAAAAAACATACGGGCTACCATCCTACATCTATCTTCAAATTTATGTTTGTTTGTTTCAATTTATCTAGAGTTTAGAGTGTCGAGTCTTGGCTTAGCAACGCCATTCTTCTCATGCTTGTAACATAAAGATTTTTGACTTGCCACCACTAAATTGCCTATCCCACCAAACCCTTTGTTTCCTTACCATAAACCTAACGTTACAACCCTTTAAAAGACCTCTTGGATATTTTTTCCTAGGTGCTTATGCCAAAGCGATGGAGGTTTGATCTAGTCTCAAGCCTATGGCAATCTATGTACTAGGACCGGTTAATGAGTGTTATCTTCCATTTCCAACTTAATATATTTCATATACACCCAAGAGATGAGAGTATCCAAACACCACTTGTGAGGTGCTAGTATGTAATTTCCGTGCTTGTTATGACTTTTACGGGGCTTATATGTGTTTTGAATTGTTCTATGCTTCATGACCCCTAACTTATAAATTAATTGGCTAAAAGCACATTTGCTTGAGGACAAGCAAATACCAAGTGTAGGGATATTTGATAAGGATTTAAAAGGTACACTTTTGAGGGGTCATTTAAGCCCTTAATTGATCACTTTTGTACCCGTTACTATTTAATTTCGTTACTTTTCACTTTTTAGATCTCTTGAAGGCAAATTGCTAGAATGACACTTATTCGGACGAAAAGGCGCGAATATATGAAGAAAATGGCCAAAGTCAAGAATCGAGACACTCAAGCTGCTGGAATTGAAGGGGACAGCGTCACGGCTTAATTGCGACACCGTCGCGACACATCTTGAGACGACTCAGAGAGCAAATTGCTTATTTACAAGTGACGGCATCAGGTTTAAAAGAGTAGGGCGTCGCAACTCAGACGGCCTAGATTTGGATCCCGACAGCGTCAGAGATTAAAGCCGATGGCGTCACGAGCATAAGGTGACGCCGTCACAGAGTTGACGTGGCCATGACGAAACCCTAATGGCGGCTACCCGACGGCGTCACAATTAAAGAGTGACGTCGTCGCATTTTGTAACACTATATATAGAATCTGAATTTTTCAGTTTTAAGGGAGGTAGTTTGGTGGAGTAAAAACCTAAACCGAACCAAGACTGTCTTGGGCAGTATCTTAAGGTTCCATACCCTATTTTACAATAAGATAAGTGTTTTACTTCATTAATCCAATAATGTCTTCAATTGATTGTGTGTATGCTTGCTTGTTTAACATGTCCGGCTAAATTTCTTGTGTGTTTGCTTAGATCTATGAAACCTAGTTGTTAATTATTGTTAGGTTGTCTCTTATCTTAATTGTAATTGGCTTAGGAGTGCGACTAGGCTATCGTTGTGTTTAATACTTGATAAATCTTTGATAGTTTATGAATGACTTAGTGGATTTTGTTTACTAAACCCAAAGATAACCTCAAAGTTAGTTTATGAATCACTTAGTGGATTTCGTTTACTACACTTAAGGGTGACTTCAAAGAGTTAGGGAATGCATACCTTACGACCTTAGAAGACACAACGGGTAAAGAATAAGGACGTGACAATTCAACCATCAATAGGAGATAATGTTAGGAATTGGAAATTCCATAGTGAAGTATCGGTGACCCCAAATATAATCTAGCATAAGTTAGCTCGTAGACATATTGTTAGCTACGTTATTTGTTAGTTTATTAGTTAGTTATTAGCGTAGTTTAGTTTAGTGCAACACCGTGGAGGAAGGACGGGTCTTTACCCACTGTATGTCTGATCCACAGCCCGACAGGAGGGCGTTTAGTTTGTAAGGATAAATACCCTTCCCACTAAGGGAAGGGTGGTGCTTTTCATTAATCTAACCTTAAATTTGTTTATTTCTCTCTCTAGAAAACACCCTCTCCTCTCTTCATCTCTCTAACATGGCTATCTTGTTTAATCATCTACCTAAACCACCCGAATCATCTAAACAATATAAAATATACGATCCTACAATTGGTACCAGAGCCAAGGTTTTGTTGTTTTGATGATTTGTATGGTTTTTTTTATGTGGTTCATATATGCGGTTTGATATGGTTGTGCAATGGTTAATGTGTTTGCTAATGATTAGATGTTGTTGGTGTTTACGTAATGTTTATTCTTGATGAATATTTCATTTTGAGCAGTTTATTTTATGAATTTTGGTGCTATTTGCATTGCTGCGACTGTTTATGATGTTCTTGGAAGAGGTTTGTGGTCATGTTCTTCAAAGAGGTTTGTCAAAACTGTCCAAATTCATTGTACCAGAAGAGACTTGTATGTTTCAAATTGTAGGCGATTTGTCTATGTAATGTCCAGATTCGATGTCATATAAGCGGTTTGTCATTTTATTACTGAAGCGATTTGTCCTTTATGAAGCGGTTTGACTTTTGAGTCAAAAGCGATTTATCATCTATTGGTCAATGCAAGATGTGTTTCGTATAAATATCTGGTCAACTAGTCAACAGCGACTTGTGTATTCAGATTGAAGCGGTTTGTGTCTAAATTGGGTACGATTTGATAAGTTAAGCAGTATGAGATCATGTCAACTACAAAGTCATACCACTAACATCATCAGCAAGAACCTAGACAACTATCAATCTATACTAGATACATACATCAAGACTTCATTCAACTGATTCACATAGGTCAAAATCAGAATCAATACACCTTTCTACATCACTAATCATCGACAACCAATCAACAATATCAAACATCATCTTCAACAAATCATATATCTATCTACCATGTCAACACAGCCGATATCTACCATCTCATATCAAGACATTATATCAATACACATCTCATTCACAAATATTATCAATATGTTTCTGTTTCATCTATTACTTCATCTACAAACAAGAATCAAGATTGATAAATGTTATACATATACCCTGATCTGAGATTGGTTTTTTCTCATATCACTTAAGTGATTTTCAAATGCTTTTAGAACTTTGCATCACGAGAAAAACCATGTCCTCATCAATCTCCTTTGAAGTCTTAGCTTCATTGTTTATCCGAAAACATATAGAAGGAATGATAACAATGGTGCTATATTCCATCTATGTTTCGTTCTATGTTAAACAAAAATCAAATAGACCTCAGATCCTTGTGTACTTTTCAATGATAATGAGACAAAATAAAACGGGGCGAGCACACAAGCAATACATCATTGATCTAATTCATCTTGGACTCATAAAGACTAATTAAAGTCAAAACATTCGATTGTATATTAGATCTCAGACTTTGTTTCCTTTGTGATTTTCAATGCATCATCAAGACGGTGTTAAGGTCTTGGACACGAATGAATTACAAATCCTCATCGATCAATCTTTTGAGACAGGCCTCATTTATGTTTGAAACAATAAAAGGAAAAGTAAATAACAAACATGTTATTCATTTTCCTTCAGTTCATTTAGTTACCAGTTACATCAATAAAGATTAATCAAGATAAAACCTACCCGTGTACATTTTCTGATTGTGTAGCCGTCTCATAACCTGTGCCATCCCTGTGGCAAATCAATGACCCCCAAGCCATCCCTGTGGCATTCGAGAGTATCAATGAGGATGTAAGTTCGGTTTGTGGGTAGCTGCTACTTGATAAGTCTCTTGGGTTTGTCAACTATTGTTGTGATGAGACATCAGAGGTGTTTTTGGATTTCTAACTTCAGGAAATATTGGAGAAGGGGGCGGACATATTTGTGTATTTTTAGGGTTAAGTGATGTGAAGTGAGCGTTTTATATACACACACATTTAGGGTTGTTGAAATTGGATGTTTAACCTGACGTGGGCTGATAACATCTTCTGGGCTGAATAATGTGTCGATTGCATCTACTGGACCAATGCTTATGTAATGGAATGGGATTCAAGTGGTATTCATTTTAAAGTTGGGCCTTGTGATTGATTCATTAACACAAAATGAACGGACATGTATTATTTGGTAATACGGACATATGGGCGGTATATTTTGGACCTTAGGCTGCTATGTTACAAATAATTAACGTGGATGAACGATCATACATTTAATTTATTTGTTAGTCACTTTAAATGATGGGACTCACACTGTAAACAAAATGTTATCTCAAACTTATGTTGGATGCATTTTGTTTAAATCATTCTGATATCATGAGTGGAAAGTCGAAGTTTACACCCGAATATATGCTTGAATTGATATGTGTTGTTTTCGGACCAGTTTTTATTCTTGATGAATTGGGCCCAAGAAGTATTTGATTACTTGGATGATGGACTAATGGGCTTCGCAAAATTGGATCGTGCATATGAGACTTGACTAATATGAGTTTTGATGGTATGAGGTTTATGAGGTTTGGACAAGATGAGATTTACAATAATGAAATTTGATGATATGATTGGGTATTATGATGAGATCTGTTGTGGGGATTGATACTTTGGGTTATGCATTTTCACAAAAAATTGTATGTCACGGCTTGGATTGATGATTGATCAAAGTGACTACGGGGTTGTTTGGACGGTATTTCATATTTGGATTTGAAGTGAGGTTTTCCGGGCGCGTTTATTTATTTTCATCTTCTTTCTTTCTACCCTTCCGCGAAGATGACTTGTTTGGGCGTTTATTGAGTGTGATAAAGACTTGGCTATTTAGTTACGGTTGTGATTCTTTCTCGCTTAACCCACAATGTAGCTATCACTTTGGTGTCTCACGCAGTTGAGGATATGTCAAGAGGTTTTGTACATTAGGTACACCGTTTCTTTTTCACGAGGATTAGTAAAAGTTTAAGTAACAAATCTAGGGAATTCTACTTCATAATCTAGTTTGGCATATCGGGTTTACTTCACCATGTTGTCACTACAATATCCGACAAAATGCGTGAATGATGTGTTTACCAAAGTGTTTATTGGATGGTTGATGATATTGTTGATGTTGGATAATGAACCGTTGATGAATCGTTGCATGTTCCCCTAAAAACAGATATTCACTTAAACCAAAGTTGTCATAACACATTCAAGCTGACATTATTTACGGTTTTGTCTTGATTTTGTAAAATCCCCCGAAAGAACCTATTTCTCGGTTTAAATCATAGACTTGTAAAATCCCGTGACAATGGAAACATCCTGGTAAATGTAATGTGCATTTCCGGATCTATCGTACGATTTATTCTTGGTTTTGTAAAATCTCGCGAAAGAAACTATTTCTCGGTTGAGACCATAGACTTGTAAAATCCCGTGACAATGGAAACATCCTAGTAATTGTAAAGTGCATTTCCGGATCAATCTTACAGTTTATTCTTGGTCTTGTAAAATCCCTCGAAAGAAACTATTTCTCGGTTTAAACCATATAATTGTAAAATCCCGTGATGATGGAAGCATCCTGGAGAAAGGAAAGTGTATTTCGAGGTCTTATCTGATGCTGGTGCTACAGTTTCTATTTCGAAGAAGAGATAAAAGGGTGTACTTCATGAATTGGATGTGTGTTTGGATATTCATCATGACAGTTTGGTTATTACATGGTTTTACGGGGTTATGAGCTTTTAACCATGGTCTGGATGAAACCATTATCATAGTTCACTTAAAACGTAAAAGGAGGCTAGATTTGAGCTTTTAACAAGAAGATGTGACAACGGGGTTAATTCACTATTATTTATTTGAGGTTGAAGTAAAATATCACGGGCGAGTGTACTTAGTATCTGAAGGTATCGGGGATGGTTGGATGAAGATTCTTCAAGATCCTTGTTCGAGCTTATTACCAAAAATGAAGACGTGGAAATCTAGTTATTGTTGGGTGACTTTTTCCTTTTCTTTTACCACTTGGGGGAATTGGGCTCGTACCACCACAAAATAACTATCACTTTAAGGAGTTACGCTGTAGTGCTCAGTGTCACATTCAATTGTGGATTTTCAAGAGGTGATGTACGTCTTATACTTGATGGTTGGTTGGATGAAGAGTATAGAGTACTTAGAGATTCAATGGAGGATGAAATCTTAGCAACGCACTTTGTTACATATGTACAAGTTTAAGTCACGAGTTCGGGTTGTTTTACTTCAAGGTCAAATTCTTCATATTGGGTTTTCTCCATCAGCTGTCACAACAAAGAGCCTACTGAATGATAATGGGGTTGATTATAAGTTTTCCAAGAGTAGATGAAAAGAGAGAGATTATGACGTCTGTTCACATCAGTTCAGGCCTCGCACTTCATCATTATGACGTTTGAACACAACAGTTCAAGCCTCATTCCCTAAAGAAAAGAAATGTGTACGCTTCAGTGCGCATTATCTTCGGAAGAAGAGAAATCTTCTTATTATGACCATTCTCATCAACATGCTCCATGCTTTTTCCATGCGCTTTCAATTATCAAGTGAACCGGACTACCATTGCTAGTAATCTTATTCCACTTGCTCTATTATAATGACGATGGCGACATCATATGCAACCTTTGAGGGGGAGAAGTGTGAATAGACTACATTTGGATGATGTTCACATATTCAATCAAGAATGGCATTTCCGTATGCAATTCTTTAGGGGGAGAAGAAGTATGATAATTCTACATGTTGAGTTATATTTGAGAATATATGGTCATACGGCTCCTAACTCATGTAAGAACCGAGCTTCTTCTTATCGGGTCATCTTTACATGGAGTTTCTTCTAAGAGCCGGTTGTTGACATCTTCTCATGGGCTAATTTGATTAATGACAAAATGCTTCCAGTTGCGGGGCTGATTTCCTTAATGAACATCTTTATGTTCTTGTTTGATTGGGAGGGATTTGAATTAAGGGGATTTTCTATTTACAAGTTAACGGGAATGCATTTAGTATGAAAAAGATGTTAACTTTCTATTCCCTATTTAGACAATCTAGAAGAAGGTCGAGTCTACAGTCGGTTCTACATTTTCTGTTGTATGTTAGAAGACTAAAAGACGAGTTGCATTTAACGATCTAAAGACTTCTTCTTAATTCAAGCATTCATCATAAAGATTGTCGGTTTAGGGGAGAACACTAATTGGGGGAGAGTGAAAAGCCAATGTTAATCCCCAATTAGACTTGCTCACTTTCTTCAGCAAGTTGATTCTCACAAGAGTTCAAGTGTTCTTCTCAACAGATTTCAAGTATTTGGGCTTATAATATGTTGCTGATTCTGAAGTGTCAAAACCAGCAAGGGGGAAGGAGACACACATCTAAACACAAAGCGAGTAAACTTGATGAACTTAATTCTTCTAAGTGATTGAAGATATCCCGGGAAGACAAATGTCATGACCACAGAGAAACTCAAGGTTTTACTCATCAAGGCTTTTAGTGTTATTATTCCAACTACCTGGGGGAAGTGATGTAAGAGAAAGTTTCTGAAGATAAAAGAAGTACACAAGTGTGTGATGATTTTGATGTTATCGCAATCATCAGGGGAGAGAGAATTGTGTACATTGGGGGGCTCAGTTGTTTCACTTGAGTGCTTAATCAGTGATTCAGAGATATAATCACTTATTCGGAGTGACATCCGCAGAGATAATCAGTGATTCAGCCTGCTTCTTTAATGTTATAGGTTATTCTCTCTTTGGGCATTCGGGTACTTCGGGTTCTTGAGCTTCATACACTACCATTAGGGGAGAGAAAAGTATACATCGGGGTTATTCTTTGGCTATCGGACTTAATTTGCTACTTGATGGTATAAGTTTCTCTGTCTTCATATATGTGTATTCGGTTCGGAGCTCTAGTCTAAGAGACTGACTGCATCAATTCATCTACTTGGGGGAAAGTGGTCTCTTGACAACTTTTTGGTGCGGATCACTTCAGACTAAAGTGGAAATGGAATTTGAGAAGATTATTCAAGTGTGGGATGATTCTTTGCTGTTCTACTTGATGATATAACCCCGAACGGAGACTTATGATGATCTTTCTTATATGGAGCAGCAAGATCGATGATATGGTGTGCTTCTTTGTGCATATGGCTAAGGCAAGCTTGAAAGAAAGCTTAGAATCTGCTTAATAAGAAGATTTATGGTTTGGGCGGAAGCTACCAAAGTCTCACTTTCAAATGGCTCAATTTCTCTCTTCGATTCAAGAGCCTCGGAAGCTCTAGTGGTGAATGTTTAAGAGATGATGAGATATCCTTATCTCGGTACTCATATCATCATCTTCTTAAACTATATCATCTAAACTATCTTTGTAAATATTTATCAAAAACCAAATACAAAAATATAAAACTAACAAAAACAAAATAGAAAAATATAAAATCAACAAAAACCCATAAAAATCAGAAAACTTGAAAAATACCAAAAATATGTTTTCACAAGACATGTCTTCTGGTATCGATAACATCTACGGTCTTAGAAATGTCATTCAATAATGGCACGGGACCATAGATGAAGTTCGAGCAGGAGGTGTAAATATTCGTTTAAAAAACATGTCTCAAACGATGGCTTACAGTAACTTCAGACTGTAACCCGTGCTTAAACCATGGCTTGCAGTTATTTCAGACTGTAACCCGCGCTTAAACCATGGTTTGCTATTATTTCAGATAGCAACCCGTTTTTCAAAGAAGGAAAGTGCTACGCTTAAACGATTTTCAAAAATTTCGTGCACTTATCCTAAAATATATTGAGGAAAGTATGTCGAAGGACTGTTGTTCCTACACAAATGTTTTTCCATCTATAATTCTTCAGAAAAATATTTGTTGTTTTCAAAAATGGTGGTAAATGAGTTGCTTGTAAATCAATCAGATTCAGAGTTTTTCGTAAAAATTGAAAACTCAATCAATGACTTCAGCACTTTTAAACTTTTCAGAAAAACAAGTCATTGATTGAGGGGGAGAATGTTTTCAAATCTATATCATCTAACGAGCTCATCTAATTATCCTATATGCTTAACTGAAAATGATGTTAACCTACGTTGAAGGACTAGGTGCCTAGGATATGATTGTTAGGATTAGATGATTAGAGTTTGATGAACACATTATTCCCATGCCTTTACATGATCCGATTGATATGTTGGATTGACTTTTATTAGTCGATTCTTGTTTGGGTGTTGTCGACCACCATATATCTGTTTGTGTTGACTAACGTATGTAGATAAGATGGTTATAAGAATGTTCCGGATCCGGATCCCACAATAAAAGATGATTGGATGCCGAAAGGAAAGGGTAACTATATCTTGGGTTGACAAATGAAGAAACGGAGCTTAATTTGACCTCTATGGAGATTTGGCATTAAACAATGCAATGTAAGAGGTCTCACGGCATCAGCAAATGGTTTTCTTCATCATCAAATGAAGAAACGGAGCTTAATTTGACCTCTATGGAGAGTTGGCATAAAAACATGCAACGTAAGAGGTCTCACTGCTTCAGCAGATTGTTTTCTTCCAGCCTTAAAGCAACAACAGAAGCAGCTTCTACACCACCTAACGTATCTTTATGCAGGATAGTAGTGAATGATACCATTTAAATTTTTTTTTTGAGTTATATTGTTTTTGAAAAATGAAAAAATATTGGTCTTGAAAATAAATTTGACTTAATTTTGGAAATCACCGGACTTCATTTTATCAAAACTTAAGTCACTCAATCATCGACTATGGTCATCGATTGAGGGGCAGAGTGATTTAAAATAAAGGGATTGAGTCGTAGAATAGCAACGTACTTTTTCAAGTGTCCCATTCTAGTACGTGTACTTTTTTTAAGCCGTAGAATAGCAATGTACTTTCCATAAGTGTCTCGTTCTAGTACGTGTACTTTTTTAAAGTTGTAGAATAACAATGAACTTTCCATAAGTGTTTCAATTTGGTATGTCCTACTTCTACAAGTGTTCCAATTTGGTACGTCATCCCACGTACTAAATTGGAACACTTATGAAAAGTACATTGCTATTCTACGACTTAAAAAAGTACGCGTACTAGAACGAGACACTTATGGAAAGTACATTGCTATTCTACAGCTTAAAAAAAGTACACGTACCAGAATGGGACACTTGAAAAAGTACGTTGCTATTCTACGACTCAATCCCTAAAATAAAACATTTTCAAACGATATTTCATCTATCAAGTCCGTTTGTGCTAAATAAGTGGTGATCTAAAGATTTAATGTTATGTCATGGTATGATTTTCTTTAATACTCAAAGATCTTTCAAAATGAAATTTTTTCTGTTCTTGTATGATTGTGAAATTGTTTTATTCTACTTAAAGATCTCTTAAAAACTATCATACCTGACACTAACAATCTTTACTGTCTATAATTGATCCTTATCAGCTATTTTCAAAATTAAATCAGGCCACGTCTTTCCCTAAAATTTTCTAAATGATTTAAATCACTTGGGATCACAAATCTCAATTGGTTTGATATTTTTGATCAGGGGAGAGATCGTGATTTAAATCTCATAACGGTTTTAAAAGGTGATTGTTTCAAAAGCACTCATTCCTTCATGTGCCAAACGATTTCAAATACATCATGCACATGATTGTGGAGGAGCATTTAACCAAACACCAGAAGAGTATTTAAACAAGGCCACATATTCTCCCATGTTTTCCAAACCTTATTAAATCACTTGGGATCCAAAATCTCAAAGGGTTTGATATTTTTTATCGGGGGAGAATTTGTGATTTAATAATGAATTTTGATAAAAAGTGATCATTTTGATTCAAAGTGTAAGTTCTCTCTAATATGTGCTAAACTCTTTCGTATATCGATGCACATATTGAGGGGAAGCGAATGGTTTCTATTGACAATCGTGAAATGTACTTCAAAAACCTCTTGCCTCTATGTGTAAAATGATTTTCAAATATCCAACGCACATATTGAGGGGGGGAATTTACCAAAGAAATTCAAATGGCTTTTTCTAAGGAAATTGTGATCAAGAAATTATTTCAAATAACTCTTGCCTCCATGTGCTAAACAATTTCAACATCATATGCACATGTTCAGGGGGAGCATTTCTAAATGATCAAAACAATTAAGGTACAAAATGATTTGATATTATATCACAAGTACCTTGATAGATTTTCCAAATGATTTTTCAATTGGTTTCTAGAAGGAAAGAATAATACCAAAAGACCGACCAATTTACTTTATGCATGGTGATATAAGGATGGTTAGGTTAGGTATTCATTCCCATGATCCCGCCAGAGCCGGAGGGATCTACCCATGGACAATTCACTAGATAGTGTAGAAGTCCTTAAGTATGATGAAAAAAAGGAGAAAAATGAGAATATGGGAAGAGTGCGGACTGAGACAGAGCTAGTACTGGAATAAACCCAACAAGGTTCTAGTTATGAAGTCCCGGTAAGCACTGAAGGGGTTGAAGAATGAAAAAGAATTAAATGTGATAAAGGGTGAAAAGAAATAGCCCTCCACTAATTCAACCTTAGGGAAGAAACCGGGTTCAATACATATGCTACCGGTGGTTACTAAGGTAACACTGGTATTGAAGACAAGACGTCATGGACCCAGTGACGCACTGCACTAACCTTCCCAAGCTACTCAAGTTCCTCTTAAAAGGACTTGTTTCATTCTCACGGGGAACCTACATAATCTATCGACTTTCTCTTAGAGATTGTTGATATTGAAGAAGGAGACCCTCTCCCTAGTCTCCGGCATAGGAAACCAAATGTGCACAATTGAGTCTAGAGCCAAGAGATCATCCACAATATCTCATTAGGACACAAAAATTAATGAAGACTTGCTATTTCACACAATGTGGAAAGTAAGTATATATTGAGAGTCCTACGCATTATCCTTGTGGTATTGCCAGAACATCCGAGTGATATGTATAAATATTCACGATGAAGATGGAAATCCTTCTAGAGCCAACATCAAACAAGCTCTTGGTGGGTGAAATGTGAGATCTTTTCTAAAGATCAAACTTGTGACAACTGGATAGAAACAATGGGGAGATTCACTCTTGAATCAACCTTGGTCCAGGAATTGAATTGACGAATACTTTTGGAAAAACCGTTCGATGTGCAAATCTTCTTTTCTCTAGCACATCGAATGTGTACTCATGTTTTCAAACACAAAACGTATCTCTGATTGAAAAAATACTTTTGGAAAAACTGTTCGATGTGCAAATCTCTTCTTTTCTCTAGCACATCGAATGTGTATTTATTTGCAAATATAAAAGGTATTTTTGATATTGATCTTTCTCATAAAAACTTCGTTGTATTGCAAAACTCTTTCTTCTAAGCAATACGCGATTGTTTTCAAATCAATTTTTCATCAATCAGTTAATCTCAATTCGCTAGTTCACTCACTCCATGTTGTCTTCTTTGAGACGTTCCGGTTTGAGAACAGCTAGAACAGCTGCGAAACCCTGTCAAGGAGATTCTTCAAAATTATACTTGATCACAGAATTGTATCTTGATCAACGGGAACCGTGGGCCGTATACCTCAATTCAACGAAAGTGATCAAAGACACTTTCATGTGTTTTATTGCTAGCTGTTGTTTGCAGGTACATTTGGACGGTTGGTGATCGGTAATTAAGAAGTCAATCCAAAGCCGCATGCTCACAAAGATCCACACTTAATTAAAGAAATTATGACTAGTGCATATCTACATAACCTGGCTCTGATATTTTTATACTATGCTTCTGCTACGCTGCTGCAAATATCATGAACTAGTAAAGCTTCCGCTACTCTGATGGAAAGATGTCATGATCCTGAAATGAGCGTGTCGGTCCGAAAGTCACAACATCACATGAAGGCAACACAACAAAGGGTGATCCAAAGATTTACTGTGGCTGATGATCTCAAAGAAAGCTTAAAGATCATCAAGATGTGAATCAGTTCAAAGACCTCCACTCAAAGTACAAAATAATCGGACTATGAAGAGTCACTGCTAAAGCACAAAGATGCGGAAGTTGAAGAATTAAAGTCTACAAGCTCAAGACTGAAGATTTAAATAGAATACTAGGATTCAAAATGTAAATCATGGGATGACCTCCCTTAGGGGGAGATTGTTAGGAATTGGAAATTCCATAGTGAAGTATCGGTCACCCCAAATATAATCTAGCATAAGTTAGCTCGTAGACATATCGTTAGTTACGTTATTTGTTAGTTTATTAGTTAGTTATTGTTAGGAATTAGAAAATTCAGTCATTAAAGTGTCGGTCACCTCAAGTATATGTAATCATTAGAAAGCTCGTAGTCGTAGTTATTTAATGTTAGTAAGAAGTTAGTTAAGTAAAACCGTGGAGGACGGACGGGTCTTTACCCATTGTATGCCTGATCCACAACCCGTAGGAGGCGTTTATTGTAAGACACTATAAATACCCTCTACCTCCCAAGGTATAGGGTTGGAGCTTCAATATCATTTTTCTTTGTTTCACATAGTTCCCAACTCTCTTCCCTTTCTCTCTCTAGAACTTTCTCTCTCTAAACATTTTGTATACGCCTTAAGTGATTATGGTTTGATGTGTTTGTGAAATCCTATATCTTACAATTGGTATCAGAACCAGGTTTGATCACTCATCTTTCATGCTCTTTGTTTTGGTGGATTTCATAAGGTTTTTGGGGTTATAAGTGTTTAGAAGAGTTTGAATCATTTGGTCAATTTCTAGTGTTAAAGCTTGAATTTTGATTGTACTTTTGTGTTTAGGATCATCATATGTGTTTAGGTTTTGAATTGGAAGGCTTAAATCATTGTGGTTTGGTTATTTTTGATTGATAAAGTGGTTCTTTTTGAAAAGTGTACTAAGCGAGTTGAGCTACGGAGTTGAATTTCTTGGAAGCGAGTTGCTTTGCTATTGGAAGCGAGTTGGTTTAAGCGACTTGGCTATTAAGCGAGTTGTATTAGCAGCGAGTTGGTATATGTGACTTGGCTATTAAGCGAGTTGTTTCTTTAAGCGACTTGAGTTTTAAAGCGACTTGGCTATTAAGCGAGTTGTATTGTCAGCGAGTTGTTTTAAGCGACTTGGTGGTTAAGCGAGTTGTCTATGTATGAGACTTGGCTATTTAGCGAGTTGATTCTTTAAGCGACTTGAGTTTTAAGCGACTTGTCTTTTAAGCGAGTTGACTGTTTAGCGAGTTGATACCAAAGCGAGTTGACTGTTTAGCTATTTGTCTATTGAGACTTGTAACTTCTTCGTGCTACAATTTTACGGTTGTTCTTTTGGTTTAGTAAAATCCCGTGAAAGAATCAATTTCCTGGTTTAATCAAAGAATTGTAAAATCCCGTAGAACTTGTAATCATGTCTAACAACATGCCTATTATCGTTTCTATTGTAGCTGAGGACGTTCAAGCAGCAGGATCAGATACTCGTCCACCTATGCTTGACAGAACTGATTATGACTCATGGGCTCAACGAATCAGGTTGTATTGTTTGGGAAAGGAAAATGGGGTCAACATTCTCAAATCAATTGATGAAGGACCTTATCAGATTGAGACTGCAAGAGACATAATTGATACTGCTGCAGATGGAACAATGATCTTTGAGTTAGACAGACCAAAGACATATGATGAGCTCAGTGATAAGGAGAAAAAGAGATTCGATGCTGACATCAGGGCTTCAAACATTATACTTCAGGTCTTCCAAAAGATATCTACAAGCTTATCAATCACAACACTAAAGCCAAGGCGGTTTGGGATAATGTCAAGATGCTTCTCTCGGGTTCTAAATTAACTAAGGAAGACAGAGAATCACCACTGTATGATGAATTTGAGCACTTTAAGATGAAACCAGAAGAAAGTGTCTATGAATATTACGTGAGATTCCACAAGCTTGTGAATGATATGAGGAATATCAAAATGACCATGCCAAATATTCAGCTGAATTCAAAGTTTGTGAACAACATGAATCCCGAATGGCACAAATTTGTTACCTCTGGGAAGCTAACCAAAGGATTGAAGAACACCAACTATGAGCAATTGTATGCCTTTCTTCTTTAGAATGAGAGACATGCTATGTTTGATCGAAGGATTCTTGAACAATTCAAAACTAAACAGGGAGAAACAAGTTCTTCAAATGATTCAACAGCTTTTTACACAAATGTTGGAATTACCACCAAAGCTTCTCAAGTCATACCTACGAGTAACGGTAACTAGAAGCTCATTCCTGATCCAGCATATAAACCTCCAGACTCGAACACAATCATGGAAAACTTCATCAATCAACTGTCTCTCATGGTTAGTCAAAATCTGAATACCACTCCTCACACCAACAATAACCTCAGAACAGCATCCAACCCACACAATCAAGCTACTTTCATAGATGGAAAGGTTATGGTGCAACCAGTTCAAGGTAGGCAGTATGAACAGGGAAGAGGTGGAGTAGGTGGAGGGTATGTGACCAATCAGAATCGTGGGAGAAATGCCAATCAGGGACAAGTGAAGCCAGTCAAGTGCTACAACTGTGCTGGTGATGGACACATTGCAAGGAACTGCACATCTCCAAAACACCCTCAAAATGCATAATACTTCAGAGACAAGATGTTGCTTGTGCAAGCTCAGGAAAATGGTGTTGTGTTGGATGAAGAAGAGTTGTTATTTCTTGCAGAAGGGAATGCTAAGACATATGATGCAGATGTGGATGAGCAGCCAATTCAAGAAATGGGTCACAATCATCAAAATGCCTTTCAATTTGCCGATTGTGATGCATATGACTCTGATGTCGATGATGAACCTACTGCCCAGACAATCTTCATGGCTAGAATTTCTCCAATGGTGTCTCTAAAGGTCTCATCATCTAAGCAAGCTGGTCCATCCAAAGAATCAATCATCTCAGAGGTATTAAAATTATATGATGAAGTTGATGAGCAAAAGATACATGATAAAGTGCAATCACATGAAACTTGTGAAACAAATATTGTTAATATGGGTAATAGTAATATTGTCCCATATGATCAATATGTGATCTAAAGTGAAAGTGTGATTGAACCAAGTGATGCATCTTCTGCAGTCAATGATGACTATGTTTTTGATGAATTCACTCCATGTGCCCCTGATGATTCTATTATCTCTGAACTTAATGCCTATAAAGAACAAGTTGCCATTTATGAACAATGCGCTAAGTTTGAGTTAACCACTCGTGAGCAGGACATGGATGACCAAATGCGTACTATTATTAGAAAAAGTTGCTTTAGGGAAGAAATACTAAGACGAGCTAGATTCCTTAAAAGAAAAGCTTAATAAAACGGCTAAGCAAAAACAAGAACTTCAAGAAAATGTGAAAGTGCTTAAGCAGGAGTTTAATGCTAAGGAATCAAAACTTTTAAATGAATTTTCCAACCTAAAAACTTTGAAAAACAAACTTGAAAACAAATTGTACGTACAAGGAAACACCATTCAGACTGCTCACATGATCACTAAGCATAGAGTTCTAAGTGACAAACATAGTGTTGCATTAGTTGATGAACCAAACCCTGAGGCTTGTAAAAAAGCTAGAGAAGCACAGAAGGTAATTTATGATGGCTATGAAATCCTTAAGCCTAGACAGAAACCTAGTTGCGTTGAGAACACTGAGGAAGATAAGTAGTTAGAAGAAGTCAGTAGAAAGAAATTGGATGAAAAACTTAAGAGCCCTTCATGCATAGAAAAGAAAATCAGTTATAAAACACCCAACTATGCTAAGGATAATTGGATTGCATTTAACAAGTTTAGACCTCAAACACAGTTGACCCCTGAACAAGTGTTCTGGAAAAAGGATATGGACATGAAAAAAGCTGATGAGTTTGTTGAACAGAATCCCCCATGTAGGAGAATGCTTCTTGCCACTGTATATCCCCCCAATACACCAATGCATTTAGTTCCTACATCTATTCCTCAGTCAGTATGTCATCTATCAATTATTTGTAGATTTTGAGAAGACATGTAAGAAAAGGATCACACCTACTGGGATAACTGAAAGGGAGAGGGGTTTTGAGCAAACTAAAAAATGCTATTTAACTGAGGTCTTGCCATTCTTTAAACAATTAAAAGGTCAATTTGAGAGTCTTAAAAAGGGGATGGATTCAGATATTAAAGAAATGGAAAAGGAATTTGATGTAATGATAGTTGAGGTCAATGACTATGAGCGAGAATTAAAATATAATGAGATTGAGAGGAAAAACTTGCATACCTTAAATGAAAATCTGATTTCTGAATGTATCACTCAAGATGTGTTTTACACTACCACGAATTGTTCAATTAATGCATCTCAATTTCATGAATTATCTGTTGCTCTGAAAGTCTCACATGATCGTGTCATTGAGCTTGAGAAAACTAACTCTAAATTGCATGAAAAATTTGAACGGGATGATCATGATAACCTGGTGAAACAGTTTTCTAAATTGGAAGTTGAGCATCTTGCTTTGCAATTAAAATATCAACAACTAAAAGAAAATGTTCAAACCTCAAATTTCAAGACATCCTTGGATGCTCCTGAATTTGATGCAGTTTTTGAAATCAGCAAACGTGATGAACAGATTCGAGCTCATTGTAACACGATCAAAAAAATGAGAACCCAAATTTCACAATTAAAGGGTGAAAAGAACAATGTGACAGGCTCCCAAATGCCTCCTCCTTTAGATTCTCAGAGTTCTCAGACTTTTCATCTTCAAAACTTGGTTAATATTCTACAAAAGGAAAATGAGAGTTTTCTAGAAGAAAATGAAAAGGTGAAACAACACTTTAAAGAGTTATATGATTCAATGAAAGTCACTCGTGACAAAAACAACGAAATAATAACGTCTTTACAAAAGGAAATTGAGAATCTGAGGAGTCAGGTAAAAGGGAAAATGCCACTTGTCTTTAATGAGAATGTTGTATCAAAGTCATCTACAGACTCTAAATATACTGTGACTGTTAAATACATTCCTCCTCATCTTAGAAATAACAAACTTGGGTTTTATAACTATTTCGCTTACCTTAAGAATAGTCTAGAATGTCTTCGAGAGATTGTAGAAGAGGATTTCATAAATAAGCCACTAGCTAGAGAAATTAGGTTTGCTTGCATTTAGGCCAAACGATCTCAAGAGCTGTTAGTATGTTTAAGAGCAACCTGCCTCAAATCTTTTTTTGAGAAAGGTAAAGCTGTGATGCCTTGTTCTATGCCTAGCATTAAGAAAGTGAATTTTAATGTGCCTTCAACTAGCTCAGATCCCAGCACTTCTAAACCTGTAATGCACAAGGTAGCGCAACCAACTAATGTTCCCAAAATTCCCTTTACAGGAGTAATCAGTGACACAAAAGCAAGCGGGTCAAAGCCTCCAGGCAATACAAAGCATGATAGGACCTCACAAGCTAAGAATGTGCAATGGAAGAAAGTAGAAGACCACCCTAGGAACATTAAGTTTGAGTTGAATAAAACGAATCATGTTGATTCTAGTATTAGCTATAAGCGTACTGTATTTAATTCGAATTCTGCTACTTTTGACAAAACATGTAATGATGATTGTTTGGTTTCTGTTACTAATCATGAATGTGGTGTGAATGAGTTGATTAATGCTGTTAAATGCCCTGTTAAGATAGTGAATACAAAAAATCAAGTTAAGAAGGCTAGAAAGCAATGGCGGAAGAAGGTTAGAAAACATTGGAAACCCACAGGAAGGAAATTTAGTAACATAGGTTATCATTGGATACCTACTGGCCGCAAATTCAATCTTAATGAGATGTGCCCTAATTTATCTAGATCAATGCCCATTAGAAAATGGATGCCTACTGGTAGAACTATTCCTTTAAGAAGTGAACATACTTTGAATAGGTCAAATACGGACACTAGCATTGCATCTATCCCTGATGATTCCATTGTTTCTACTTCTAATGTGGGTGTTCCAATCACTGTTACTAACCAAATGGAACCCATTCTTGCATGGGGATCCCAATTATCCAGTTATCCATTCTTGTTTGTGTTCAGTTGCAGATCGTTCAAATCGTTCTGTGGTACTTGGACTCAGGCTGTTTCAAGCATATGACTGGAGACCGGTCGCGGCTCATGAACTTCGTAAGTAAATTCATCGGGACTGTTAGATTCGGGAACGATCATTTTGATGCAATTATGGGTTATGGAAATTATGTTGTTGGTAAAAGTGTAATCTCCAGGGTATATTATGTTGAAGTTCTTGGTCATAACTTATTTTCTGTCGTCAATTTCTGTGATTCTGATCTTGAAGTAGCCTTCAGAAAACATACTTGTTTCGTTAGAGAACTTGATGGTGTGGAACTTTTAAGAGGAACACGAGGTTCAAACCTATACACCATCTCTAACGAAGATATGATGAAGTCTTCTCCAATTTGCTTGTTGTCAAAGGCTTCAAAAACAAAGTCATGGTTATGGCATCGTCATCTCAATCACTTGAACTTCGGCACCATAAATGATCTCTCCAGAAAGGACTTAGTAATAGGCTTACCTAGACTAAAGTATTAAAAGGATCATCTTTGTTCAGCATGTCAATTGGGAAAAATCAAGAAGTATGCCCACAAACCCAAACCTACGAACTCAGTTATGGAAGTTCTACATACCATTCACATGGATTTATGTGGACCCATGAGAGTGCAGAATATTTTTGGGAAGAAATATGTGTTAGTTGTGGTTGATGATTACTCTCGATTTACTTGGGTTAAGTTCTTGAGGAGAAAGGATGAAACTCCAGATATCATCATCAAACTTATCAAAAAACTGCAGGTTCGACTTAACAAAACTGTCAGAATCATCCGAACAGACAATGGAACTGAGTTTGTTAACAAAGAACTTAGTGAGTTTTATGAAACTGTTGGAATCAGTCATCAAAGAAGTGTTCCACGAACTCCTCAACAGAACGGTGTAGTTGAAAGACAAAATCGAGATCTTGTGGAAGCCGCTAGAACAATGCTGATTTACTCAAAGGTTCCTATGTTTCTCTGGGCTGAAGCCATTGCCACTGCATGCTACACTCAAAATCGATCCCTTATTCACACTTCTCATGAAAAAACTCCATATGAACTTGTCCACAATCGAAAACCTAATCTTTCATTCCTTCGTGTGTTTGGTGCATTGTGTTATCCAACTAATGAGGGGTAAGACTTAGGCAAACTTAAAGCTAAAGCGGACATTGGAGTATTTGTAGGATATGCACCAAGCAGAAAAGGATACCGAATCTACAATAAAAGAACCTAAAATATCATGGAAACAATTCACGTTACGTTCGATGAGCTGACTGGTCAAATGGCTCCAGGACAACCCAGTTCTGGACCCGCATCATCAAGTAGTCCCATCAGTTCTACTCTTGTATACGATTCTTCGCCAGTAACTCCTTATGTACCTCCTTCAGAAGATGACTTGAAGAAACTGTTTGATCTAATGTTTGATGAACACTATGAGCCAATTGCTATTGATCTGCCAATTCCATCAACAGAGGCTGCTCCTATCCGTGTCAATGAAGTTAACCCTTTTTTAGGAATTAGAAATTCTATTGTGAAGCATCAGTCACCCCAAGTATAATCTAGCTTAAGTTAGCTCGTAGACATATCGTTTATTATGTTAGTTGTTAGTCAGTTATTAGCGTAGTTTAGTTTAGTGCAACACCGTGGAGGAAGGACGGGTCTTTACCTATTGTATGCCTGATCCACAGCCCGTAGGAGGGTGTATTACTTTGTATAAATAGCCCTCTCCCCACAAGGGAGTGGGTTGGATGTTCATTTGGAATCTAACCTTCCATGAGTTTCTCTTACTAGAATATCCCACTTTCTCTCTCTAAAACCATATACCTATACGCCTATATTTGTGATTGCTTGTGTGTTTGAGAAATCCAATATGTAACAAATGGTATCAGAGCCATGGTTTAATCATCTCTCTTACATATCCTTGGATTTCTAGTGGTTTTAGATGGTTTTTGAGTTTGAGAAAGTTTAGTGATTTTTGCATCATTTAGATCATTTCTTGTGTTAAAGTTTGAATTTTGAGTGTACCTTTGTGTTTAGAATCATTGTAAGTGCTTGGGTTTTAATTTGGAAAGCTTGAATCACTGTGGTTGGGCTTGTTTTGGATTGAAAAGTGTGGTTTTGAAGTTTTTCATGGTAGCGACTTGAGTCTCGGAGTTAAATTTCTTCGTAGCGACTTGCTTCAGTAATTTTTAGCGAGTTACAGTGTTAGTCGTAGCGACTTGTCTATTGAGACAAGCCGACAAACAGTACAAGTTAGTGGATTCTCCACTACGGCTAGCGACTTGGAGGGGTAGCGACTTGCTTTCATTATTTCTAGCGACTTGTACTTTTAGTTCTTAGCGAGTTGTTCCTTAGCAACTTGACTGTTTAGCGATTTGGTACCATAGCGATTTGTGTTCAGCGACTTGGGTCTTAGCGACTTGGGCTTAGCGACTTGATTCACTGTAACTTGAGGTTTAGCGAGTTGCTACCTAGCGACTTGGGGATTAGCGACTTGGTTCTAATTTTTCAAGCGACTTGGTTTTATTGTTCTTGGCGAGTTGTTCTATTAGCGACTTGTCTTTATAGCAATTTGGTGAATTGATGCAAGTTACTCATATCTAATATCCATCAACACAATGTCTTACATCACTGACCCTTTAATCTCCAAAGTGCTTGAACTTTATGATACCTCACAGAACAATGAAATTGGTTGCTATTCAAAATGTTCTACCTTGATTGATTCAGCAATTTATGATCAAAACACTTCACAATCTGAGTCAAAATTTAAAGAGTCACACTTGTTAATGACACATGATGCAAGGCAAATGGAATGTAACATTAAACCCTTTCAACTACTTCATCAGCACCTCAAACAACTATTATCCACAGACATGGATCGTACATGCAGTGCTCTCCTTCGTCAGATCTACCCACTTTAACAAGAACCGTGCTACTGAACTTAAAGAAACTGAGGCTTCAAATTACCAAAAGGAAGGTATCAAATGATGATTCTAATGCAGCTCTTCAAGTAATCTTCAATCAATTTCAATCATTTATCAAGGGAGAATATTCCTCAGATTTTGATCATGACTTGACTGGAACTTCATTCAAGAAACATACTGGAATGGAAATTCATGAGTTCATAAACACATTTATTCAACTTATGGGTAATATGGAAATATACATTAAGGAAGCTGCTCAAGAGAATGATTATTTGAATGAGTTGAATGGGTGTCAATTTAAGTTAAGTGAAGGTTGTGATATGTTGGGCAATGGATCAGTTGAAAGAATGGATGATGCCGAATGCAGAATTTCAGTTGCAAGAAAGGATGATGAAGCCGACTGTACTGAACACAAAGGCTCAGAGTCAGAAAAGCTTGAAACAGCTTACATGACAACTCCTGTTATGCATGTGGTGAATATTGATGACATATCTGCAAATGAACAGGTTTCATGCGATGAGGTACCCTTAACTTATCAACATAATGCATGTGCTAATGTACCTGATCAATTTGTTCCTAACTCTGAACATGATATTGTTAAATATGTCATGGTTGAACCTGAATCTAAAATTGTTAAAACTAATGACATGATTGAAAAAGGGGTTTATGATGAACTTTCAAACAAATACTCAATTCTTGAAAAACATTGTATTTCCTTGGAAATTGCAATACAACAAAAAGAAGAAAGTTTTCTTGCTGCAAAACCTTGCATTAATCAGGAATTCCCAAAATTTCGAGAATTTTTTGAAATTAACCACTTAAAAACCCAGATTCATGACAAAGATTCAACCATATGCAATCTAAAATTACAACTCTCAGATGTGCATAAGAATGATTATCATGGGATGAACAATCCTAATCATGAGATGAGTGGTACGCTTAAATCTAGGAATGATGAATTGGCTCTATGTGTGTCCAACCTAGTGAGGGAAAATGAGTCATTAAGAATGAACTTAGTAGAGAAAAATTCCATGTTGATAGATCAAACTAACTCCTTGTTGGCAGACATTGATGCTCTCAAAGCCCAAGTTCAGGATAAGAGCTTCACTATTGTTGCATTAAAAAATGAGCTTAGGAAATCTATTGGAAATAGGGTGAACACTAAGTTTGCAAAACCATCAACCTTGGGAAAACCAATTATTCAGAACAACTCAAAACATACTGTAGTTAGGCCGCCCAATGCTTTTAGAACTGAAAGATTTAAACCATCAAAATCTAAGTTTGCTTCCCAAGTTGATGCGAATACTGTTTTGTCAAAACCAGTCACTTCACTATTTCATTCCGATATGATGAATAACAAACCCCAGTTTAATGTTCAATGTCCTAAGATCATGAATACTAGGAGTTCATCTAGTTCTCATAAGAAGCATCAAATGGCTGATCAATCCCCTAAGAAGCAAACTAATTACAAAAGGACCAATATTCAAAACAGGGAAGTGCCTACATCCAAATCTACTAGCAGTTGTTTCAAATGGATTCCCACTGGTAGATTATTTAAGTTTTCAGGATCCAAACAGACTTACATACCTAGATCTTGCCTTAAGTGGATGCCCACATGAAAGCTCTTCAAGAATATTGAACCTAAAGGGATTTCTATTAATGACACTCCTAGATCAAATTGTGCAACATCCAGTAGTGAGGTTACTCATGTCACTAACCCATCTATCTGCAATACTACATGTGTTACTAGTGGAAAGTGTCCTCAGTCTTTTTCAGGTACAATGCTCAATTCAATCATGAACATCATGACTTGGTTTCCATCAGAAATGAAGATTGCTCACTCAGGAATTGTAGCTTGCCAGAATTGATGTACCTCGTACTTTGACTCCTGTTCAACCTGAATCAGGACTCGTTCTCTTAAATCAGTGTACAAATTAGTTTTCTGTTAAAAAAAATCAATAAAAAAAATCAAAATTTTCTTAATTAATTAAATCATTTTTTTCTTTACACACAATCTGATAAAAGATATATCTCCTGTTATCGATAACATCTACGGTCCTAGAAATGTCATTCAATAATGACACGGGATCATAGATGAAGTTCGAACGAAAGATATACTCTTGTTTTAAAACAGGGGGTTAGAATTCAATCAATGTTCACTGGTGACATTGATTGAGGGGGAGAATATTTCAAGTTATCTCGTTATCTCTGTTTCTCTTTGCACCATTGTTTGACATGTATTATGTGCTGATGCATGTTTAAGTCTAGCTTCGTTATGTCCTCTATGCTAGTTTGCTTATCTATGATATGTCACTTTTGGGTACTTATCATATTATTCTACATGTTTTTGAAACTGTATTTGCATGATATCTGATTAGCTCATGGTCTGAAAGTGTTAATAGTACACAATTTGAAAGATAGCGACTTGCTTTAAATAATTTGATAGGTAGCGATTTGTCCTTTATTGTTACTAGCGAGTTGCTTATTTTGCACAAGTACAGGTACTAAATGTGTTAACTTTGTAAACCTGAAATATCACTCCTTATCCCCTAGCGACTTGTCTCACATTTAAATAGTTTCAAAAACTCTCAAAAGATTTTCTTTCTCTCGTGACTTCTTGCTAGCGATTTGTGTGTGGTAAGGTTTATGTTAATCATTTTTTGTCTCAAAACATGTGAATTATATGCATCCCCTGACTCATTTTCCTTAAACAGATTCCACTGCTCTTGATCCTCGTCATTTGCTCTCCTTACTTAGGTTTGTGAAATGGATTCATGTAATGAATCATTTGACATGTATGTTGATGGATTAGGTGTTGTTTGGATAGATGTATTTTTGCATTTGCTTGTATTAATGGGTCTTTGAGCGAATTGTTCAATCTCTCGTATGAGGTTTGTGTGGGTTGTGTTACTGATTTTTTTTGTGGTTATGGACTGATTGTACTTGTTCATTATAGCAGTTTGATGGTGTTAATATAATGGTTACATATGTTGATTGGATTGAGGTGTTAAGCGAATGCTATGACGTGTTCTTGGTAGCGACTTACCTGATATGCTAGTGTTCTTGGTAGCGAGTTGGTTCGTAAATTCATCATGGAGAGTTGTGTTATCTGAATACACTCTTGCTAGCGACTTAGTGATTTGATGTGTAGCGACTTGGCCTTGTTTCTTTTGATTACGACTTGTCTTTACAAGTTAGCGACTTAGTGATTTGATGTGCAGCGACTTGGCCTTGTTTCTTTTGATAGCGACTTATCTTTACAAGTTAGCGACTTAGTGACTTGATATGTAGCGACTTGGCCTTGTTTCTTTTGATAGTGACTTGTTTTGTCAAACTGTGTAAAGCAACTTGATGTAATTATTTCATGCTAGCTACTTGGTACAAGTTTACTTGTAGCAAGTTATCTTGACAAAATTTCTCTTAGCGACTTGCTATATCATTTTTAGTCCAAGAAATTTGTATCTGGTTCCTCTTGCAGCAACTTGATTTGACAACTTGTTTCTCTAGATCTGTTATAACAATTCCATAATAGCAACTTGTTTCATGAAACCCTATTATAGCAACTTTGTTCTTCACAATTTTGACTCAAAACAAATTGTATCTTGAAAAACTTTGTCAAAATGATTTGTTACTTTGAAAATTACTATTGCTACTTAATCTATTTCCTAAGCATGTCAATCTGCTTATTGGTAATCCATCTTGTATGCTACTTGTTGTGCTTATTGATAATAAGGAAACATTAAAATTTGTTCAACTAGCCACATCTAAACTAACATGCTCTCAATCATTGTTATTGTATGTGTGTATCTTTAGATCATCAATGGCAAACACAACCTCATCTGAGAACCTTGCTACCTCTGCTCCACCCACAGTTCTTACAGACAATGAAATTATTCCAGTAGACAAATGGGTAGAGATTGGGAAAAGTAACTGTTATGTGGACATGGAAAAGATTCAACAAAATCCAATCTTCAAGGTGGCTATTGATATTCTTAAAAACACTAATTTCTTCAGTGCCATGACCAAGCAATGCACTATACCTTCCATTTACCTACAACAATTTTGGAACACCATCACATGGGACAAGATCACTGCCACTTATTCCTGCAAGCTTGATGATAAGGAATTTGAAATCACATCTGACATTCTCAGCAAGGCCCTAGGAATCACACCCTGTGACCCCACCATACGATCTGCCCCTCCACCTAGTGCGGAAGAGCTAATAGTCTTTCTGATTGGTTTGGGTTATCAAGTTGGCATATCAAGGGCTTCAGATATCATCACTGGACACATGTATCAACCCTGGAGAGCCATAACTACCATTCTCAACTGATGCTTATCTGGCAAAACCTCAGGGTTTGATAAAGTAAGGATACCTATTCTGCAAATCCAATGGGGTCTCGTCAATGGGGTGAACATTAATGTCTCGGAACATATTTGGGAAGAATTCTCATTGTCAATGAACAAATTTATCACCGATAGAACAAACGTTCAGAATCAAGCTCAATGAAGAAAGAAAGTACACAAACTTGTGATTCCTAGCATCTGATTCTCGAAGCTTGTTATCCAGTACTTGCAACAGACTCATAACTTCGATCCTAGGAGTGAATCAACCCTCCATAATGCTAAGGATGAATTTGTTCTGGGTAATCTCAAATACATTGCCATAGGTGTTAATAAGGAAATCTTTAGATTGCCCATTCCTGATATTCTTCTCACAGATGATATTAAGAAGACTGACCACTTCAAATTATACAAGAAAAGGGCATCCAGATCCAATGTTGAAGACTCTCCCATTCCATCACAATCCAAAGCTACAAAGTCCACTTCCAGTACAAAGACCACATATGCTGCCCTTCCCAAGAAGAGACGTGACAGATCACAACCTAATGACACTTCAGCACAGAAGTAGAAAAGGAAGAAGAAAGAAGTTGGTAAGGGGAACGTTGAAGGAACTGAGGCTTCAAGGGGAGATACAAATTTGATTGATGAAGACATGGCTGCTTTGCAACTAGGAATTAAACAAAGCCTTGAAAGCCAGAACATGAGACCACCAGTGAGAGGAGTTACAATAAGAGAACCTGAGCCTGCATCACGACAAACAACTCCTCCCACTCACGACAAAGGAAAAGGGATTGCTGGAGCAGATGCTGAACAAGCTGCTCAAATGCTATTGAACATCTCTTCTCCATCTCCTAAAACCACTACCCAATTTGAGCTAAGGAAAAGAAGTGTTGAATCATCTTCAGCCCAAGAACAAACTGGAGTGGAAAAGGAGGTATCCGAAACACAAGAAGAAACTCCTGTATCAAGTGATAACCAATCTGATCAGAATGATGATGAAGTGTTGTAAAAAGACTCACAGGATAACCCTGAGTCAAGATCTGATGAACCAGGCATATGGAGGAACCGAACATGTCTACTGACTCCCTTTCCTCATTGAAGAATTTAGATACAGACTTCTTTTTTGGTGATCAGTTCATTAATGACAAACCCACAGACACTGAGACTTATAAGCAAGATAATGAGAAAGAGGATGCAGAGTCCATGTTTACAGTCGACATACAGCAAGACACTTCAACCATTCCTCCTATGTCAACACCTTCTCATGCAACCGCACTTCCACTCCCCAAACCTGCTCAAACAATCACATCTCCACCACCTGAACCTTCTAGAGATCTATCTCTTGAACCAGTGGTTGTAGTCACTGACACGGAATCTCCACCGGCTTCACCACCTCAAATACTTACATCTGATCAATTGCTCGACAAAGCAGTGAAAAGAATTGAAGCTCTAGAGAGACAACTGCCAAAATCTGTCAATGCCCTCGAGAATCGTGTCCATAGGTTGGAGCACCTTAACTTTGATGAAGGGGTAGCAGACGCCATTGAAGGCGAAGTTAAGGATGCTGTAGAATGGGAAATACAGGTTCCACTGCTTCAACGATTCAAGGACTTGCCCATTGCTGATATGAGAGCTATTTTGGCAGATAAGATGTACGATGCTAATGAGCACAAGGATGAGGTACATAAGAAGCTATATGAAGCACTTGAAGAATCAATTAGACACAAAAATCATGTATAGTTTTTGAAGGACATTGGAGAAAGGGAAGCTAAGAAGAAAAGGAGGACTGTGGTGTTGGAGAAGTTGCGTAAAGGTCTTAAAGATCCTCCTCCTCCACCGCCTCCAACTGGTGGAGCTGGTACTTCTGGTAATGGTGGATCTTCTGGAACGACCACTACACCTCCACCACAACCACCATCATCACCACCAAAACCTTCAAATCAACCCAGTTCATCCAGTAATCAAGGAACTCATAAGAAATCTGCAGCTTGGACCACCGTTGATTCAAGGTTCACACCAACATCTTCTACTATTCCAGAAGCTCAAGTACTTCATGAAGAATCTTATGTCATGGCAGAGTCAGAATCTGATGACGATGATGCATCCACAAAACATATCCCCAAGCCATCTCAAGATGATTGGTTTGATGCATATGTTTCGGGTGAACGCTCTAAAACCACTAGAGTTGCACCCTCTAAAGACATGACTCAAAGCTAGCTCACTGAAGAGAGACCTCAAACTCTAGAACCTTCATGGTTCATCCCAGAGTCTGACACTGATGACTCCTGACAACAACTGGCCTCAACAATCACTACCAACTATGAAGCCCCAGCTGAGGACTCACTTCTTCACATCACAGGAGATATGGGCAGCTTTATGAAGTGGTTTTGTGAACAGAAGGGAATCTCGTCCATCACTCCAAAGGATCTTGAAGGACAAGCATTCAAAATTGTCAAAGTCTTTCACTCAGATGCCAATCAGCTTCAATACCAGATGGAAGAATGTCATAAGATGCTAAGTAATCAAGTCAGTGAGCAGATTAGCCATTTCAATGTGAACAAGCCTCTTCCTCTCGGTGGTGAACCTGGACTAATGACCATTCAGTTTGAGTTCTTCTTCAACCATGACCGGGACTATCTATGTGCTCGTACATCTAAAAGAATACCAGCTTTATCAATTTCAAAGATGAAAGCTGCTACCTACACAGATCCGGGTCTTGAGCAGATGGTACCTAATCAATTCTGGTCTGACAAAGAACATGTGTATGACATCGAGGCTTCATATGGCATTTCTCATTGGTGGTTTAAAAAGAAGAAATTCTACATTGAAAGACATGGAGCTGATAAAAGACGCAAAGCTGTTCGATCCAAGCTGAGGATTCTAAGTGTTGTCAATATAGAAATCTTCCCAATCTATGGTTATGATTATCTGAAGAAGATTGTTCTTCGAAGAGCAGACTTGAAAGATCACGTGATAGAAGAAAACGACTTCAAACATCTGCTGCCAAATGACTTTGAAGATCTCTATCTTCTGAACCTTCAAGGACACCTTAACCATCTACCTGTTCGTGAGAAGAAAGCTCTCTCTGCAGCTGTCAATCTCTGGATCAGAGGCTTGGTCATTCGAAAAAGAGTTGAGGATTTTCAGCTAGGAATGGAAAGCTACCAGACCCGCGTCAACCTTACAAGACCGCAATGGGAAGCCTCAGGACTTGAATTTCATCACGAATATAAAGTGATTGACACTCCTAGAGCCATCATCTTTACCGACAGATACGGGTCAAGAATGCTAATGAGGCTATGCGAGCTATACAAGTTCAGTGATGGTACACTCAGGATGGTCGAACAAGAATTAAACTCAAGAGTGAAGGAAATCAAAATTGACATGAAGCCGTGGAACAAAACAAAATTCTGGTCGGAACAGGATTTAAAGATGTGTTAAGAGTTTGTGGCTGCAATTGGTAGAAGACTTAAGACTAGAATGATTTATCGCAGCCTTGAAAGTTTTGTGGGTGGTAGACTTCGTGAAGGTCACTACAAGCTGCTTCAAAGAACTGAATGAAGACATCTTCCGGAAGTAGCTTCTGTTTTGTATTTTTGTTATGTAAAATGTGGTGTATGTAATATGAACGACTATAATGTATGTAGTAGTGATAGGTTATGTATTGTGGTTTCCCTTTTATCTAAAAGGGAACTTCAGTGTAGTCCACTTCAGATCATATAAAACCGGACACATTTTTCTCCTACAAAGTTTTATTTCATACATATTAAAATAACTTGAGATCCAAAATCTCAAAGGATTTGAAATTTTTGATCGGGGGAGAAAATGTGATATAAATATGAAAGATGATAAAAGGTGACCATTTCTGTCTCAAAGTGCATACTGCTCTCTAATATATGCTAAACTCTTTTTGAATCTCGAAGCATATATTGAGGGGGAGCATTTTAAAACAAATAAAAACCTTCAAGGTACAAAAACTTCTATGTTTTAACATAATGTACCTTGATTGTGTGTTGAATGGTTTCTAAATGTTGGTAATTGTGGTTGTACTTAAAAAGATCTCTTTCCTCTATGTGATAAAATGTTTTCAAATATCCTATGCACATATTGAGGGGGAGAATTTACCAAGAAAATCAAATGGCCTTTTCTAAGGAAATTGTGATCAAGAAATTATTTCAAGAAATTATTTCAAAGAACTCTTGCCTCCATGTGCTAAACAATTTCAAGATCATATGCACATGTTGAGGGGGAGCATTTCTAAAATGATCAAAACTATTAAGGTACAAAATGCTTTGATCTCGTATCACAAGTACCTTGATTATTTTTCCAAATGCTTTTTTAATTGGTTTCGAGATGGAAAGAACTGTACCAAAGGACCGACCCGTTTACTTTATGCATTGGAGTTATAAGGATGGTAAGGTTAGGTATTAGTTCCCACGATCCGCCAGAACCAGAGGGATCTACCCAGGGACAATCCACTAGATAGTGTAGAGTCCTTAGGTATGATGAAAAAAGGAGAAAAGTGAGATATGGGAAGAGTTCGTACTGAGATAGAGCTAGAACTGGAATAAACCCAACAAGGTTCTAGTAATGAAGTCTCGGTAAGCACTGAAGGGGTTGAAGAATGAAAAAGAAATAAAAAAAGGGTGAAAAGAAATAGCCCTCCATTAATTCAACCTTAGGGCAGAAACCGGGTTCAATACATATGCTACTGGTGGTTACCAAGGTAACGCCGGTATTGAATATAAGACGTCATGGACCCAGTGACACACTGCACTACAACTTCCCAAACTACTCAAGTTCCTCTTAAAAGGGCTTGTTTCATTCTCACGGGGAACCGGAATTATCTATCAACTTTCTCCTAGAGATTGTTGATATTGAAGAAGGAGACCCTCTCCCTAGTCTCCGACATAGGAACCAAATGTGCACTATTGAGTCTAGAGCCACGAGATCATCAAATAAATCTCATTAGGACACTGTCTATGAAGACTCTCTGTTTCACACAATGTGGAAAGAGAGATTATATCTTATGAGTCCTACGCATTATCCTTGTGGTATTGCCAGAACATCTGAGTGATATGCAAACATATTCACAATGAAGATGGAAAGCCTTCTGGAGCCAACATCAAACAAGCTCCTGGTGGGTGGCATGTGAGATCTATCCAATAGATCAACCATGTGACAACTGAACAGAAACAATGGGGCGATTCATAATTATGATTCAATCCTGGTTCAGGTTATGGATTGACGGATACCTTTGAAAAACCAGTCGTTGTGCTTAAAAATATTTTCTCTAACACATCGACTGTGTATTAATGTTTCAAAAATTAAAAGGTATTTATGATTGATAATTGATTTTTCCTAAAACCTTCGTCGTATTGCAAAAACACTTTATTGAGCAGTACACGATTATTTTTCAAATCTCTTTTCATCAATCAGTGAATCTCATATTCGCTGGTTCACTCACTCCATGTTGTCTTCTTTGAGACGTTCCGGTTTGAGAACGCATAGAGCAGCTGCGAAACCCTGTCAAGGAGATTCTTCAGAATTATACCTGATCACAGGCAATACATGTACTGATCAACGGGGAACCGTGGGCCGTGTACCTTAATTCAACGAAAGTGATCAAAGGCACTTTCATGCGCTTTATTGCTAACTGTTGTATGCAGGTACTCCCGACGCTTGCAGCTGATCAGAATGGAGAGGTCAATCCATAGCCGCATGCTCACACATTACATTCATTTCAAAAGAAATCATGATTAGTGCATCAATGGCTATGATATTCTCATTTCATGCTTCTGCTACGCTGCTGCCAATATCATGAATCAACGAAAGCTTCCGCTACTCTGATGAGAAGATATCATGATCCAGAATATGAGCATGTCGGTCCAATTGTCACAACAACATATGCGGGCAACACAACAATGGGTGATGCTGAGATTAACTGTGGCTGATGATCTCTATTAAAGCTCAAAGGTCATCAATGTGGATCAGCTCAATAACCTCCACGAAACATGCATTGTAGTTGAACAATGATGAAATCACCACTGAAGCACAAAGTTTGAATACTCTGATGTTTTGATGTCTACGAGCTCAAGATTAAAGATTAAAATAAAATGCTATGATTCACAATGTAAATTATGGAGTGACCTCCCTTAGGGGGAGATTGTTAGGAATTGGAAATTATATTGTGAAGCATCGGTCACCCCAAGTATAATCTAGCTTAAGTTAGCTCGTAGAAATATCGTTTATTATGTTAGTTGTTAGTCAGTTATTAGCGTAGTTTAGTTTAGTGCAACACCGTGGAGGAAGGATGGGTCTTTACCCATTGTATGCCTGATCCATAGCCCGTAGGAGGGCGTATTACTTTGTATAAATAGCCCTCTCCCCACAAGGGAGAGGTTTGGATGTTCATTTGGAATCTAACCTTCCATGAGTTTCTCTTATTAGAATATCCCACTTTCTCTCTCTAAAACCATATACCTATACGCCTATATTTGTGATTGCTTGTGTGTTTGAGAAATCCAATATGTTACACACTTCAGTTTCTATGTCGTTAAGTCAAGAAGCGCCTGCTGCTGATCACTCTGTCTCATCAACAAATCATCAATCATCGAGTGTACATCATGGAATTGCTTCTGGCACCCTTGATGGAGAGAATCCCTTTTCTAATCCTGAAGATGCCCCATTTGAAAACATATTTGCTCCTGAATCACCATTAGAACCATCTTCATCAGGAGAAATTGACTCTGCTACTTCAGTTCCTCAACAACAACCACACGAACACCTTAGGAAATGGACACATGATCATCCATTGGACAACATCATTGGAAATCCCTCTCGTCCAGTATCCACACGTAAACAACTTGCAACTGATGCCTTATGGTGCTTCTTCAACTCCATACTATCCAAGGTCGAACCAAAAGATGTTAAAACTGCCATGAATGAAGACAGCTGGTTCAATGCCATGCAAGAAGAAATTCATGAGTTCGATCGACTAGATGTATGGGAATTAGTACATGCTCCTGACTGTGCTATGATCATTGCTCTAAAGTGGATCTTCAAAGTAAAACTTGATGAGCATGGTGATGTTTTAAAGAACAAGGCTCGATTGGTTGCAAAAGGATACCGTCAAGAGGAGGGTATTGACTTTGAAGAATCATTTGCTCCAGTTTCTCGTATCGAGGCAATCAGAATCTTCTTGGCTAATGCTGCAAGTAAGAATATAGTAGTCTATCAGATGGATGTAAAGACGGCTTTCCTTAATGGAGATCTTAAAGAAGTTGTATACGTCAGCCAACCTGATGGCTTAGTGAATCCAGAGCATCCTACTCATGTCTATCGCTTGAAGAAGGCTCTTTACGGTTTGAAGCAAGCTCCAAGGGCATGGTATTATACGCTATCAAATTTTCTTCTATCTACTGGATTCAGCAAAGTAGCAGTTGATCCGACATTTTTCACCAGAAAGTCAGGCAAACATTTAATTCACGTTCATATTTATGTTGATGACATTATCTTTTCCTCGACTGACCCCAATGAATGTGACCGTTTTTATAAGGAGATGGGCTCCAAATTTCAAATGTCAATGATAGGATAAATGTCATTTTCTTGGGATTGCAAATTTCACAAAGTCCCGGAGGCATTTTTATTAATCAATCTAAATATGCAAATGAAATTTTAAAGAAATTTGGATTTGACACTTGTGACACCATTGACACTCCCATGGTAGAACGTACCAAACTGGATGAGGACCACTCAGGGATCATGGTAGATCAAATGAAATATCGAAGTATGATTAAATCCCTGATGTACCTCACAGCCAGTAGACCTGATATTCTGTTCGTTGTATGCATGTGTGCTAGATACCAGGCTAAGCCTACCAAAAAGCACCTTGAAGCGGTTAAACGGGTCTTTCGGCATCTCTAAGGAACCATCAACATGGTTCTTTGATACCCGAAGGACACCGGTATGTCACTAACAGCATATGCAGATGCAGACCATGCATGGTGTCAAGATACACGTCGAAGTACGTCTGGAGGTGCTCAGTTTTTGGGTGATAAGCTTGTGAGCTGGTCTTCAAAGAAACAAATGAGCACTTCTATATCCTCTATAGAGGCTGAATACATAGCCATGTCATCTTGTTGTGCTCAAATCCTATGGATGAGATCCCAATTATCTGACTATGGCTTTGAATTCAACAAAATCCCTCTGTATTGTGATAACAAAAGGGCCATTGCTCTCTCTTGTAACAACGTTCAACAATCAAGAGCAAAGAACATCGACATTCGACATCATTTCATTTGGGAACAAGTGGAAAAAGGTGTGGTGGAACTCTATTTTGTGAGGACTGAATACCAGTTAGCAGACATCTTCACCAAAGCTCTTCCTAGAGAACGTTTTGAGTTTATCCTTCCACGACTTGGACTAAAGAGCCTACAATCGGAAACACTCAAACGTCTTCAAGAGGAAGGCGAGGAGTAAAAATGGTTTTTTATTCATCTATCTCTTGTACATATTTATTCAAAAAGCTAAATACAAAATTTCAAAACCCACAAAAGAAAATATAAAATTATAAAATTTTTCAAAAATCCATAAAAAATTAGAAAATCTTGAAAATTACCCAAAAAAAATTGTTATTTTGTCATGTTGTTTATTATTTTTTTATTATTATTCGATATCATCTACGGACTTTGTGTTGACATTCAAAGAATGTCACGGGTTTTTAGATGTTCTTCGAATGTACATAAATTGCTTAAAAAAAAGCGGCGAAAAATAGTGGTTTATTGTCATTTAAGGCAGTAACCCGTTTTAAAAGTAAAGAACATGGCCATGCTTAATCTTATTTTTCAAATCTCATGCCCTGATTCTTAAAACAAATGTTTGTCATTGATTGAGGGGGAGAATGATTTCAATTCAACCAAAAAGGTGATTTTTCAAACAATTGGCACGTAAAAGAGCAAGGTCTACTTTTGGATAATCAAATGAACAATGTTTTATACAAGTGGTTCAAGACCTTGGCTATTGTTATGTTTTCAAAAGATATTTATGCATGAATGGTCAATGGAGTTTAAAGTCTCAAAATCTAATCCTTATCAGTTAACATGTCTTTCAAAAGCAAGTCACTATTCTCCTCAAAAGCTCTCAAAATTTAATTTAAATCAATTAGAGATCACAACTCTTAAAGGATTTGAAAATTGTGATCGGGGGAGAATTTGTGATTTAAATTAGATTTAAACTGATAATTTGATAAATGATTTTATACGTGATTAACAGGTGATTGGATCCGAACCGTCAAGTTTTATCACACAAGCTAACCACTTGTGAATGGTCAACCATAATAAACTTCAAACAGCTCAGGAACAATGCAATGAAGATCAGAGGAGTATAGTGTTTCCCCAGGTCGTTAAGTCCCACGGAGACTCAATGGTGTTTCAAAACTTTCAGACGATAGAATGATCACTAAGGATAGTGATCAGTAAAGATTTTGATGGATTATTACACTACTGATTGATTGGAATGATATTGGATACAGAATTGGAAAGCACAACAATCAGATACAACAAACGTAAATACGTACGTTTATTAAATTACGTAAACGTACAAAATAAAAAGTGAATTTAAAGAAATAAAAGACCTAAAAATATGAAAATGACATTTTTGAAATCCTAAAAATAAAAGAAAATTATTGGAAAAATAAAATTATTTTTATAACTATTTATTTAATTATTATTAATTAAAAACTATTTTTAACTATTTATTAATAACCTAAAATATGATAAAATGTGAAATAAAGCTAGAAAAATAAAATTATGACTTAGAAAAATCTAAAATACTATAAAACTTATTTTAAAATTGAAGATATATTCTTTTACACTTTTTATCTATTTATTACTAATTAATTATTATTTAAAATACACTTAAATCCTAGAAAATATAAAATTAACCTGGAAAAATAAAATTTTAACTTAGAAAAATCTAAAATATGATAAAACTAATTTTAGAACTGAAAAGATATTTTTTATGCTTTTTAATTATTTATTACTAATTATTTAAGACTTTTAACTATTTAAAATTATAATAAATACTAAACAAACAGAGAAAATTATGAAACTTTTTCTAAAAATATCCTAAGGTGACAGAAAGCTAAGAAAATTATAAAAACAAGAAGTGCTTAATAATAAGCTGAAAAGAAAAATCTAAAAGCTAATTAATATTAAATAAACGCTATCACTATATTTAAAATGATGTTTTTGTGGATTTTCTTTTTGAAAACTATTTAACTACTGATATTAAGCTACTTTAATGAAAACAAAAATTTTACAAACTAAAAATAAGCTGTCTAAAGCTAAAAAAGTTAAACAGTGCAAGTTATGAGCTTATTATGAAGATTTAAGCTCAAACAAGCTTCAAAGCTAGAACCAAAGGTGGAATAAGATTCAACAAGCTATAAGCTACTCAAATAAAGCTAAAAGACACAAAGAAGCATACTGATAAGCTAGAAATTAGCAATAAGCACTTGGCTTCTTATAGTAAAAAAAACAGAAATGGGACAAGGTTTAAGCTTAATGCAGCCCTAGCAAATAAGCTTCAAAGTGGAATATTAAGCTTGGGACCTCAAGTCAGCTAGGTAAGCTTTCCAAAGAACCAAATTACACAAGCTATGGGTAACTAGAGAGCTCTGTGTGAGCTTGTGAAAGTGACTAGCTCAACTGTGCACAGGACATCATTTCAGACAAGGTGCTCAAAAGAAGCTAGAAAATAAGCTATGAATAAGCAGATTAAAAGTGAACTAATATTTTTATAATTAAGTTAAGCAGCTAAACTTTAATATCCCAAAAGCTTATAAGCTAAATCTCAATATTAAACACACACTAAAATTATCTATTTTATTCAAAAACGACCAAATTGAAAATTTTGACTTTTTAAGAAAAACACTAAGGTTGATTTATATGAACTTTAAGTTGATTCTAATCACTGATTGTGATGTATTAAGGTGAACTAAGACTGATTTGAGCAATATTAACAACTTATGAACACAAAATCATGATCATGGATCATGAAAATCCAACAGTTAACACAAGATTTGATCAAAAGCTAATTTTGACTTTTTCACAAATGAGAACTGGTTTTCTTTGCTTCTTTGAACTACTAAGACCTAATGAGACATGCACTAAACAAGAACAATGGCTAAAACAACCTTTATCACAGTGAACCAAACACCACTTTATGAGACTGATATGAAGATTTTCAAAACAAAACACAAATTAAGACCATGAAAATGATTCAAGACTTTATAATATCATGTAATAAGACTAAATAAGCACTAAATAACAGTAACAACAACATACAACTCAAGAATGATCTATATGCTATTATAACTGTCAAAATGAGATCTTAGCAACTACCAATTTTAAAGAACAAGCAAACTATATTAAGCACTAATCTCACTAATCATACACCAAACAAGCATAAAAGTAAAGATATAAGCAGAAATAAGCACTTGAACAGTGAAATGCCAAAATTAAGAATTAAGCTTACAAGTGGCTATCCAACTGAAAACTCAGAACCAAGAACAAAAGATCACTCCTATAGGCTTACCACTAAGCCTCTAACCCAGGGCAATCCAATATTCACCCTGCTCCAGCTTTGATCTCCATTTCTTGTGATTTTTTATTTTTCACTAATTTATTTGGTATTTTTGGTGATTTTTTCTTTTTGATGCTAAACTGATTTTTATGGTATCTAATAGCTTTTAGAAGCTATCTAGGAGCTTAAGTTGGCTTATGAGTCCATATTAACAACTGCTTAACAACATTCAACCATTCATGAAATTTTTGAATAAGGAAAATTTGCATAAACTGAAATAAGACTTAAACTTGAAATTGATTATCACAAAAGCTTTATTGTACACAGGAAACTTGAAATACAAAGTTCAAAAGCTAGAAAATACACTGGAATTGAAATTTAAGCTAAAACGACATTGAATAAACTAAATTACACACATTTTTCTTCCCATTGCTTCCCTCCTCTTTATAATGATCTTTTCCACTCTTGTCGACATCTCTGAACATATCCCACTTCATTCCAACCATTAGATTGGTCAAAATCATCATAATCGTCCATGTGGAGTTTTTGGCGCCAAAAGTCTACAAGCAGGTTTTAACCATTAATGAGCTTTGGAAGATTGTGAAGGTGGAGGGGGGTAGGTATACAACTGGGAAGACAGGTGGAAGGGAGTAGGAACAAGTGGGATGAAAACTATGGTGGTATCTGGATTTGGCGGGACAATGAGGTAGGGGATGAACAGTCCTGGTATTTGACTTTTTTGACCGGATTTTATAATAACGGGGAAGGGGTTCATAATGGGTTATGGCAGGGTTCAAATTGTTTGTGAACTGGCTCAAGGGTCTAGAGCTCAAGGTCCAAGGTCCAAGGTGTGTGGGTTGGGCTTGTGTTGGGCTCAGCTGGGTTATTGGATTGGGTTTGATATTAGTACAAGGGTCCGGTTTGGTTTAGTAGTAACACAAGGACTAAATTTGCAATTCCACCAAACTTGAAGGACCAAAACTGAACTTTTTCCAATGTTATCAAAAGGACCAAACTTGACAAACTTCAATAGTACAAGGATAATATTTGATAATTTTCCATTTTAAAATATCCAAGGACTAATTTTGCCATTTTTCAAAGTTGAGGGACCTTTTTCTGCCATTTGACCAAAGATTCATTCAAGGACCATTTTTAACAACTTAGAATATTTCAGGGACCTAGAATGATAAAACTCCACATTTTTGATTCCCAGGGTCTAGATTTGACAACTTTTGAAATTTGGGGGACTAAAACTGCCAATTTTGCAAACTTGATACGTTTTTCATCTGATTTTGATATTTTTGCATTTAAAACACATAAAACACTTTTTTGTGATATTTTCATCATTTTGATGCATTTCTGAGTGTTTTCAGATGTTTTTGCAGTCTAGATGGTACAAAAATGATGAGTATTTAGACACTCATCAATCCCCCACACTAAGATATTGCTAGTCCCTAGCAATGTTTTGAAACTTTAATGGATTTTAAAGAACTCTTTACCAAAAGCCATCACTTCTGGAGTAGCCAATTGTTTTGGTTCAAGTAAGAACCTTGGTACAACGATAACCAAATGATTTTGAGCAAATCATAAGCTGTAAACGGATTTGATTTGTCTTTACCAGAAGCCGTTTGCTTCTGGACTAGCCAACTCTTAGATAAATTATCAGTATTATCTTTGGTGAGTCGATTACCAATTATGGTTTTTCCACTGCCTTTACCACAAGCCATAAACTTGCGGGCTAGCCAACTCTTTACTTTTTAGGATATGGTGAGCTGAACACCATACAATTTTAGGCAAATTGCAAGCCATAAACGGATTTGAGAAATCTTTACCAAGAGCCGTTTGCTCCTGGATTAGCCAATCCTTATGTGGGTTAGACATGGCGGACTGATTACCATTTGCTGAGTAAGTGAAAAACACTTACTCCAAAAAAAAATTTTGGCCAAAAACGGGGGAATTAGGTGGATAGTATATGATAAAATTCGTGAGAATTCCCCCCCACACTTAGAAATGAATATTGCCCTCAATATTCAAAGTACCGGCGGTTATGCCGAAACAAAGAATGTAAAAGGGAAATACTACGGCCATTATTTTATTTTTGATTTTTTTTTTGGACTTTAAAACTTATATACAATAGCGGGGGGCAACTCCCCCACACTAGGGTGGTAGAACAGAGAAAGAAGATAGAAATATGGGTAAAAACCCATATGGTGTGTGCTATTGTTTTTGATTCCCGAGTCATTAGCTTGACTCGATCCCCGCATTCATTGGTTCATGGGGAAAGTTTGTAGATCCGGGACAACCATGGGTGGAATGTCCTCTCCAAAGTAGTGCTTTAATCGATGACCATTCACTTTAAAATTAGGACCATCGGGTTGAGATAACTCAATGGTACCATAAGGATAAACCTTAGCAATAGTAAATGGACCAGACCAACGGGACTTGAGCTTTCCCGAGAATATCTTCAATCTTGAATTGAAAAGAAGGACTCGATCACCAACGTTGAAAACGCGGTTCTTGATTTTAGAGTCATGAATCTTCTTTGTCTTTTGTTTGTAGATCAAAGAGTTCTCGTATGCTTGATCACGAAGTTCATTTAATTCATTCATTTGAACTTTTCTATGATCACCAGCTGTCTGAATATCGAAGTTTGCATGTTTCAAGGCCCAGTATGCCTTGTGCTCAAGCTCAATCGGAAGATGACATGCCTTTCCGTACACTAGCTTGTATGGAGTACACCCGATGGGTGTTTTATAAGCTGTACGGAAGGCCCAGAGTGCGTCATCCAGTTTATCCGACCAGGATGCACGATTTTCGCCTACTGTCCTTTCAAGAATTCTTTTAATACCACGGTTGGAAACTTCCACCTGCCCACTTGTTTGGGGGTGGTATGCAGTAGAGAGACGGTGGGTTACACCATACTTTTGCATGACTTTTTCAAATTGGTCATTGCAAAAATGTGTACCACGATCACTGATTATAGCTCTCGGAGTTCCAAACCTAGCAAAAAGAGATTTCAAAAATTTCACAACAACTCGGGCATCGTTAGTAGGTAAAGCTTTTGCTTCAACCCATTTTGACAAATAGTCAACAGCCACGAGTATGTATTTGTTGCCGCGAGATGATGGAAATGGCCCCATAAAGTCAATGCCCCAGATGTCAAAAATCTCACACACTTGAATGGCGTTTTGCGGCATTTCATTTCTTTGTGAGATATTTCCGTGACGTTGACAAGCGTCACAGGCTTTGACAAAATCGTGGGCATCCTTATAAATCGTGGGCCAATAAAACCCGGAATCAAACACCTTTTTGGCGGTGTAGTTTGGACTATGATGGCCCCCGGTGGGTCCAGCATGGCAAGCTTTGAGAATGTCCATAGCTTCTTGTTCATAAACACACCGTCGGATGACTTGATCCGCACAGATTTTGAATAAGTAGGGGTTGTCCCAGAAGTAATGTTTAACATCCTTGAAGAATTTGTTCTTCTGTTGAGTCGACATTCCTTTCACTATGAAGTTACCCGCATGGTAATTTGCAAAGTCAGCAAACCATGGGGTGGTAGAGTTTCCACGAAAAGAAACCGCATTGAGTGTCTCGAGAGGAAATGTTTCATTTATTTCCTTTTTCTCGAAAACATCTTGGTGAGGGTTTTCTAGACGGGACAGATGATCAGCAGCCAGGTTCTCAGCTCCTTTTTTATCACGTATAATGATATCAAATTCTTGGAGGAGGAGAACCCAACGGAGCAATCTCGGCTTTGCATCTTGTTTTGCAAAGAGATATTTGAGAGCCGAGTGATCCGTATACACCACGCATTTGGTCAAGATTAGGTATGGCCGAAACTTCTCAAATGCATACACCACGGCTAGTAGCTCTTTTTCTGTGGTGGTGTAATGAGTTTGAGCTTCAGTCATTGTTTTACTTGCGTAGTGGATAGGCTGAAAATGCTTGGATCTACGTTGCCCTAGGACTGCACCGATAGCAAAATCACTTGCATCGCACATGAGCTCAAAAGGTAAATCCCAGTCTGGAGCAACGAGAATGGGTGCTTCTGTAAACTTTTTCTTTAATGTTTCAAAAGCTTTGATGCACTCAGGTGAGAAGATAAAAGGAGCATCTTTTTCAAGAAGATGGGTCATAGGCCGGGAGATTTTAGAAAAATCTTGTATGAATCTGCGATAGAAACCGGCATGACCTAAAAAACTCCTAATACCTTTGACGGTAGTAGGATGAGGTAATTTAGCAATAACATCGACTTTTGCTCTATCGACCTCAATCCCGTTTTTTGAAATCTTATGGCCAAGGACTATGCCTTCTTTGACCATAAAGTGGCTCTTCTCCCAATTTAGACAAAGATTGGTGTCTTCACACCGTTTGAGCATTTTTTCTAAATGGGAGAGACATGCTTGAAATGAGTCCCCAATGACCGAGAAGTCATCCATAAACACCTCCATTGTTTCCCCGATCATGTCGTGGAAAATGGCCATCATACATCGTTGGAACGTGCCAGGAGCATTACATAAGCCAAAAGGCATACGTCTATAGGCAAAAGTTCCGTATGGGCAGGTGAATGTGGTCTTCTCTTGATCCTGTGGATCAATGGGGATCTGAAAATACTCCGAGAAACCATCTAGGAAACAATAGTTTTCATTTCCTGCTAATCTCTCAAGCATTTGGTCCATGAAGGGTAGAGGAAAATGGTCTTTACGGGTAGCGTCATTCAACTTACGATAGTCAATGCACACTCGCCATCCCGTAACCAATCGAGTTGGAATTAACTCATTTTCTTCATTTGTGACAACAATTATGCCACCCTTTTTAGGAACACAATGAATTGGGCTAACCCAAGGACTATCTGAGATTGGGTAAATCAATCCTGCATCAAGAATTTTGATAACCTCCTGTTTGATAACATCATGGATTTTAGGATTCACCCTTCTCTGATGTTGAACTGCTGGTTTGAAGTCATCCTCCATCAAGATTTTGTGAGTACAAAATTCAGGGTTGATACCCTTAATGTCGGAGAGTTTCCAAGCAATTGCTTGCTTGTGTGACTTCAAGACCTTTATGAGAGCAGTCTTTTCATCTTTACTCAAATCTCGAGCAATAATGACGGGTAATTTATCATCACCCTCAAGAAATGCATACTCGAGATGAGGTGGTAAGTCTTTGAGTTCGACTTCAGGAAATTCTTCAGTTTTCTCAACTGACTTGACTTCCTTGTTATGAAGCTCGACGGGAGGGAGAGGAGGAGAAGTGTCCTGATTTAACAACTTCTCAAGAAGAATATCTCCCTCCAGATTAATCTCATCAGGAATTGAATCACTAGTGTGAGGGGTTGATGATGGATCATCATTAAGCAACTTCTCAATGAGAAGTATATCCCCCTCAATGTCAATTGGAGCGTGATCAATTTCCCATGGAACAGAATCACTAGCCAAGTATGCTTCAATCTCTTCCAAGATGAAGTCTCTTCCTTCAAAAGGAGTGATAGAAGGAGTAGAATTGGCTATGATATGTTGAGAAGATGTGGTGGGATCCCCACTCACAGAATTATGAGAATAACCAAGAATTTCTTGAGAGTACTCTTCAGAAGCAACATCAATGATATCTATTCGGTTAACCGACTCAGAATCATAGTTTGCGGAGTACCTCGAAGTTTGATCAAGGTTAAAGGTGACAGCTTCATTACCAACACGTAATGTGATTTCTTGCTCAAATACATCAATGAGAGCACGGCCCGTTCTCAGGAATCCTCGACCAACAATGAGAGGAACCCGTTGATCGGCATCGAAATCTACAACCACAAAGTCAGCTGGAAAATGGAACTTTCCTACTTTCACGAATACGTCCTCGGCAATGCCAAGTGGACGGGATATTGTACGATCTGCAAGCTCGAGAGTCATGCATGTAGGAGTAAGTTCCGGAAGAGAAAGTTTCTTCCATACTGAATAAGGCATCAGATTGATGCTTGCACCAAGATCTGCTAAGGCAAAGCATTCAACCATTCCTGGAAATACACAAGGTAAGAGAAATTTTCCAGGATCTCCAAGCTTTTCTGGAAGCTTCTTCAGGATAACTGCTGAGCAGTTCTCGTTCAGAGGAGTTTTTGCCATCTCAAACAGCTTTTCCTTGTTGCTTAACATGTGTTTGAGAGTTGATGCAAACTTGGGCATCAGCATGATAGCATCCGCAAAGCTTATGTCAAAATGTAGCTCTTGGAAAATTTGAAAAAATTTGTCCATTTGATGACTGGCTTTTTCGCGGAGCTTTTGCTCATTCAAACGTGATGGGTAAGGAATAGAAGATTTGGATTTATGTTTCTCAACGGTAGCTACAGGAGGTTCAAAAACAACTCCTGGATTTGATTTGGGTTTCTGGACAACTTGAGGTTGGACTACCGAAGGTGGGACGTGTGCGGTACTTCGTGGGCTTGAAAAATGCACCTTGTCCGTTGTATCCTTGGTAACTTGACTCATTGCTCCTAGTGGAGGAGGCATTGGAGTCGAAGGTCCATTGTGTGTCTTAGGTTCACTTTCTACTACCTTAGGGAGAGAAGAAGAAGAGGTAGTAGGAATAGCAGGTCCATCATATGAAACACCACTTCTGGTTGTGATCGCCTTTGCATCGCCCCTCGGGTTAGCGATCGTGTTGCTCGGAAGTTTTCCTGAGCCCGAGGGTTGATCATTTAAAGACTTCTTTAGATCAGCGATCTGACTGACCAACAACCTGTTCATTTCATCTTGGGATTTCATGAATTGCTTCAATAGCTCATCAGATGATGGTCCAGTTGGAACAATGGCTTGAGTTTGATTAGGAAAATTCTGGCCTCTAATGTTGGGATTAGGGCCTTGATTTTGAAAATTTCCTTGATTAGGATTCATATTCCCATGAAATTGATTCCCTCGATTGAAATTGTTTTGATTAAGGTTCCCTTGATGTTGGAAACCTTGATTTGGTCCGGGATAGAAATTGCCTTGGTTTTGATAACCTTGGTTCATTCTTGGTTGGTTCTGATTCCGGTTAGGATTCTGGTTAAAACCGGGTGGTGCCTGATTAGTGTTAGCACGGTAGTGTGGTTCATTTTGAGGACGGTATTGATTACCTCCCTGATGTGAAGTACCGGCTAGAGCATTGGCTTCAAACGGACTACCATCGGTGGCAGTACAGTTGTAGTATGCATGAGGGCCACCACAAGTAACACAAACTTCAACTTTCTTCACCTCACCAGGTGTTGGTGTCTGTGTGAAGGTTACTTTCTTTTGGTTAGCAAGAACCAAAGCCTGAACAATATCTGTGAGTTTGTCAATCTTAGCATCGGTGCTAGATGTACTCACAGGAGATGAAGTAGAAGGTCCAGCATTAGACTGAGATTGATATGTCTTTGCTCGGAAAGGGCGGACCTGGGACTTGTTTTCAATGATTTGCAAGGCTTCTTTTGTGGTCTTGCTCAGGAAATTACCTCCCGCGGAGGCATTTAGAGAATCTTGGTCAGCTTGTCTCAGACCATTGTAGAAAGTATCCATTTGCATTAACTCGGTAAAACCATGATGCGGACACTTGCGGAGCAACTCTTTGTAACGATCCCATGCCTCCCCGAATGATTCATCAAATCTTTGAGAAAATTTCATTATCTCATTCTTCAGACTTGTAGTTCGGGATGGAGGATAGAATTCGTTAACGAACTTGGTGACTAGATCCTCCCATGTCTCAATGGAACGAGGGGGTTGTTTCTCAAGCCAATTCCGGGCTTGTCCCTCTAGAGAGAATGGGAACAGAAGAAGCTTAATTGCTTCATGTGGGACATTCTTGTATTTGATGGTAGATGCAATCTTGTTAAACCATCGAATATGTGCATGAGGATCATCCCGCTCAAAACCATAAAATTGGCTTTGGGTTACCAGATTAAGCAACCCGGTTTTGAGCTCAAAGGTATCAGCCACGATGGCTGGGACAACAATGGCATCTCCGTAACCCTCGATGGGTGCTTGGAGAAGCTCATTCATCGGTTTTTCTTCTGCCATTTCGACAGGGGGTGGTGGTGGTAGACATTCCTCAGTCACGGCTGAAGGAGCAGAACGTCCTCTACGCCTACGAGGAATATTTGCAAGCTCAGAAAGTGGACTTGTAGAGCTGGAAGAACGAGTGCGCATGCACTAAGTTTAAAAATCAATTTTCAAAACAAATGCGAGGCAAAACGACAAGTGAACTTAACCAATAATCACAAATGAAATGGCTTCTTTGAAAAAGGTACACCAAATCACAAGGACACAAAGGCAAGTTTTAAATCTGATGTTCGGGAACTTATTAATGGTCACACCCCCAGTTGGTAGGTGTACTGCCTTGATTTGCGGTGGTTGATTTTTATGTATAAATTAAGTATCACTGAAAAGACGTAGGTATGGATTTGTGCAAAGGGGTTTAAAAACTTTTGGAAAATATTTTTGGAATCGTCTCGTTTAACCAAATCGTATTTCTTTAAGAATCACCTTAAAAGAAACACAAGCTAGAAAATGTTACGATTGTTTTGTTGTTTTATATATATATTTTTTTGGTGTTGTTAACACTTTAGGAAAAGTGTTAATGACTTTTTGATATCTTAAAAAAAACTGTTTACAAACGGTGGTATATGTGCAAGAATGGATCTGAAAAAGGTTTAAGACACGCTAAAGCCTCCCCGGCAGCGGCGCCAAAATTTGATTGGATCCGAACCGTCAAGTTTTATCACACAAGCTAACTACTTTTGAATGGTCAACCGTAATAAACTTCAAACAGCTCAGGAACAATGCAATGAAGATCAGAGGAGTATAGTGTTTCCCCAGGTCGTTAAGTCCCACGGAGACTCAATGGTGTTTCAAAACTTTCAGACGATAGAATGATCACTAAGGATAGTGATCAGTAAAGATTTTGATGGATTATTACACTACTGATTGATTGGAATGATATTGGATACAGAATTGGAAAGCACAACAATCATATACAACAAACGTAAATACGTACGTTTATTAAATTACGTAAACGTACAAAATAAAAAGTGAATTTAAAGAAATAAAAGACCTAAAAATATGAAAATGTCATTTTTGAAATCCTAAAAATAAAAGAAAATGATTGGAAAAATAAAATTATTTTTATAACTATTTATTTAATTATTATTAATTAAAAACTATTTTTAACTATTTATTAATAACCTAAAATATGATAAAATGTGAAATAAAGCTAGAAAAATAAAATTATGACTTAGAAAAATCTAAAATACTATAAAACTTATTTTAAAATTGAAGATATATTTTTTTACACTTTTTATCTATTTATTACTAATTAATTATTATTTAAAATACACTTAAATACTAGAAAATATAAAATTAACCTGGAAAAATAAAATTTTAACTTAGAAAAATCTAAAATATGATAAAACTAATTTTAGAACTGAAAATATATTTTTTATGCTTTTTAATTATTTATTGCTAATTATTTAAGACTTTTAACTATTTAAAATTATAATAAATACTAAACAAATAGAGAAAATTATGAAACTTTTTCTAAAAATATCCTAAGGTGACAGAAAGCTAAGAAAATTATAAAAACAAGAAGTGCTTAATAATAAGCTGAAAAGAAAAATCAAAAAGCTAATTAATATTAAATAAACGCTATCACTATATTTAAAATGATGTTTTTGTGGATTTTCTTTTTGAAAACTATTTAACTACTGATATTAAGCTACTTTAATGAAAATAAAAAATTTACAAACTAAAAATAAGCTGTCTGAAGCTTAAAAAGTTAAACAGTGCAAGTTATGAGCTTATTATGAAGATTTAAGCTCAAACAAGCTTCAAAGCTATAACCAAAGGTGGAATAAGATTCAACAAGCTATAAGCTACTCAAATAAAGCTAAAAGACACAAAGAAGCATACTGATAAGCTGGAAATTAGCAATAAGCACTTGGCTTCTTATAGTAAAAAAAACAGAAATGGGACAAGGTTTAAGCTTAATGCAGCCCTAGCAAATAAGCTTCAAAGTAGAATATTAAGCTTGGGACCTCAAGTCAGCTAGGTAAGCTTTCCAAAGAACCAAATTACACAAGCTATGGGTAACTAGAGAGCTCTGTGTGAGCTTGTGAAAGTGACTAGCTCAACTGTGCACAGGACATCATTTCAGACAAGGTGCTCAAAAGAAGCTAGAAAATAAGCTATGAATAAGCTGATTAAAAGTGAACTAATATTTTTCTAATTAAGTTAAGCAGCTAAACTTTAATATCCCAAAAGCTTATAAGCTAAATCTCAATATTAAACACACACTAAAATTATCTATTTTATTCAAAAACGACCAAATTGAAAATTTTGACTTTTTAAGAAAAACACTAAGGTTGACTTATATGAACTTTAAGTTGATTCTAATCACTAATTGTGATGTATTAAGGTGAACTAAGACTGATTTGAGCAATATTAACAACTTATGAACACAAAATCATGATCATGGATCATGAAAATCCAACAGTTAACACAAGATTTGATCAAAAGCTAATTTTGACTTTTTCACAAATGAGAACTGGTTTTCTTTGCTTCTTTGAACTACTAAGACCTAATGAGACATGCACTAAACAAGAACAATGGCTAAAACAACCTTTATCACAGTGAACCAAACACCACTTTATGAGACTGATATGAAGATTTTCAAAACAAAACACAAATTAAGACCATGAAAATGATTCAAGACTTTATAATATCATGTAATAAGACTAAATAAGCACTAAATAACAGTAACAACAACATACAACTCAAGAATGATCTATATGCTATTATAACTGTCAAAATGAGATCTTAGCAACTACCAATTTTAAAGAACAAGCAAACTATATTAAGCACTAATCTCACTAATCATACACCAAACAAGCATAAAAGCAAAGATATAAGCAGAAATAAGCACTTGAACAGTGAAATGCCAAAATTAAGAATTAAGCTTACAAGTGGCTATCCAACTGAAAACTCAGAACCAAGAACAAAAGATCACTCCTATAGGCTTACCACTAAGCCTCTAACCCAGGGCAATCCAATATTCACCCTGCTCCAGCTTTGATCTCCATTTCTTGTGATTTTTTTATTTTTCACTAATTTATTTGGTATTTTTGGTGATTTTTTCTTTTTGATGCTAAACTGATTTTTATGGTATCTAATAGCTTTTAGAAGCTATCTAGGAGCTTAAGTTGGCTTATGAGTCCATATTAACAACTGCTTAACAACATTCAACCATTCATGAAATTTTTGAATAAGGAAAATTTGCATAAACTGAAATAGGACTTAAACTTGAAATTGATTATCACAAAAGCTTTATTGTACACAGGAAACTTGAAATACAAAGTTCAAAAGCTAGAAAATACACTAGAATTTAAATTTAAGCTAAAACGACATTGAATAAACTAAATTACACACCCTTTTCTTCCCATTGCTTCCCTCCTCTTTATAATGATCTTTTCCACTCTTGTCGACATCTCTGAACATATCCCACTTCATTCCAACCATTGGATTGGTCAAAATCATCATAATCGTCCATGTGGAGTTTTTGGCGCCAAAAGTCTACAAGCAGGTTTTAACCATTAATGAGCTTTGGAAGATTGTGAAGGTGGAGGGGGTAGGTATACAACTGGGAAGACAGGTGGAAGGGAGTAGGAACAAGTGGGATGAAAACTATGGTGGTATCTGGATTTGGCGGGACAATGAGGTAGGGGATGAACAGTCCTGATATTTGTCTTTTTTGACCGGATTTTATAATAACGGGGAAGGGGTTCATAATGGGTTATGGCAGGGTTCAAATTGTTTGTGAACTGGCTCAAGGGTCTAGAGCTCAAGGTCCAAGGTCCAAGGTGTGTGGGTTGGGCTTGTGTTTGGCTCAGCTGGGTTATTGGATTGGGTTTGATATTAGTACAAGGGTCCGGTTTGGTTTAGTAGTAACACAAGGACTAAATTTGCAATTCCACCAAACTTGAAGGACCAAAACTGAACTTTTTCCAATGTTATCAAAAGGACCAAACTTGACAAACTTCAATAGTACAAGGATAATATTTGATAATTTTCCATTTTAAAATATCCAAGGACTAATTTTGCCATTTTTTCAAAGTTGAGGGACCTTTTCTGCCATTTGACCAAAGATTCATTCAAGGACCATTTTTAACAACTTAGAATATTTCAGGGACCTAGAATGATAAAACTCCACATTTTTGGATTCCAGGGACTAGATTTGACAACTTTTGAAATTTGGGGGACTAAAACTGCCAATTTTGCATACGTTTTTTATCTGATTTTGATATTTTTGCATTTAAAACACATAAAACACTTGTTTGTGATATTTTCATCATTTTGATGCATTTCTGAGTGTTTTCAGATGTTTTTGCAGTCTAGATGGTACAAAAATGATGAGTATTTAGACACTCATCAACAGGCTCTCCTCCCTGCATGTGCCAAACGATTTCAAATTTTCCATGCACATGTTAAGAGGGAGCATCTATTTTAAACCAAAAAGGATTGAAACGTGATTAATTTGTTCCAAAGTGCAGGTTTTCCCTAATATGTGAAAAACTCTTTCAAATCTCGATGCACATATTGAGGGGGAGCAATTTTTATTGAAAACCACATTCTTTCCCAAAATTTCTTTAACTGTATGTGAATCACTGATTTTGATCGGGAAAGTGATGTCGATATTTTTAGAAAATATTTATCAAAAGAAGTGAATTCTTCCTCTTGCCTCCACGTGCCAAAATGATTTCAAACATATGATGCACATGTTGAGGGGGAGCCGTTTTCTAAAATATCAAAAACAATTCAGGTACAAAATGCTTTGATAATATATCACAAGTTGGATTGATTTTCAATTGGTTCCAATGGCTGATGAACGATACCAAAAGACCGACCAATTTATTTTATGCATGGTGTTATAAGGATGGTTAGGTTAGGAATTCCTTTCCATGATCCCGCCAGGGAAGGAGGGATCTACCCAGGGACAATCCACTAGATAGTGTAGAGTCTTTAGGTATGATGAAAAAAGGAGAAAAGTGAGATATGGGAAGACTGCGGACTGAGATAGAGCTAGAACTGGAATAAACCAAACAAGGTTCTAGTAATGAAGTCTTGGTAAGCACTGAAGGGGTTGAAGAATGAAAAAGAACTGAATGTGAAAAGGGTGAAAAGAAATAGCCCTCCAATTATTCAACCTTAGGGCAGAAACCAGGTTCAATACATATGCTACTGGTGGTTACTAAGGTAACGCTAGTATTGAAGACAAGACGTCATGGACCCAGTGACGCACTGCACTATATCTTCCCAAACTACTCAAGTTCCTCTTAAAAGGACTTGTTTCATTCTCACAGGGGAACCGACATTTTCTATCGAGTTTCTCTTAGAGATGGTTGATATTGAAGAAGGAGACCCTCTCCCTAGTCTCCAGCATAGGAACCAGATGTGCACTATTGAGTCTAGAGCCAAGAGATCATCCACAATATCTCATTAGGACACAAAAATAATGAAGACTCTCTGTTTCACACAATGTGGAAAGAGAGAACATACTTTTAGAGTCCTACGCATTATCCTTGTGGTATTGCCAGAACATCTGAGTGATATGCAAACATATTCACAATGAAGATGGAAAGCCTTCTAGAGCCAACATCAAACAAGCTCTTGGTAGTTGGCATGTGAGATCTATCCAATAGATCAACCATGTGACAACTGAACAGAAACAATGGGGCGATTAAAATTTTTGAATCAATCCTGGTTCAGGTTATGGATTGACGGATACCTTTCAAAAACCGGTCGTTGTGCTTAAAACTCTTTTTCTCTAGCACATGGACTGTGTATTAATATTTCAAAAATAAAAGGTGTTTATCATTGATAATTGATTTTCATTAAAACCTTCGTTGTATTGCAAAAACACTTTATTTTGAGCAGTACACGATTGTTTTTCAAATCTCTTTTCATCAATCAGTGAATCTCAAATTCACTGGTTCACTCACTCCGTGTTGTCTTCTTTGAGACGTTCCGGTTTGAGAACAGCTAGAGCAGCTGCGAAACCCTGTCAAGGAGATTCTTCGGAATTATACCTGATCACAGGTAGTACTTGTACTGATCAACGGGGAACCGTGGGCCGTGTACCTCAATTCAACGAAAGTGATCAAAGACACTTTCGTGCACTTTATTGCTAACTGTTGTGTGCAGGTACACCCGACGCTTGCAGCTGATCAGAATGGAGAGGTCAATCCATAGCCGCATGCTCACACAACACATTCATTTCAAAAGATATCATGATTAGTGCATCAATGACTCTGATATTCTCACTCCATGCTTCTGCTACGCTGCTGCAAATATCATGAATCAACTAAAGCTTCCGCTACTCTGATAAGAAGAAATCATGATCCAGAATGTGAGCATGTCGGTCCACTGTCACAACGTCACATAATGTCAACACCACAATGGAAGAGTCAGAGATTTACGCAAGCTGATGATCTCAAAGCTGGCTCAAAACTCATCATCACGTGGATCAGTTAAAGACCTCCACTTGAATTATTCAAACATGGATAACATGAAGAATCATTGAGTATGAGCTACTGAGCAAAGAACTTAAACAAGAATTCAAGAACAATCTTAATGTAATATGTGTTTGTATTCTGTGTAAATTGAGGTGACCTCCCTTAGGGGGAGATTGTTAGGAATTAGAAAATTCAGTCATTAAAGTGTCGGTCACCTCAAGTATATGTAATCATTAGAAACCTCGTAGTCGTAGTTATTTAATGTTAGTAAGAAGTTAGTTAAGTAAAACCGTGGAGGACGGATAGGTCTTTACCCACTGTATGCCTGATCCACAGCCCGTAGGAGGCGTTTATTGTAAGACACTATAAATACCCTCTACCTCCCAAGGTAGAGGGTTGGAGCTTCAATACCATTTTTCTTTGTTTCACATAGTTCCCAACTCTCTTCCCTTTCTCTCTCTAGAACTTTCACTCTCTAAACATTTTGTATACGCCTCAAGTGATTATGGTTTGATGTGTTTGTGAAATCCTATATCTTACAGTTATTAGGTTAGTTTAGTTTAGTGCAACACCGTGGAGGAAGGACGGGTCTTTACCCACTGTATGCCTGATCCATAGCCCAACAGGAGGGCGTTTAGTTTGTAAGTATAAATACCCTTCCTACTAAGGGAAGGGTGGTGCTTTACATTAATCTAACCTTACATTTGTTTATTTCTCTCTCTAGAAAACACCCTCTCCTCTCTTCATCTATCTAACATGGCTATCTTGTTCAATCATCTACCTAGACCACCCGAATCATCTAAACAACATAAAATATATGATCCTACAGATAACTAGGGAGTAATAGTATCTAGGTAAACACATCTTTAATCATCATACGAGCAAACATCAATTAAACATAGACTACCCCTTAGCTTAGTTAATTAGAATAGATAATAGTAGAGTAATCGGTAGAAATACCAACCCCCCAAATCCAATACCCTGAGATTCGTACCTTTCAATATTCTAAAAAATATAAAAAAGATAAAAAATAATCTTCCTCAACCCCAACTTTAGCGTAGTAATTTCTCACTAGCATTCCTATTCCCCTAGAGAACGATATCAATTCACGAGGCTTACCCTAATACTACACTAAAACAATTAGGTTCACTGCCTAGGGTGTTGAAAAACTTGCTCAACAAAAAGGAAGTTCCTTTGACTCCGAACGCGCGTTGTACGCGTATGAGTCATTAACAACCAAAGCATCATCTTACCTCTCATCACACTCGCACAAATCCTTCGCATACCATATGAAGGATTTTGAATGTACTCTAAGGATTGGTCGATCTCTTGTCAACACCTCACCTTAGACCCTAAACCTATCTATCACACTCCACTTCATGATCCCATTGTAGTTCGAGATACCATCTTCACAAAAAGAGTCAACCAAAATTGTTACAACCGCGACAAAGAACTCATTCATCGTGAACCCTTTCAAATGGAACTCTTTGAAATGATTCGCATTCACAAAAAGTGGGAGAAAATTCTTAGAGAGAATGTCATTTGTTTGGTCGGAAAAAAAGACCATCCCAATGCTTGTCTCGTTCAAATGATCTATTGTCTCATCCACCAAAAGCCTTTCAATCTCGAATATTACATTGCCAAAAGAATGGTAGGTGTTTTCAAAATAGACAAAATGGTTCTTCCTTATGGTATGCTCCTAACCCGTCTCCTTGAGCATGTTAGTGCAATGCAACTTACACATATTTCTGATGACCACTTTCTTGCAAACCATGTTATGGTACCTCTCACCAAACAACCCACCAAACGATTTATGATCAATGGGAAAAGGCCTCGTCCTCTCTCAGACTCTTCAGATGAATATGATAATGAAACTAATCCCGTTTTCAATTATCAACTCGATCCCATGACTTACTTTGAGCATGTTCCCACTCTTCCAAAGGAAACCGATGAATTCAAGCAAACAAAAGGAATGTTCAAATGTCTAACTCATTTCCTCATCAACATGGGAAAGAAGAAAAAGTCAAGAGATTGACAAAAGAAAACTTGTACCTTATGTCTTTTATATGGTTATTTCATTTTGACATTTCGGATTTTTTGTGTTTGATAAAAACAACATGTGTTCACGCAAGACATGTTTGGTTGTTCTTATGTCAAAATTTGGTCATTATCTTATTTGCTTGCCCATATATTGTTTCTACATGCTATACTTGCTATGTTTTTATTATATACATATATGCTTGCTGTAGAAATCATTAGTTTCAAAATTCGATACGTAGAGCAAAATTTTGCAACCATTCTGTTAAGGAAATCCTACTCAGATGCCGGATCCCTTGGCTATATCTAGCCGGATCCCTCAAAGGAAGGATCTATGGGATCCGGGTATACAGAAACTCATTTTTAACCTTCTTATATCAATCCAACCTTCCAGAACTTATTGGACTAGTTAGACTTGCTACATTAGGATCACTTAAGTTTTCTTTAAGCTCAGTTGATCCCACATTCACTCATGGATGACTTAGGATCACATTCAAGGTGTTTTGGATTTATCATTACTTCAAAACTCACCATCTTTCCGCTCCAATGTTTACACATTGTTTTTCTCATCTCAAAACGCCTAGTTTGATATTTCTCTCAATTTTAACAAATTAATTTTAGTCATTTTGACCTTAAAGTGCTCTACATTATACTTTTTCATTTCTTGTGATTTTTAAGGAATTTTCTAAATTTTTCTTTGATCAGCATTTGGTTCCTATAACCATTTGCCATCCTCAAAACTCTTAGTGTCATCCTTGATCACTCATTGGTGTTTCTAAAAACTCCATTTCTTCCACAAAAGTCATCATTGGCTACCTCACTCACTATAGTTGGTCATTTAATTCTTATACCATTTAAGACACCTTAGTAGACCAAATCACTCAAGATATATAGGTGCAAGACCTTGCTAGAACCTAATCACCCTTTTTCTTAGCCTTTAAGAGCCGGATCCCTAGCTTAAAGCTAGTCGGATCCCTCAAGGGACGGATTCATAAGAACCGGCAGCACAGAAAGCTTAATATCACTTGATATAATCATTTCAAATCCTATTTGTTAATCTAAACACTCTACATTGTCTTAAATGACTCCCCAGATCAGAACAACACTGTAGTTGACTCTTGTGCATGCAAATCATGGCAATTTGAAGAACCTTAGTGGTTTAGGCTTTAATTCACTTGCCTAATTTCTCCCTTTATAAAATAGTTGTGTTTGTGCTTCCAAACCACCATTCAAACACTCATTCTCTGTAGCTAAACTTCCTCTTTTCAATTTTCACCTTTTTAACATTTCACCATGAGAAAATCACCTAGTGCAAACTCATCAACCAAAGGCCCTCCCAAGAAAATTGCTCGTGGTGTTCATGAATATTCCTCAACCGAGTCATCACCCATCAAAGCTCCAAACACTAGATTTCCTTCACAACCAACTCTACAAATCAAACTAACTCCTAAAAGACTTGTTCCCATCAAACAACATTTGCCAAAAACTACCATACCTCCAAAACACTCCTATCTCCACTAAAATAACCAAACTCTCACCTCTAGAATCTAGAGCTCTCTCACCACATCTCTTTCATCTCCAAACCTTTACTCTATAGAAGACTTGCCACCTAGACCTTCTCATCCACCACCATTGGCCACATTCTCATCAATTGAGAAAATGGTACCACAACAACCTTCTCACCAAAACTTTGGTGTTGGAACTTCACTAGCACCCGTGTCTCTTTCTCCTTCACCCTCAAATGGTCCATTTTGGATTATGAGGAATCACCAAACTCAACAACCGGACCGTATGGAAGTAGATACTTATTTACCTCCACCACCAACACATATATCACCACCTTCATCCTTGATAGAACCACCACCTACTTCATCAAACTTACCTCCACAAATCCCTCCATCCTTTGTGGAACCTCCACCTTCCTCATCAAACTTACCTCCTCAAACTTCTCCATTCTTACCACCACCATTTTTCTAGTCATGACAATGATTGCTATCATTGTCAACATGTCCAAGGGTTACTCCATGAAGTACGTGATGAATTACGTTTCATGTTCTATCACCTTCTTGAATGTTTTGATGAAGTTAACAAATCTAACCGTCCCTAAAACTAGAAATGCAAGCACAAGTGGTGTTTCCTCTAGACTTAGGTGCAACTTAGATTGTTAGGAATTTTAGTTTAATGCATTTTTGTATCATTTTCTTAGTTTTAGAGATATGTGTATTATTTCTCTCATTTTATTAAATGAAACTACATGCTTGTATGTTATATAGTTATGTGAACATGTTTGGTGCATCAATACATGACTAACTTGGACGTTTACGCCATTATTTATATCTACATGCTGCTACTAAGTTGCAGGTACACGGTTCCCTACATTAATATCTACATGTTGCTACTTGACGCCCTCACCAGAAGGGAGCATTCGCCAAGGGGGAGCATTTATTCAAAGCAAAAACGTAAAAAAATACTTGCAATACACTCGTTTAGTCTTCCTAATTACTTGACGCCCTCACCAAAGGGAAGCTTCCGTCGAGGGGGAGCTAAAACGAGAACCTCTTACTTACCTTACTACTTCCTCTCTCGACATTTCTTTCTCTAACTCTTTCTCATTTTTTTTACTTTCCATAAGTTTTTTTCTCAAAACTCTTTCTACTATGTGTTAGTTTCTTGTCGACGCTCTTTTTGTTTCGACAAAAAGAGGCAGAAGAGAGTAATACTCTAATTCAAAATTTTACGAATTTTATTTTTTACTTAAAATAATCATATGTTTTGTCATCAACAAAAAATGGGAGATTGTTAATACAAATAAACCACAAAAACAATTATTTACATTTTACGATATTCTAATATTTTGTCGATAACAAACGTAAAATCATTTTAACAAAATAAATAAAATACGTAAAAACTGTGAGCCAATAGTTTACTAACACACTTTTACTAAACATATAAAAACCATCAAAACATGTTTTGTTAAATAAGTTATATAAAACCAAAACCATTTTTGTAAAACACTTACAAGTAATATTGTTTACTTACATTTCATAAAAATGTATATGTACTTTGTATAACTTGTAATAGGTAAATAATGGGTAAAAACCAAAGTCCATAACCCATGACCCATGATCCATTGTGTTGGGTCCAATAAATTGACCCAATCACCCTAAACAAGATTTGAAAATAAAATAGCCTTACTCACTAAATAAATAGTGAGTGACTCACTGATAAAGAAATCAGTGAGTGTTGTTTAGTGCTCTTTACTTACTGATACGGTGTCAGTGAGTAAAATATATGAGCTACAAACAACACCAGTGACACTGAGATTTTGACAAATGTCTCAGTGATCCTGAAGACCTATCTCTACATACAGACTGAAAAATATGGGTGGGAACTTCCAAGAGAAGAAGTCAAACAAGTACAAGACTTTACCATAAGAGTGGGAATATTGTGATGACACATTCAAAATGATGGTTGGTGCTTTTTCAAAAGAGGAAGATGAAGATGGACCACATGGGGGACCACATGTCACCATCATCACATGTCTTGTATTATTGGTTGCTATATATATGTTTGTATTGTAATAGAGATAGGTATGCATTCCTAAACACAAAACAAAATACATAGTATTAGTTTATAGGATCATCCTCTCATTGAAACACAAGCATAGCTTGGATCAATGAGAGTTTATTTGTCATTCAATGGGGATAATATACCGAGATTATCCCCGTAAAAAGTTGAGGATGTTATCATGTAGTCTAGTTGATATTAAGAAATCTTGTATTTATGATTGTTCATTATTAATGAATTTGTTCTTCATTTTATCAAGATTTACTCAATTATTTGGACCAACACATTGATTATGTGGAAAACTAGAAGAGGGGTTGAATAGTTTTACCAATTAAAACTTCGTTTTAAAATATTTAGATCGACTTATGTCAATCTATTTAGATGTGTATGTTGGACGTTGATAGATAGATATATAAAAAGTATAATGAAAGATAAAGAGTAAGAAGCACATAACCACTACATGAGTATTTATAGTGGTTCGTCTACAAGGACACCTTCCTTGCCCTACTTCACTCCCCGAGTCACCTACTCGAGAGTTCGTAATCACTACACGACACCAACTCCTTATGGCGGAGAAGCCTTCACAACGTCGCCTACTCTTTTTTCAGTACTAGGCTAACCACCGGGTTCTTTTACCAAGGTGAACCACACCTACCACAACGTTGCCTACCCTTTATCCGGTACTAGGCTAAGTATCGAGCTTCATAACAATGGAGGAACTACTACCCAACACTACACAACACCTAATCTCAAAGGAGACCCACTCCTTATTACAACACCATCAAGGATATCAACATCCTTGGAAACAAACTATCACTATATGTATAACGATGCACCTCATCGATTATACGACCTTGGCATTCTTCACTAATTACACTTAATTTGATTCCTATGCATCCTCCACCAATGCCCTTGACACAACGGTTGGCACTTTTCACTAATGGCTTCGTCTTAATACCTTTAGCATTCTTCACTAATGCTTTTGACACGGACGTTAAGCATCTTTCACTAATGCTTTCGTCTTGACTCTTTCGGCATCCTTCAGTAATGCCTTCGACACAAAACTTCTAAGGAGGAAGAAAGAACTATCAACAAGAGAACCTCAGTAGTCTTGATGATGACGAAGCATGGAAACTCACGGACTTGAGCTTGCTTGACTTCAAGAAGTGGTGATCTCACCTTTAAGAGGAACCTAGAGAATCACAGAAAAACAAAAGACAAACTACATAGAAACATCCCTTAGGATCAGTGGTTAGAGAGTTACAATACTTGGGGAAAGTATGTGTGAGAGTGGTAAGCCAAAAGGAAGAAATGGATCTGTTGCAATCACTCCTAACTCGTAAATGGAACGACATTGACGGGATTACATTATCAATCCTAGTTAGCTAAAACACATGGGCTTGTTATGTTAATTTTCCATATATGTATGTGTTTAGGTATAAATACCCCTCCATACTTCCATGGAGGGGTGAGATTCTTAGTGTAAGCTTTACCTTTCAATAATAATACACACACTAGTTTTTCCCTTCTCTCTTGTTTCTCTCACTAACTTGAAGATGATGTTCTGCCATCTTCCAAAACCTCTCAATTCACCAAATCAACCATACATACGATCCTAACATTGGTATCAGAGCCAGGCTGGTTTTATCAATGGTTGATTTTTTGGTGATGTTATCTTGTCAAAATCTTGTCTTAAAATATGTTTTTTCTCACAAAGTTTTAATTTTTTTTGGGTTTCAAACAGATTCTTTACAAGTTATGTGTATCCGTTGGTCAAAAAAAAGGTGTCATGTCTCATTTTTAAAGTTATCTCAAACTGTGAAATTTGTGTCATCATTATACACGTTTTTTTAACCAATCTGTCATAAGTTATTATGGTCAACTATTCATATCTATGGTCAAACACGGTCAAAAAGTGGTCATTTATGTTCATTTTTTCTAGGTTACTATGAATCTGGACCGATCTTTGGTCGGAATACATCGTCAGAAAAAAGTCAACACGGGTCAATACCCTAGTTCTACGCCTAAGAATCTTCAGATTGTTTACGAGTAGCTTGGAAAGCTACTCAGAAGGTTTTACGCGTAAGGTCTTACGCCTAAGACATTTACGCTTACCTTTTTTGGCTTACGCGTAAGTGATATGTGCTTAAACACATATCTTTTCTTTATCGAAACTGACCCAAAATAACCAAGAAAGAGCCGTTTATGCTTAATGTCTATTGGTTTCTTGAGTTTATGCTTGTGCAGGTACGGATATGACAAAACAGACAAAAGAAAGCCAAAACCGAAGAAAATCGAGCACGAGAGAGAGAAGAGTGCAAAAGCTGATGTCGGGGATGCTACTTTATGGATTTGGATGCTCAAAGTTATATTTTACGGAGTTCTGGTCAAGATTGGGAGTTTTCACTTCAGACCCTTCATTATACCACATTTTCACATTTTACCCTCAACTTTACCATTTTACACATTCAACCCTTCATAAATCCCATTTAACCAAATTCCAAAAATAACCCTACCCTTCCATCATTATCACCATTAGTCCTTTGATTGATACAAATTTACATAAATGGTCCTAGTAATAATTTGGATTACTAAACTAAACTAAATACTAAATCTAAGTCCAAAAGCCCAAAATAAAACATAAGCCGGTAAACCACTTAAACCATTTACCCACCCCTGGTCAAACAAACACCCACGGTCAAATAAATATTAAAAACCCTTTCTTCTTTCCAAACGCGCCCAAAAGCTGTAACACCCAGTTTACTGTTTACACTAACCCTTCACCATTTACCCTGCTCCACACTCAAGTTTACCCGTACTTAAGTGTTTCTAGAAGCTATGCCACGTCTGACACATGGTTAGTATCACAGGATTGCCACAGTGGACAAAGGAAGGACTCTCATTGGTTTAGACACATCACTAATTCAATCTAAGGGCTGTGAAACGATTTGATGACACACAAGGTGATCAATGGATGAGAATAGAGCTCCTAGATGCTTCCCAAGCTTCTCCCATCAGCTATTTAAAGACCTCCTTCTTCACAAATAGATTTTGTCCAGTTTTTCATGCTTTTAGATTAACTGTTACCATTTTAATTTTCTGTCTTGTTCATTATTTTTCAAGTTAGTTGTAATTTCACTATTGTAATTTCATTTGGATTTATAAAATTTCAGTTTTCCTTTTCAATTCAAGTATAATTTGTCATTTACATTGGATTTCAATTCTGTTTTATGATTAAGAGTCTTAGATTTCTGCTAATGGAAGCTCACATAAGCTTTAAAGAGCTTTTGTGAGCTTATTGTGGATTTAAATTGTCCTTAATTCATGTTTTTGTAAAAAGTCAACGAAAGTCAACTTTTAGAGTCAAAATCCATTTAAGCTTAAATTCTGTTTTGAGGATGTTAAGTTGATGAATTTCAAGTTAATTTGAATTTATGGATTGAGTTGAGTGAGTTTTCATTGATTTTCATATGTAAATCTGTAATGTGTCGTTTTTAAGGGGTGTTTGGATTTTGATTGATTTTCAAGTGTTCATGATTTAAGTAATGTAAATCTGAGTTTGATAAGTTCACAAACTAGTTTTGAAGTTTTTCTCATTAATTATTCAAGTTTTTAACATCAGTTTTGAGTTTTCAAAGTACTTTTGAGTGTCCGTCCTGCTTCATGATTCTGTCCCAACATCCTTTGTTCATCAGATATTCCCAAGGTTAGATCAGTTTTACAGTAGTGTAATTTGAATTTCAGTGCTGTTAGATCAGTAATTGGCACTTGTTGTAAGCTTGTTTGCCATTTGAAGTAATTTGAATAGTTCTATTTTGATTCTCTACATGTTTGTTTAGTTTCCTTTTTGTCTAGTCAATCTGTTGTATCTAGCTAGTAGCTATCTGTCTAATTTTCATAACTGCACACCAGCCTTTTAGTGCTCATTTTGGTTTTCTGCTTATTAGAGGATGTTTAGGTTTAGTTTAGGATTAGTAGTGTTATGTTTATGCTCAGTTAGTTAGTATTTTAGCTAGTTAGTTGCTTTAAACTTAGCATTAAGATAAGATCAGGATTGCTTGGTATTGCTTCCCTGTTGTAGATTTAGGTGCTATCTACCATTGAAGTGCCTTATATTAGTACATAGAAGCTATTTTGGTTCTTACTTTGGCTTAAATTTAGCTCCCCTGCACATCAGTTTCATACTTGTCCATTTAGCATGATTTCAGTTTAGAATTTGCTTTTCCCTTAATTACTTTAGCTTGTTTCTTATGTCTAGAAGTAGATTTAGTTGTAAGGTTTACTTGCTTGTCCTCTAAGTGATTGTAGATTGCTTTTGTCTCATCCCTTAAGTCCTTATTATGCTCAGTTGAATCTGTTTTGCTGTTGTTTTATGCACTTCTCCATATCTGCTTGTTCTTAGTTAGATTAACGCTTAATGATTTGAGTTTTTTTTGGTTGAACCTTAGCTTCTTAAGTAGTTTTTTAGAGATCAGATCTTCCCTAAGTGCTTGTTGGATTTAGCCTATTAAGTCTGCAAATGATCCATTTCATACCTGTTGCATCAGCACCCTAGTTTCCCAAATACCCTTTTAGTTTTGATTTTTAATTTCTTCACCTTAAGTCCTTTTTAGCTATAATTTTAGACATAAGATCTTTGGTTGGTAGTGGACTCCAGGGTATTTTTAGTTGATTTTTAGGATTTTTCTATACTAGCTTAATAGGGGCTTAAAGTAGGGTATAAGGGTCGTTTGGCATTAGTTAGTCTTTAGTTGTTTTTGAGCCTAAATGCTTCTAGCCTGAGCTTTTAGGGTCCCATTCAGTTGCAGAAGGCTTATCTTAGTTAGTTTAGGTCAATTTTAGCTTATGGTAGCTTTGTGTAGCTTATTGAGGCTTATTGCTTATTTTAAGTGCTTATTCATTCAAGTAGTGTGCCCAAATCATAGTTCTTGTGCTCCATAATCATTTCTGTTAATTTTCCCTAGTTCTCTATATCATTTTATAATATTCTGGAAGTTTTCATATTTTTCACTGTTCATTTGCTATTTTTCTGCATTTTATGTCATTTTCTAGCATTTTTAATTAGCATTTAATCCAAATAATTCAGAAAACGTTCAGAAAAATGTAATTTAAATTTTATTAGTTTTAGAAAAATAAAGATCTCTTAAAAAGTATTTTTCCAGATTTTTCTTAGATTAAATAATATTTTTTTAGCAATTTAATTAGTTTTAAATAGTTTAAAATTCATAATAATTAGAGAAAAAGTCAGAAAAATGTGATTCCAGTTTTGAAAATTCTTTTTAGTTATTTAAGATTTTTGAAAAATATTTTTGTAATTTTCTAGCTTATTTTCCTAATTTTTAGTATTTCAAGTCTATTTTAAATGACTTAAATTAGTTTTTAATTCAAAATAAATCAAGAAAAACCATCAAAATTAGTTTTAAATTTCAAATAATTTTTTAAATATCATTTTTAGCTATAGAAAAATAGAAGTTCATTTTTACGGGATTAAATTAGCATAGTTGCATTTATTTCGCGTTTCCTTAATTACGTTTTATGCGTTTTTAGTTCTCATTTGTGTAGTTTACTCTTGTGACGGAGTCATACTCTTGTGAGTACTGTGGAGGTCCTCACCAAGGTTTTCAATGCCAAACTCAATATAACAATCAGACCTTTGGTTATGAACCTTATCCATATACTTCACCAAACCCATCACTACAATCATACTGTTGTGAGTATTGTGGAGGTCCGCACGTTAATTCCGATTGTCAAATGCAAAATCCGATTGTTTACGAGCAAGTTCCTTATGACTATTCTTATGACCCACCTCCACAATACGAAGAGATTCAACCACAACATCCGCAAATTCCTCAAGATAGTTTCCAAAGATGTATTAATATACTCGAAGAATTTATGGATAAACATGGTATCGAAAAAGATCATCATCAGAAAACGTATGGTGAAATACTTGCTGAAGATCAAACGTATCGCAACGAAAGATCTATGTTAGAATTACTTGAAGAAGAAGAACGAGCAGCTCAGATTGAAAAATGTCTTGAAGAAATTCGAATTGAAGAACAAGCACTTGAAAGACGTGCCCGATGGCTTGCGACTTACATCGACGATGATGATGAGGATTCTATTCAAATGAAAGAATATTATGCGAGCTTTTCAGCTGGTACCACTCCCGTTTCTGAGCCTTTCATTTCTGACTCTTCCCCTTCCCTCACACCGGTTGAGAGAAGTGACGTCCTTTTGGAAGAGGTCGATGATTCCATTTCTTCAATAGTTGTTGATTCTGTTACCTCTCTCATAATGGGGGACGAGCCTTTTAGCACTATTCCAGAAACGGAATCGTCTAGTGTTGAGAGCCTTGACCCAATCCCAAGTGAGTCCGAGGATGTATCTGATAGTGATTGTGATTCGCTTTTATGTGATTCTCTTGACATCTCCGAGGTTACTTCCGGGATTTTCTCAAATCCACTTTTTGAATTCAAAGACGACTATACCTTTTGCGAAGTTAATCCTCTTTTTCACCAAGATTTTGAGTCCGATTTAGAGACCACAACGGAAGTGGTGGATATTGCTAGCTCTCAGAGCACACCACTTTTCCCATCTCTGTGTTCCGACATTTCTCTCCCGTCATGTGATGTTATGCAAGATGAAGAAAGTGATGAATCTGACACTGAAGATATTATGGAGATTGATGAATTGACTAAAGTGGTTGAAGACGATATTCTTGATAATCCGCCTTATGATTCTGATATGGAAGAAATCGACTTATTTCTTGATGATCCAATACCGCCGGGTATTGAGAGTGACGGGTGCGACTCTGATCAAGATGTCCTTTTTCTTGAAAGCTTGCTTAATGATGATTCTCCTTCCTCTGTTGAGTCGACCCTCACTTATCCCGTTGAGCCCACATGTGAAGACAAGATTTTCAACCCCGGGATATTCGACATAGATGAGCTTTATGCTAAAAACGTTGTCCGAGATAAGGATCCTTCGATGGATGCCTTCGTTGTTGAGCCCACACATCTATTGCCTTACCATAAGATCCCGACTTCTTTGGAGTATTCTCTTATTGATCCATCATTCTTTCGTCCGCCCGCAAAACCACCGGATGATGGATCGTTCTTTCATATGCCTTATGTGAGTTTGGGAGGAGTTATCCCGTATGTGCTTGAGCCCGATATTTTCTTTCCCTCCCAACCCACCCAGTCTCATTCTTTCGGGAATGAGGACACCGTTTTTGACCCTGGTATCTCTACCATTTTCTTCCCCAAGGACAAATGAATTCGGGGACGAGTCAGGCTAGCGACTCGTTGACGAAAAACAGTAGCGCTTCGTGGGAGGCACCCCATGCTTATCTCTATCTTCTTTCTATTTTCTAATATGTGACGTGAAGGGGTTAGCCTCTTCGATTTCTCGTGTTTGGTTGTTTGTGATGTGTTGTGTAGGATTTCGCCGATATGAAGACTCTCGTGCTCGAAGTTTGTCTTTTCTCCACTCGAGTTTCATGATCAATGCTGATGGAAATCCGATATCCGAAATCTTATCGACTAACGTTTATCTTTTAGCATACTTAATAAACGGCTTTTAGATTTTCGTTGATACCCTTGCTTTTAAACATTGAGGACAATGTTTCGTTCTAGTCTGGGGTAGGGTAATCTTCGATTTGATTTGACCACACTTGTTTATTTTTTGTCGTGAACTCTCGCAACCCCGTTTTTCCTTAGAAAATTGTGCAAAAATGAGAAAATTTTAAAAATTTTTGTGAGCTTTTGCTAGTTTTATGATCGAAAAGTTCTTGCTAGCCTCTTAGAAGTTACTTTAAATATGCGTTTTTCTTGAAATAGTCTTTGCTAATTGCTTAGACAAGAGGCTATAAAATGCGATTCTAGCTCACAAGGCCAAGAATTTGCAAGTCTCCCTAAGTGATTTTAAATATGCGAAGCTTAAACAAGAATTTGCTAGTTTCTAATAAATGACTTTAAAAATGCGAGACTTGAGATTATTTGACGAAACAATTGCTAAGTTAATATATGTTTTGACACCTTGTTGACTTTTCGCTGGTGAGAGTAGGAATAGAATTCTGACTTGACCGGGCGTGTTGAGCCCTAGCTTGTTCCCTTAACCATAGATAATCTAAAAATTATCGGCTAAGCATCCGCGGATCTCATTATTTGGGATTTTAAATTTGCGGAGATCGATGAATGATAGAGTTACTTATGAGTTTAGATGCTAAGCGTGGAGTAGTTGGTTCTCTTTAGAGCCCATCGAAGGTACTTATGGCTTTTTGTTCCCACAAAATTGTTTCACCCCATATTTGTTGAATAAATAATTAGAGATGTTGAGTTTTTGACGATAGTTAGTTCTTTATCTTCTTTAGAGAATCTTTGCCCATGAGAGTTGGGTACACATCAAGGTACTGTCAGTGTTGCGGTGTAATAGACAACTGATTCCGGATAGTTTGCTGCTATTGTTTCTATTGTTATGAAAGCCGTAGGATTCAGAGTTTGGCACAAAAATTAACATGAAATAAAGCCCAAATGTATTAAAGTTGAAAAATCCAAAGCAATAAAAGTTGTCATAGACTTCCAAAAAGGCAGAGGAAAATCCAAAGTCATAATAAAACGGTAATCCCGTTGAGTTAGTGGTTGAAAAGACCAAGGGCCTGAATTGCAAAAATGCAAATGTGCTGAAATAGTGTTAAGCCAAACTTTGAATCCGGGAGATATCCCTCTAAATCATGTTAAATTAGGACCTTGATGTGGACCTCATTCTTGTGTGCAACGGTTTTCGAGGGAAGATGGATAACTAATTAGCGACTTAGCTTCATATCTTTATCGGAATAAAGTTATCGAAACGAGAACATATGAAGAAATTCATTTCTCACAAAAATAAAAAAATCTAGAGGAAAATAGGAAAATGGGAGCAAAAGGTAACTACACAAGTAACTTCCATGGGTAGTGTTAGCATCTAGAGTCATATGTAACAATGATTTCGATTTTACGCTTAGTTTGGGGACTTGTGAAAAATCAGGGACGATGTATTCTATCCATATGGTCACTTCACGCTGTGTTGTGTTTTCTACTCCGTGATCGTAACGTGTCGTTTGAAAAATGTTGGAGTTATTGATCGACATGAAAGTTCAACAAACCGTCACTCATAATCGGAAGTGCTTAATCATAATATCTATATATGAAATAAGAAAGGTAAACGGGGCGTTTTTAGAATTAAAGGTTCTTAATCTCTTTTGAGGAATCTTTGCTACTTCTTCATAGGTTTAGTAGAAAGAGATTGAAATCCTTGGTTTTAGAAGCGTGAGTTGATTGCATTGCGTGGGGACACGACAATGGTCTCGTCTGGGGTATTTTGATATGTGCTTAAACACATATCTTTTCTTTATCGAAACTGACCCAAAATAACCAAGAGAGAGCCGTTTATGCTTAATGTCTATTGGTTTCTTGAGTTTATGCTTGTGCAGGTACGGATATGACAAAACAGACAAAAGAAAGCCAAAACCGAAGAAAACCGAGCACGAGAGAGAGAAGAGTGCAAAAGCTGATGTCGGGGATGCTACTTTATGGATTTGGATGCTCAAAGTTATATTTTACGGAGTTCTGGTCAAGATTGGGAGTTTTCACTTCAGACCCTTCATTATACCACATTTTCACATTTTACCCTCAACTTTACCATTTTACACATTCAACCCTTCATAAATCCCATTTAACCAAATTCCAAAAATAACCCTACCCTTCCATCATTATCACCATTAGTCCTTTGATTGATACAAATTTACATAAATGGTCCTAGTAATAATTTGGATTACTAAACTAAACTAAATACTAAATCTAAGTCCAAAAGCCCAAAATAAAACATAAGCCCGTAAACCACTTAAACCATTTACCCACCCCTGGTCAAACAAACACCCACGGTCAAATAAATATTAAAAACCCTTTCTTCTTTCCAAACGCGCCCAAAAGCTGTAACACCCAGTTTACTGTTTACGCTAACCCTTCACCATTTACCCTGCTCCACACTCAAGTTTACCCGTACTTAAGTGTTTCTAGAAGCTATGCCACGTCTAACACATGGTTAGTATCACAGGATTGCCACAATGGACAAAGGAAGGACTCTCATTGGTTTAGACACATCACTAATTCAATCTAAGGGCTGTGAAATGATTTGATGACACACAAGGTGATCAATGGATGAGAATAGAGCTCCTAGATGCTTCCCAAGCTTCTCCCATCAGCTATTTAAAGACCTCCTTCTTAACAGATAGATTTTGTCCAGTTTTTCATGCTTTTAGATTAACTGTTACCATTTTAATTTTCTGTCTTGTTCATTATTTTTCAAGTTAGTTGTAATTTCACTATTGTAATTTCATTTGGATTTATAAAATTTCAGTTTTCCTTTTCAATTCAAGTATAATTTGTCATTTACATTAGATTTCAATTCTGTTTTATGATTAAGAGTCTTAGATTTCTGCTAATGGAAGCTCACATAAGCTTTAAAGAGCTTTTGTTATTTTATTGTGGATTTAAATTGTCCTTAATTCATGTTTTTGTAAAAAGTCAACGAAAGTCAACTTTTAGAGTCAAAATCCATTTAAGCTTAAATTCTGTTTTGAGGATGTTAAGTTGATGAATTTCAAGTTAATTTGAATTTATGGATTGAGTTGAGTGAGTTTTCATTGATTTTCATATGTAAATCTGTAATGTGTCGTTTTTAAGGGGTGTTTGGATTTTGATTGATTTTCAAGTGTTCATGATTTAAGTAATGTAAATCTGAGTTTGATAAGTTCACAAACTAGTTTTGAAGTTTTTCTCATTAATTATTCAAGTTTTTAACATCAGTTTTGAGTTTTCAAAGTACTTTTGAGTGTCCGTCCTGCTTCATGATTCTGTCCCAACATCCTTTGTTCATCAGATATTCCCAAGGTTAGATCAGTTTTACAGTAGTGTAATTTGAATTTCAGTGCTGTTAGATCAGTAATTGGCACTTGTTGTAAGCTTGTTTGCCATTTGAAGTAATTTGAATAGTTCTATTTTGATTCTCTACATGTTTGTTTAGTTTCCTTTTTGTCTAGTCAATCTGTTGTATCTAGCTAGTAGCTATCTGTCTAATTTTCATAACTGCACACCAGCCTTTTAGTGCTCATTTTGGTTTTCTGCTTATTAGAGGATGTTTAGGTTTAGTTTAGGATTAGTAGTGTTATGTTTATGCTCAGTTAGTTAGTATTTTAGCTAGTTAGTTGCTTTAAACTTAGCATTAAGATAAGATCAGGATTGCTTGGTATTGCTTCCCTGTTGTAGATTTAGGTGCTATCTACCATTGAAGTGCCTTATATTAGTACATAGAAGCTATTTTGGTTCTTACTTTGGCTTAAATTTAGCTCCCCTGCACATCAGTTTCATACTTGTCCATTTAGCATGATTTCAGTTTAGAATTTGCTTTTCCTTAATTACTTAGCTTGTTTCTTATGTCTAGAAGTAGATTTAGTTGTAAGGTTTACTTGCTTGTCCTCTAAGTGATTGTAGATTGCTTATGTCTCATCCCTTAAGTCCTTATTATGCTCATTTGAATCTGTTTTGCTGTTGTTTTATGCACTTCTCCATATCTGCTTGTTCTTAGTTAGATTAACGCTTAATGATTTGAGTTTTTTTTTGGTTGCACCTTAGCTTCTTAAGTAGTTTTTTAGAGATCAGATCTTCCCTAAGTGCTTGTTGGATTTAGCCTATTAAGTCTGCAAATGATCCATTTCATACATTGCATCAGCACCTAGTTTCCCAAATACCCTTTTAGTTTTGATTTTTAATTTCTTCACCTTAAGTCCTTTTTAGCTATAATTTTAGACATAAGATCTTTGGTTGGTAGTGGACTCCAGGGTATTTTTAGTTGATTTTTAGGATTTTTCTATACTAGCTTAATAGGGGCTTAAAGTAGGGTATAAGGGCCGTTTGGCATTAGTTAGTCTTTAGTTGTTTTTGAGCCTAAATGCTTCTAGCCTGAGCTTTTAGGGTCCCATTCAGTTGCAGAAGGCTTATCTTAGTTAGTTTAGGTCAATTTTAGCTTATGGTAGCTTTGTGTAGCTTATTGAGGCCTATTGCTTATTTTAAGTGCTTATTCATTCAAGTAGTGTGCCCAAATCATAGTTCTTGTGCTCCATAATCATTTCTTTAATTTTCCTAGTTCTCTATATCATTTTATAATATCTGGAAGTTTTCATATTTTTCACTATTCATTTGCTATTTTTCTGCATTTTATGTCATTTTCTAGCATTTTTAATTAGCATTTAATCCAAATAATTCAGAAAACGTTCAAAAAAATGTAATTTAAATTTTATTAGTTTTAGAAAAATAAAGATCTCTTAAAAAGTATTTTTCCAGAATTTTCCTAGTTTAAATAATATTTTTTTATAAATTTAATTAGTTTTAAATAGTTTAAAATTCATAATAATTAGAGAAAAAGTCAGAAAAATGTGATTCCAGTTTTGAAAATTATTTTTAGTTATTTAAGATTTTTGAAAAATAGTTTTGTAATTTTCTAGCTTATTTTCCTAATTTTTAGTATTTCAAGTCTATTTTAAATGTCTTAAATTAGTTTTTAATTCAAAATAAATCAAGAAAAACCATAAAAATTAGTTTTAAATTTCAAATAATTTTTAAATATCATTTTTAGCTATAGAAAAATAGAAGTTCATTTTTACGGGATTAAATTAGCATAGTTGCATTTATTTCGCGTTTCCTTAATTACGTTTTATGCGTTTTTAGTTCTCATTTGCGTAGTTTATTTGTTTTCATCATAGATTCAGTAGTTTTACTTGATTTCCTTTATTATTACTTGCCTTGTAGTTTAGAAATCATCAAATTACCTTTTTACCCATTCGAATTCCGAATCACGCGACGTGAATTGTTAAACTCCATTCATCCCTCGTTGGGAAAACGACCCGGGAAATACATACCTTTGTATTTCTTCGGAAAAAAATATCTGTATGAAAATGATCAAATCAAAAAATGGCGCCGTTGCCGGGGAGGGCATGTAGTGAGTTTCCGATTCCGTCTCGATTCGCGTGTATTTGAAGATCCTTCCCCGCGTGAAGTTATCGTTGTTTTTGTAAATATATCTTTTCAAAAACCCAAAAAGATTTTCCTTTTCAAAATTTGTTTTCCTTTTATGTTTTCTATTTATAAAAACCCAAAAATAATCTTCTTTACCCTATGAACCGTCAATTCTTTCTCTTATCCCTCTTATTCATATAATTATTCTCGATGTCTTCGTCTTACCATTATGGTTGTCAATGGTGTGGGGGACCTCAAAATGGTGGGAATTGTCCCGGTTGTAGCATTGTGAATACGGGAAACGAGTTTGTCTACGACCAACATCCCTACAATGAAACGACCGATTTCCTTAACCAATCTTCATACCATGAGACGGAGTCATACTCTTGTGAGTACTGTGGAGGTCCTCACCAAGGTTTTCAATGCCAAACTCAATATAACAATCAGACCTTTGGTTATGAACCTTATCCATATACTTCACCAAACCCATCACTACAATCATACTGTTGTGAGTATTGTGGAGGTCCGCACGTTAATTCCGATTGTCAAATTCAAAATCCGATTGTTTACGAGCAAGTTCCTTATGACTATTCTTATGACCCACCTCCACAATACGAAGAGATTCAACCACAACATCCGCAAATTCCTCAAGATAGTTTCCAAAGATTTATTAATATACTCGAAGAATTTATGGATAAACATGGTATCGAAAAAGATCATCATCAGAAAACGTATGGTGAAATACTTGCTGAAGATCAAACGTATCGCAACGAAAGATCTATGTTAGAATTACTTGAATAAGAAGAACGAGCAGCTCAGATTGAAAAATGTCTTGAAGAAATTCAAATTGAAGAACAAGCACTTGAAGACGTGCCCGATGGCTTGCGACTTACATCGACGATGATGATGAGGATTCTATTCAAATGAAAGAATATATCGAGCTTTTCAGCTGGTACCCCTCACCCGTTTCTGAGCCTTTCATTTGACTCTTCCTTCTCCATCCACGTTGTGCAGAAAGAAGCGATCGATCGCCTTTTGGAAGAGGATTTGGAAGAGGTCGATGATTACATTTCTTCAATAGTTGTTGATTCTGTTAACTCTCTCATAATGGGGGACGAGCCTTTTAGCACTATTCCAGAAACGGAATCGTCTAGTGTTGAGAGCCTTGACCCAATCCCAAGTGAGTCCGAGGATGTATCTGATAGTGATTGTGATTCGCTTTATGTGATTCTCTTGACATCTCCGAGGTTACTTCCGGGATTTTCTCAAATCCACTTTTTGAATTCAAAGACGACTATACCTTTTGCGAAGTTAATCCTCTTTTTCACCAAGATTTTGAGTCCGATTTAGAGACCACAACGGAAGTGGTGGATATTGCTAGCTCTCAGAGCACACCACTTGTCCCATCTCTGTGTTCCGACCTTTCTCTCCCGTCATGTGATGTTATGCAAGATGAAGAAAGTGATGAATCTGACACTGAAGATATTATGGAGATTGATGAATTGACTAAAGTGGTTGAAGACGATATTCTTGATAATCCGCCTTATGATTCTGATATGGAAGAAATCGACTTATTTCTTGATGATCCAATACCGCCGGGTATTGAGAGTGACGGGTGCGACTCTGATCAAGATGTCCTTTTTCTTGAAAGCTTGCTTAATGATGATTCTCCTTCCTCTGTTGAGTCGACCCTCACTTATCCCGTTGAGCCCACATGTGAAGACAAGATTTTCAACCCCGGGATATTCGACATAGATGAGCTTTATGCTAAAAACGTTATCCGAGATAAGGATCCTTCGATGGATGCCTTCGTTGTTGAGCCCACACATCTATTGCCTTACCATAAGATCCCGACTTCTTTGGAGTATTCTCTTATTGATCCATCATTCCTTCGTCCGCCCGCAAAACCACCGGATGATGGATCGTTCTTTCATATGCCTTATGTGAGTTTGGGAGGAGTTATCCCGTATGTGCTGGAGCCCGATATTTTCCCTCCCAACCCACCCAGTCTCATTCTTTCGGGAATGAGGACACCGTTTTGACCCTGGTATCTCTACCATTTTCTTCCCCAAGGACAAATGAATTCAGGGACGAGTCAGGCTAGCGACTCGTTGACGAAAAACAGTAGCGCTTCATGGGAGGCACCCCATGCTTATCTCTATCTTCTTTCTATTTTCTAATAAGTGACATGAAGGGGTTAGCCTCTTCGATTTCTCGTGTTTGGTTGTTTGTGATGTTGTGTGTAGGATTTCGCCGATATGAAGACTCTCGTGCTCGAAGTTTGTCTTTTCTCCACTTGAGTTTCAAACTGATATCCAAATCTTATCGATCCCTAAAGTTTATCTTTTAGCATACTTAATAAACGTTTTAGATTTCATGGTATTTTGCTTTTAAACATTGAGGACAATGTTTCGTTCTAGTTGTGGGTGGGTAATCTTCGATTTGATTTGACCAACACTGTTTATTTTTGTCGGAACTCTCGCAACCCCGTTTTTCCTTAAAAAATTGTGCAAAAATGAGAAAATTTTAAAAATTTTTGTGAGCTTTTGCTAGTTTTATGATCGAAAAGTTCTTGCTAGCCTCTTAGAAGTTACTTTAAATATGCGTTTTTCTTGAAATAGTCTTTGCTAATTGCTTAGACAAGAGGCTATAAAAAGCGATTCTAGCTCACAAGGCCAAGAATTTGCAAGTCTCCATAAGTGATTTTAAATATGCGAAGCTTAAACAAGAATTTGCTAGTTTCTAATAAGTGACTTTAAAAATGCGAGACTTGAGATTATTTGACGAAACAATTGCTAAGTTAATATATGTTTTGACACCTTGTTGACTTTCCGCTGGTGAGAGTAGGAATATAATTCTGACTTGACCGGGCGTGTTGAGCCCTAGCTTGTTCCCTCAACCATAGATAATCTAAAAATTATCGGCTAAGCATCCGCGGATCTCATTATTTGGGATTTTAAATTTGCGGAGATCGATGAATGATAGAGTTACTAATGAGTTTAGATGCTAAGCGTGGAGTAGTTGGTTCTCTTAGAGCCCATCGAAGGTACTTATGGCTTTTTGTTCCCACAAAATTGTTTCACCCCATATTTGTTGAATAAATAATTAGAGATGTTGAGTTTTTGACGATAGTTAGTTCTTTATCTTCTTTAGAGAATCTTTGCCCATGAGAGTTGGGTACACATCAAGGTACTGTCAGTGTTGCGGTGTAATAGACAAATGATTCCTGATAGTTTGCTGCTATTGTTTCTATTGTTATAAAAGCCTTAGGATTCAGAGTTTGGCACAAAAATTAACATGAAATAAAGCCCAAATGTATTAAAGTTGAAAAATCCAAAGCAATAAAAGTTGTCATAGACTTCCAAAAAGGCAGAGGAAATCCAAGTCATAATAAAACGGTAATCCCGTGAGTTAGTGGTTGAAAAGACCAAGGGCCTGAATTGCAAAAATGCAAATGTGCTGAAATAGTGTTAAGCCAAACTTTGAATCCGGGAGATATCCCTCTAAATCATGTTAAATTAGGACCTTGATGTGGACCTCATTCTTGTGTGCAACGGTTTTCGAAGGAAGATGGATAACTAATTAGCGACTTAGCTTCATATCTTTATCGGAATAAAGTTATCGAAACGAGAACATATGAAGAAATTCATTTCTCACAAAAATAAAAAATCTAGAGGAAAAATAGGAAAATGGGAGCAAAAGGTAATTACACAAGTAACTTCCATGGGTAGTGTTAGCATCTAGAGTCATATGTAACAATGATTTCGATTTTACGCTTAGTTTGGGGACTTGTGAAAAATCAGGGACGATGTATTCTATCCATATGGTCACTTCACGCTGTGTTGTGTTTTCTACTCCGTGATCCTAACGTGTCGTTTGAAAAATGTTGGAGTTATTGATCGACATGAAAGTTCAACAAACCGTCACTCATAATCAGAAGTGCTTAATCATAATATCTATATATGAAATAAGAAAGGTAAACGGGGCGTTTTTAGAATTAAAGGTTCTTCTTTTGAGGAATCTTTGCTACTTCTTCATAGGTTTAGTAGAAAGAGATTGAAATCCTTGGTTTTAGAAGCGTGAGTTGATTGCATTGCGTGGGGACACGACAATGGTCTCGTCTGGGGTATTTTAATATGTGCTTAAACACATATCTTTTCTTTATCGAAACTGACCCAAAATAACTAAGAGAGAGCCGTTTATGCTTAATGTCTATTGGTTTCTTGAGTTTATGCTTGTGCAGGTACGGATATGACAAAACAGACAAAAGAAAGCCAAAACCGAAGAAAACCGAGCACGAGAGAGAGAAGAGTGCAAAAGCTGATGTCGGGGATGCTACTTTATGGATTTGGATGCTCAAAGTTATATTTTACGGAGTTCTGGTCAAGATTGGGAGTTTTCAATCAGACCCTTCATTATACCACATTTTCACATTTTACCCTCAACTTTACCATTTACACATTCAAACCTTCATAAATCCCATTTAACCAAATTCCAAAAATAACCCTACCCTTCCATCATTATCACCATTAGTCCTTTGATTGATACAAATTTACATAAATGGTCCTAGTAATAATTTGGATTACTAAACTAAACTAAATACTAAATCTAAGTCCAAAAGCCCAAAATAAAACATAAGCCCGTAAACCACTTAAACCATTTACCCACCCCTGGTCAAACAAACACCCACGGTCAAATAAATATTAAAAACCCTTTCTTCTTCCAACGCGCCCAAAAGCTGTAACACCCAGTTTACTGTTTACACTAACCCTTCACCATTTACCCTGCTCCACACTCAAGTTTACCTGTACTTAAGTGTTTCTAGAAGCTATGCCACGTCTGACACATGGTTAGTATCACAGGATTGCCACAGTGGACAAAGGAAGGACTCTCATTGGTTTAGACACATCACTAATTCAATCTAAGGGCTGTGAAACGATTTGATGACACACAAGGTGATCAATGGATGAGAATAGAGCTCCTAGATGCTTCCCAAGCTTCTCCCATCAGCTATTTAAAGACCTCCTTCTTCACAAATAGATTTTGTCCAGTTTTTCATGCTTTTAGATTAACTGTTACCATTTTAATTTTCTGTCTTGTTCATTATTTTTCAAGTTAGTTGTAATTTCACTATTGTAATTTCATTTGGATTTATAAAATTTCAGTTTTCCTTTTCAATTCAAGTATAATTTGTCATTTACATTGGATTTCAATTCTGTTTTATGATTAAGAGTCTTAGATTTCTGCTAATGGAAGCTCACATAAGCTTTAAAGAGCTTTTGTTTTTGAGCTTATGTGGATTTTAAATTGTCCTTAATTCATGTTTTGCAAAAAGTCAACATAAGTCAACTTTTAGAGTCAAAATCCATTTAAGCTTAAATTCTGTTTTGAGGATGTTAAGTTGATGAATTTCAAGTTAATTTGAATTTATGGATTGAGTTGAGTGAGTTTTCATTGATTTTCATATGTAAATCTGTAATGTGTCGTTTTTAAGGGGTGTTTGGATTTTGATTGATTTTCAAGTGTTCATGATTTAAGTAATGTAAATCTGAGTTTGATAAGTTCACAAACTAGTTTGAAGTTTTCTCATTAATTATTCAAGTTTTTAACATCAGTTTTGAGTTTTCAAAGTACTTTTGAGTGTCCGTCCTGCTTCATGATTCTGTCCCAACATCCTTTGTTCATCAGATATTCCCAAGGTTAGATCAGTTTTACAGTAGTGTAATTTGAATTTCAGTGCTGTTAGATCAGTAATTGGCACTTGTTGTAAGCTTGTTTGCCATTTGAAGTAATTTGAATAGTTCTATTTTGATTCTCTACATGTTTTTTAGTTTCTTTTTGTCTAGTCAATCTGTTGTATCTAGCTAGTAGCTATCTGTCTAATTTTCATAACTGCACACCAGCCTTTTAGTGCTCATTTTGGTTTTCTGCTTATTAGAGGATGTTTAGGTTTAGTTTAGGATTAGTAGTGTTATGTTTATGCTCAGTTAGTTAGTATTTTAGCTAGTTAGTTGCTTTAAACTTAGCATTAAGATAAGATCAGGATTGCTTGGTATTGCTTCCCTGTTGTAGATTTAGGTGCTATCTACCATTGAAGTGCCTTATATTAGTACATAGAAGCTATTTTGGTTCTTACTTTGGCTTAAATTTAGCTCCCCTGCACATCAGTTTCATACTTGTCCATTAGCTTGATTTCAGTTTAGAATTTGCTTTCCCCTTAATTACTTTAGCTTGTTTCTTATGTCTAGAAGTAGATTTAGTTGTAAGGTTTACTTGCTTGTCCTCTAAGTGATTGTAGATTGCTTATGTCTCATCCCTTAAGTCCTTATTATGCTCATTTGAATCTGTTTTGCTGTTGTTTTATGCACTTCTCCATATCTGCTTGTTCTTAGTTAGATTAACGCTTAATGATTTGAGTTTTTTTTTGGTTGCACCTTAGCTTCTTAAGTAGTTTTTTAGAGATCAGATCTTCCCTAAGTGCTTGTTGGATTTAGCCTATTAAGTCTGCAAATGATCCATTTCATACCTGTTGCATCAGCACCCTAGTTTCCCAAATACCCTTTTAGTTTTGATTTTTAATTTCTTCACCTTAAGTCCTTTTTAGCTATAATTTTAGACATAAGATCTTTGGTTGGTAGTGGACTCCAGGGTATTTTTAGTTGATTTTTAGGATTTTTCTATACTAGCTTAATAGGGGTGTTAAGACCAAAGATATATAAACCTTATCACTTTACCAAGCAAATCAAACACAAGTATAACCACAAACACACGTTATGCGTAAAGAATAAGAAAGGAAAAGATGAAGAACTTGGTGACTTGAATGATAGAATTCGTATATATGTTTAGAGAGGTAGAGAAAAGAAGAAGAAAACAATAAGTTGTATATTGCTTCAAGGAAAAACACACACACACACACTCAAGCACACCCCTCAAATGACATACTTGAGGGGTATTTATAGTACAAGACAAAGGATGCCCTAAGGCTTGGCCATGGGCCGTACATGGGCTTGGACATGGATTGGGTTACATGAACTTATACAATGCTAGCTTAACTAAACGTCTAACCATTTAGCTTAGCCCAATCCATGAGCCCTATGACTATTCTAGCATGATATCTAACACACGTTACAAAGTTCCTAAAAGTGAATGACCATCCCTTTTAATAAAAACTATTAAGGCTAACAATCTCCCCCTAAGGGGTGGTCATTCAAATGATGCTCCACTTGATTAGGTCTTTACTTTTCTCGAGCTTGAACTTTGTGTGTAGATAAAGAATAGTCTTGAATCTTTGTTCCTTCATGCTTTGTGATCAGATAATGTGGTTGTCTGCCGTTGTCAACTTCGTTGGTTAGGTATCTCCACGTCTTTCTCCACCATGCTCACACTTCTATTTGACTTTTGGTTACCAATGATGTAGTTCTCGAGTCTTTAAACTTTGTGTAGCCTTTGATTGTGATGAGAACTTTCATGTGTCGTTGGTATGAGCATGTGGCGAGTCTGCACGATCCATCCGCTCCGGAGCTTCCATAAGAAGAAAACATAAAAACAGGTTAGTAATAAGCGGATTCCGGCACTTACAAGTTTGAATTTCGAGGGTGTTAACAGCATAGTGTGAAAACACATCTCTAATTCTCACAAGGGCCGTTCCTGAACTGGAGTCCCACAAGTGAGATAACGCGATATACCGAAGTACATCTACAGTTCAGATGAGTCGCTGAGGTACACCGAAGCATCACCTCACGACTGTAGACCGTTTGAGACACACTAAGCGTAATCCACGGGGAATTACCGAAGTGACGTGCTGTCAGGGCTGCTTGATGTTGACCCTGGCAGGAGGTTCCATTCAATCACTGAAGATCACAGAAGTGAAACTTCTCATAAATGTTCTGGCAAATTGCTAAGATCTGCGTAGGACTCTATAATATATCACTTGTGTCCTTATTGATGAATAACTAGCGATGTCATGTCATGTGTTCCTATGAGATCTTTTGATGAATCTCGTGGCTTTAGACTCAATAAGTGCATTTTGGTTTTCCTGAGTGGAGACTAGGGAGAGGGTCTCCTTCTTCAATACCAACGATCTCTAAGAGAAAGTCGATAGATTATGTAGGGTTCCCAGTGAGAATGAAACAAATCCCTTTTGAGAGGAATTGAGTGGCTAGAAGGTTTAGTGCAGTGCGTCACTGGGTCCATGACGTCTTTGTCTTCAATACCAGTGTCATCTTAGTGACAACCAGTAGCAGATGAGTTGAACCCGGTTTCTGCCCTAAGGTTGATTATGGAGGGCTATTTCATTTCACCCTTTCTTTTACATTTCTTTTTAATTCTTCAACCCCTTCTTTCTCCTTTCTCACATTACTCCTTTTTTCAATCATACCTAAGGACTTCTAATACTAACTATGGGTATTGTCCTTGGGTAGATCCCTCCGGCTCTGGCGGATCATAGGACGGATTTCCTATCCTTAGTCACCTTATAACTCCATGACTGTCCTATTGTTGCCATAAAACCATTTTCTTTGAAAATCTCTCAGAGGTTTTGATTGAAAACATGTTTGGAACACTTCGAGAGTTTTATATTTTCAGAAACACTCCCCCTTCACATGTGCTTATAAGTTTTGACAGAAATCTGCACATAGAGGGTAGAGTTCGCACTTTTTGAATTGATCGACTTTAAATGAACTAGACCGATTCAAGACACGTTTACATCACTAGAGAACTAGCTTGAAATTATTACCCGTCCTGGTCAAATCCATAGAAAGTTTCTCGAAATGGTACATTTCCCGACTTTGATTTCTCGTCAATTCATTGGTTTCAACTGAGTCGAGCTCTTTTGAGATTCAAACACCGATCATAAAACATTTTGATCACATTTTAATCACGTTTCTCCCCCTCAAAAATAGCATATCTATGATGTTTTTGAAACAAAATGAATAAAAGATATGTTTTTCGAAAAGCATTTGGAGAGAAACTGATTTAGCATGATTTTTGGAACAATTTTGGTTATACTCTCCCCCTTAACGAAAGCATATTTTTCATACAGAAAATTTAGAATCAATTAAGGTTTAGAGGGAGTTATCTTGGTACCAAATGTGAGAGATTTTGAAAAATCTTTTTTGAAAAATTTATAATCAATGGTATGCAAGATGTGGAGAAGATTTTGAAAATCTTTTGAAGATATTGAAGAAGAATTATCTTCATTTGTTTTAGGATAAGTGCTCGATATTTATGAAAATCGATTTTGCGCAACACTTTCCTTTCTTTAAAGATCGGGTTGCAAGCTGAAATACTTACAAGCCATTATGTTTTTAGGAATAGTGCTTGAAAAAATATTTAAAAACCTTTGATTTTGATAAGCACTTTCCTTTATTTGAAGCGCGGGTCCTGAACAGATGTGTCTAGAAGCGTTTATGTTGAAGTCCGGGTTTCGTACTGAAGTATACGAAAGCCATTATTTTGAATAACATATTTGAGAAACGACATGTTTTGAAAAACATTAAAGAACTCTCGCTCAAGCATCTGTACATACCCGTATCATTTTTGAATGACATTTCTAGAAACGTACAGAATATCGATTATACGAGAGACATGTCGTGAGAAGAATATTTTGGATTTTTGATTTTATATTGTTTTTGTATTTTTTGAAAATTTTCTATTTTGTATTTTGTTTTTGTTGGTTTTATAAAAGAAATGGAAAATCAAAAATAGAAGATAGAGAGAATGAAGAAGAAGAGTTTACAGAATTAGAACCCTCTGATGAGCTGGGTTCAGAGATATTTGATTCACCTGCAACCAAAGATGAAGAGTTTTCACAAATAACAGTGTTAGAAGTACAAGATTCCTCACGGTGAGGGTGATCACTATCAACGGTTGTAATGGTTTCTACTTCCTTATCCTGATGATTGTCACTATTATCTGTGTTGGTGCAAGTATCAAAAATCTTTCCTGTGGCAATCCATCTAAGACCAATTTGGTTGAAAACTTTTCCCGTGGGTATCCACCTAAGGTAAGATCTAGGAGTTGTTTTCTTATCAGATGCAGCGGAAGACTCATTTTATGAAAAACTGCGTCCTGAAGAGATCCACCTATTAGGTTTCCTTTTGATGTTCATCTTGTCACCGGGTTTGTTTCTATTTGGTGTCTTAGTGGATTGTGCCTCGGCACGAGAATTATCTTTCTTGAGATATTGTAAGGCACATGCATCATGATTAGCTGAAAAGATACATTTTTTACATGTAGTACAGACAAATTCAATATTCTTGTTTAAAATAGCAGCTTTAACTTTGTCACTACAGTCTTTTGAAAATTGATTCTTGTTCGAAAAAGACTTAGAATTCCTAGTGATGTTTTCTAAGGGCATAGCAATTTCTTTTGCGCAAACTACTCTTAGATGTAAGCCAATCCCTAGTCTTTTGTAGAGTGTTCCTAGGTAATGGTTTACTACTAGCAGTGCCTTGAAATCTTGTAGAATTCATCACCCTAGATGTTGCACCTAGAATTCCGTCGTTTCGAGTCTGTGCCTTTTCCTAGCTTCTTCTAGATAGTGATTGTTGACCATGTTGTTAGAACCGACAGATTCTTTAACTGGATTTTTGGTCACATTCCGTGTAATATTCCTAGAAATGCCAGGTGTAATCACTTTTGGTGTTTCAGCAACTGCTTTTCCTTTTTCAAAACTTTTGATAATTCTTTTTTTAATAGGCAGGGACTGTGGAGTGACTGTTTGTGACAAATCATTTTTCTCATTGACTATTGGAGGAGGCTGAGGAAATTGACATTTTGGTTTAAAAAACCGGTTTGGAACCTTGTTTCTCCTCAGTCAATGGTTTTTCAAACTTAGTATCCACAGCCTTTCCTTTTTGACTTTCCAACTGAGCTCTCAAAAGATCATTTTGCTCTTTTATGTCCTTGTAGGCACGCTCATACGACAGTTTGTCATACTTGCATTCCTCAGATTTTCGATCAAGCTGTTTAAAATAGGAAACGTTTTCTTTTTCAAGTTTTTCAAGAGCTTTTTCATATTTTGAAACAATTTCGGAGGTCTCAGACTGGAGTCTTTCACGATCTTCAACAGAATATGTTTGTAAGATAATGGACATGATATCGGTAGTCATAACATCTTCGAAGAGAGAATCATTGAGTTTTTCCAAAACTTTGATATGTTCAATACTTTCATTAGCTTGCTTTACCAGGGATTTATGGTCCTTGACAAAGTCACTCGTTTCTTTCAAAAGTGCTTGTTCAACATGAATTACCCTCGCACTGATGGCAGTTAACGGAGGGGCAATTTGGGTTTTAAAAAATTCTTTTGTTTCGTCATCATGACGAGTAAACCAGATGTTAGTTGTAATAATGGTTTTAGACTTGACAGTCTCTTGAAGATACCCAATTCTAGTTTTAACGTCATCTAAAATGCTTCTAGTATCACTTGTGTTAAAAGGATTGTTTGAAGACATTTGTTCGATTTTCGAAAGAGATTTGGAAACTACAACTGGTTTTGAAACTGGTGTTGACACTTTGTTTGAAACACTTGGTGTGTGGAAAACGTGATTGTTCTTTTGATTAACAAAAGTAATTCCATTAAATTTGTTCCATTTGTTATAATCAATCGGTTTAAGATCTGGATTCTTTTGTTTCATTTTGATCTACTCTCCTCAGATAGTTCCAACGTTTCAAGAGAATCACGAACAATTATGGGTTCATGCAAAGGTTTTCCATTGTTCAACACATTCTGAGATTTCTGAGATTTCTTGAGGAACGAAGAAGGGTCGTCACCAAGTGCCATTTTATGTGAAGTATGAAAATGCTGATTTACTTGGTTTGAAAGCATCTTGTTTGTTTTATCTGAATGACCCGTTGTGAGAAGCAAATTGTCCAGAGCTTTAATTTTTCTTTTATCTAGAATTTCATCAAGAAGAGAATCTTCTCGTTTTGAAAAATCAGCAATCAACTTTTTCTTCTCTGTTTCAAGATCAGAAAAACAGTGCTTTTTGTTTAGAAAGTTGGTCATTTAGATCTGAAATTTCCTTGTTTAAATATTTAATTTTCAAGTGAGAATTCACATCAAGTGTGTTATACTTGATTTGCAATTCTTTTTCTTTTAAAACAGAATCTCGATAACCAATTTCTAATTCGGACATTTTGTTTGTTTGAAATTCATAGGCTTGGCGTGCTCTTGTAACTCTCAAGCTCAGCGGTCAATTTCTTATTCGCGACCTTAACCTCGCGATTGACCTTACTAACTTTCTCAATTTCAATGTCACACTTATTGATTATGATTCAAAATAAGCACGTGTTTCCTCATCAGTCTCAGTATTTTGTGCCACACAGCCTCCATTAGGATCTACATATGGAGTTTCAGAGTTAGTATTGCTGCAACTCGTATTGTCCATGTATGTATCATAAGTAGGTGCTGATGTCACAGAATGCTGTTCGTCATGAGTAAACGCATCACATATGACATTGTTATAACATGGATCAATGATTGGTACCTTAGATACTGCATTTGCGTCATAGACAGGAGGTGCGTCAGAGTCAGTGTCGTACTTAGTCTCCTAAAGATTTGCCATGTAGATGCAGTTCACATTGAGTTCCTCGAGGTCTTCCAAATCATCCATAATAGCGAAAAAGTCATGTTCCTCAGCACTCAACTGCATTCCAGATTCTGCCTTTTGTGCTAACAGCATAGCTTTCTGAAGATACGCAAAATCCTTCTTTTTCGGCTTAGTAGGACAATTCCTTGCCATGTGACCCACTCCTTGACAGTTATAACACTTAATCTGATTACCCTGATTCATATTTCCATAATTCCCAATGACTGGAGCTGCAACATTGCCATTCTGATTACCCACTGCTCTATTCCCAACATTCTGTCCCATCTGATTTCCAACATGCTGACCCGACTGATTACCCTGATACGGAACCACCTGATTACCGATGCGACTGTTAAATGCTTTATCCAATAAAGAAAATATCTGTTGCAAGGTCGCTTATGGGTCAGTTTCAGGATCAGTGATTCCTTGTTCCTGGTATTGTGGATACGGTTGTTGAATGACTTGTTGTTCTGGTGGATAGAATTGTTGTTGAGGGATAGCAGCTTGTGGTTGTGGAATGTATTTCTGCAAGTTGTTGTTGTTGGAAGATGATGAGGCTTGTTGTTGTGTATACATGTAGTAGTTGAGTCTTTGCATAAGTGCCAATGGATCATGAGTCTTTGCCAATCTTTCTTTCCTGATTCATTCACTTCAGCTGGTTTTGTTTCAGAAAATCGTTCAGTTGATCAAAGTCACTGATGTAAGTCTTTTGTTTGGTTGACAATAGTGACATATCGTCCCCATTCTTCTGGAAGATTATTCAGGAACTTGAGGTTTTGAACGATTGTTCTGGGTGCCACTTGTTTCTGATAGCTCATTCATCAAAGTGCAAAACCTTCCATAGTAGGATTCAATGGATTCTCCTGGTGTAGATGTAAACTTTTCCTATTCAGTTAGCAGCTGTTTCCTGTCTTCTTGTTTACCAATTTCTGTTCCATAACAAGCCGTCTAAACCGTTCCCACATATCGAAAGCAGTTTCACAACTGTCTACAGCAGCAAAAATGTCTATTGGTAAACCCAGTTGACAATATGAATTGCCATGTCATCTGCATCGACTTGTTTCTGATCCTCTTCAGTGTATTCTGATTCAGTTTGAAGATGAGAGGATGGTGGGATGGGAGGTGTTGCATCAGCATTTCCAGGTACATGAACTTGTCGAGTCTTGAAGGGTCTATCCTGAATGGATTTAATCATGAGTTTGCCATTAGGTTTGGTATTGATGTAGCGGAGCATCGACTTGTCCATTGAAGATAAACCACCTTTGCCAAACATAGGAGGACGGTTTTCGGCACCGGCTGCATGAATGTCTTGTTGAGTTGCCATTGCTGAAGGAATGATCTGATAAAGTTGATGTAGGATCGATTTCAACGATAAAGAGTTGTTTGTAGAAGGATATTGCCGTTTGAGGTTTTTGAAATTCTGTACTCGTAACCTTGGTTCCTTAAAACAATTTCGCCCAAAATTTGAAAATCCACTATAAAAAACAATTCTAAGGCGTTATGAAAATTTGAATTTTATGACAATTTTGACGCCAAATTTGACCCGAAAAATTTGAATTTAGGCCCAAAATTTTGAATTTTTGACCAAAATTTTCACAGTTAAACCAAAATTTGAATTTCGCGTAAAAATTGAACGTTTAGTATCCTCAAAAATTGAACGTTTAGTATCCTCAAAAATTTGAATTTCGTGAAAATTTTGAGTTATGACAATTTTTTTTTTTTTTTTTTTTTTTTTTTTTTTTTTTTGAAAACTTAGGCGTAGACTTAGAGAAAAGGAGTTACGAGTAGAATTGGTGCTTAGGCGTAGGATCTTATGCGTAGGATCTTTATGCGTAGGATCTTAGGCGTAGAAAGTATCTTACGCGTAACCTTAGGCTTATGCGTAGACAAAAAACTTAGTCGTAAAACCTTACGCGTAAGTGTGATCTTATGTGTAGAGTTCTACTCGTAAGAGTTTATGCTTATGCGTAAATAGGTTAAAAACAAAAATCCTTACACTGTCACAGCGTAAAGGATATCCACAAGTCGAAGTGTTCCACACACTTATCCAAGTGAGGGAAGCACTGAGTAACCGTTAAAGCTCGAAGAATCTGCACCAAAAAGTTATGAGTAGGACCTTATGCGTAGTTGACTTTCTTAAGAGTAGAACTAGGGTTTTGACCTATCGTAAAAAATTTCCAACGATTCAAACGATTTCTCTTGCACAGATATCCTTAAAAACACTCGAATAACCCAAAAATGTTGACCTTTTCACCCAAAGTGCTTAGAAAAGTTACGAGTAGAAATGACCAAAGAACCAAATACGAGTTTAAAACTTAACCAAAACGCGTAAAGCTTCAAACTTTGAAAAAAAACTGAAACTTTAGCACCAAATAAACCTTAAACCACAAGAATCTTGAATTTTTAAGTGCAAAAATTAAAGCTTTAAGCGTGACAACTTTTATAACGAAGCTACGCGTATAGTACCAACCTTCAAAACAAACACAAACACTCCTAAACCATTGTTAGGCGATTGATACCAATTTTTAATCCCCTTTTATTACTTATACCTTATCACAACTCGAACACGTATAACAAACTCACGAAACAGTTATGCGTATAGAAAGAAAGAAAAGATGAAGAACTTGGAGACTTGAATGATAGAATTCGTATGTATGTTTAGAGAGGTAGAGAAAAGAAGATGAAAACAATAAGTTGTATATTGCTTCAAGGAAAAACATACACACACACACTCAAGCACACCCCTCAAATGACATACTTGAGGGGTATTTATAGTACAAGACAAAGGATGCACTAAGGCTTGGCCATGGGCCGTACATGGGCTTGGACATGGATTGGGTTACATGAACTTATACAATGCTAGCTTAACTAAACGTCTAACCATTTAGCTTAGCCCAATCCATGAGCCCTATGACTATTCTAGCATGATATCTAACACACTTTACAAAGTTCCTAAAAGTGAATGACCATCACTTTTAATAAAAACTATTAAGGCTAACAAGGGGCTTAAAGTAGGGTATAAGGGTCGTTTGGCATTAGTTAGTCTTTAGTTATTTTTGAGCCTAAATGCTTCTAGCCTGAGCTTTTAGGGTCCCATTCAGTTGCAGAAGGCTTATCTTAGTTATTTTAGGTCAATTTTAGCTTATGGTAGCTTTGTGTAGCTTATTGAGGCTTATTGCTTATTTTAAGTGCTTATTCATTCAAGTAGTGTGCCCAAATCATAGTTCTTGTGCTCCATAATCATTTTGTAATTTTCCCTGGTTCTCTATATCATTTTATAATATTCTGGAAGTTTTCATATTTTTCACTGTTCATTTGCTATTTTTCTGCATTTTATGTCATTTTCTAGCATTTTTAATTAGCATTTAATCCAAATAATTTAGAAAACGTTCAGAAAAATGTAATTTAAATTTTATTAGTTTTAGAAAAATAAATATGTCTTAAAAATTATTTTTCCAGATTTTTCTTAGATTAAATAATATTTTTTTAGCAATTTAATTAGTTTTAAATAGTTTAAAATTCATAATAATTAGAGAAAAAGTCAGAAAATGTGATTCCAGTTTTGAAAATTCTTTTTAGTTATTTAAGATTTTTGAAAAATAGTTTTGTAATTTTCTAGCTTATTTTCCTAATTTTTAGTATTTCAAGTCTATTTTAAATGTTTTAAATTAGTTTTTAATTCAAAATAAATCAAGAAAAACCATAAAAATTAGTTTTAAATTTCAAATAATTTTTAAATATCATTTTTAGCTATAGAAAAATAGAAGTTCATTTTTACGGGATTAAATTAGCATAGTTGCATTTATTTCGCGTTTCCTTAATTACGTTTTATGCGTTTTTAGTTCTCATTTGCGTAGTTTACTTGTTTTCATCATAGATTCAGTAGTTTTACTTGCTTTCCTTTATTATTGCTTGCCTTGTAGTTTAGAAATCATCAAATTACCTTTTTACCCATTCGAATTCTGAATCACGCGACGTGAATTGTTAAACTCCATTCATCCCTCGTTGGGAAAACGACCCGGGAAATACATACCTTTGTATTTATTCGGAAAAAAATATCTGTACGAAAACGATCAAATCAGTAAGTGTTGGCTTACTCCTAAGTGTTGGCTTACGCATAAGAAATACAAGCTTACGCATAAGTTACGCGTAAGACAGGTTTACGCTTAAGAAGAAATCTATGCTTAAGAAGTTACGCGTAAGCTTGAGGACTTGAGCATAAACTGAAAAAGACTAGACCTTGACCATATACCAAATACCAAAAAATGACTCCTTTGACTTCAGTTTAGAACATCACAAGTCATCTTAACCAAAAGCAAAATTGTATACTTGACTTATGTACACTACGACTGCAACAAAGCAAAATCCAACCTCAACCAAATCCAATAACTAACCTAATCGCATATCCTCCAACTCCATCATACTACTCTATCATGAATCAAAATAACAATCAAATAAATCTCAAAATCATTTCGTGTCATTCATTGACTTATCAGACCTTGAAGGTCCATTCATACGAAAAGTTAATTCATCACAGATTTTTTTGAAGCTTATGCTTCATGAAATATTCAAAACATAAGACAAGGATTATAACAATTATGTTATACCCATTCTCTTGGTTCGTTTATAACGAGAAAACACATGTTAAACCCTACCTGAGACCCCTTGGATCTTGAAGCTTGATTCTTTTCTTGATTCGTTTGGTACAGAAAACGGATATAATCATGGTTTGGTTAGGTTTATATGTGATAAAGATGTGGAGATAAATTAATTGTTGATGTTCGCTTGAGGAAGAATTGTTGATGTTAGTTTGGTGAGAGATGCATGATTCTTCAGCCCAAAGAATCCATTTCCAAATATAATGAAGATACTCGGTACATAGGCCCATCCACTTGGTGTAGTTTAGTTTTGTGAAACGTTCAAAACTTCAACACCAATATATCATTCGATATCATCATTTGCTTGGACCAATAATTAACGAGATGGTTCAAAATGAAAATGTGGTATTTTGGTTATGATAAATTTTTCACGAGTGATACATTTTTGACAAGATCGGGATTTCATTATCAAAATTCATTTTAAACCGTTAACAAAGGCTAGATTTGGGAATTTAAACGCAAGATGTAACTACGGCGTGAATTCACTATTATTTATTTGAGGTTGAAGTGGATATCACGGGTGTGTGTACTTAGTATCTGAAGATATCGGGGTTGGTTGGATGCATGATTCTTCGAGATCCTTGTTCGAGCTTTAACCGTTACGAATGACAAAGACTTAAGTTTTCTAGTTATACCTGATGTAAGGAGTTACGTTGTTATGCTTACACCGTATAACTATCACTTTTAAGGAGTTACGTTGTTGTGCTCAAGTGTCACACTAAGGTGTAGAGAATTTGAGAAACTTTAAGTTTACCTTTTTCCGATGGTGATAAGAAAAAGGGTTCTTCGTCTGACAATAGTGCAAGTTTAAGTCACAAGTTCGGGTTATTTTACTTCAGTCTCAAGTTCGGCATATTAGGTTTTCTTCATCAGTAGTCACTACAAAAAGCTGTCTGAATGATAATGGGGTCGGTAAAGAGTTAGCTGAGAAGAGTATACACAAGTAGAGAAGTCTTATCAGCAATTGATTCTCACATGATATTTATGGTACTTCACAATTGTTCGATTACTTGGACATACTTGGTTTCGCTGTCTCCAATTCATCATCAACATATGTGGTGTATGATTCTGATTCATTGAAAACATCGGGGGGGGGGGGGGGGGGGGGGGGGGGGGGGGAAGAGAGTATAGGTGGTGTTTGCTTCCTTTGATGTTTTTGGATTTTTTTCAAAAACCTGTTTCCCTTCATGAATTTCTTCAATCAGGGGAAAGAAATGAGACGATATGTGGTTCAAATTTCTTACTTTTGTGGTATCGTCTCACTTTCACAGAGTTGTCGTGTGTGAAGTTACCTAAATAGGATGTTATGATGCCTCACACACGGTCATTTTATCAAGTAACTGCATATTCACAAGTGATTATTATTCCGATAGACCGCAACATTCAGGGGGAAGTCGTTTCATCTCGTCTTTCGCGGATTGTTTGGTGTGAAGCATCTACATATGTGAGAAGATTTTGTTGATTTCTTGCATGTTACACCCGGACGGATTTTCCGCAATAAGTCAGATTTACCTTGTGTGGTTTACTGCTCATCTACAAATTCCGCTGCGTACTGAAAATTTCAAAAGTTAAAAGAAATGTCGACTACATCAAAGTTTCGAATCTGCTGAAGACGGTTGTCAGTTTGGGGGGAAGCTGATTCAGAAACTTCGCCAAAAAGAAGTGTACGGAGAGGCTGCTAAAGACATGCATCATGATTAGGGGGGAAGTTAATCTAATTCATGCATATTACATCATTTGCCTACAAGTGAAGAAAACGGTTCTCAAGTCGAGGTACAAGAAGAAGACAAAGAGCGTAAACTTTCATCATCCTCAGCACTTGAAGAGCTTATGAAGACCTTTCTTTATTTGTTTTTTTTATATTTGTAGGAAATGTTGTAAGTAATCCCATACGTCGTCCCATTGGGGGAAGATTGTTGGAATCGCTCCTAACTCGTAAATGGAACGACATTGACGGGATTACATTATCTATCCTAGTTAGCTAAAACACATGGGCTTGTTATGTCAATTTCCCATAGATGTATGTGTTTAGGTATAAATACCCCTCTATACTTCCATGGAGGGGTGAGATTCTTAGTGTAAGCTTTACCTTTCAATAATAATACACACACTAGTTTTTCCCTTCTCTCTTGTTTCTCTCACTAACCTGAAGATGGTGTTCTTCCATCTTCCAAGGCCTCCCGATTCACCAAATCAACCATACATACGATCCTAACATGCTCACTATTTATAGAGGAGAAACTACTACTGTTCCACGGATCCCACGGATCCCACCTTTAAGGGATCCGTCTAGTGTAATGTTAGGGATCTATGGGATGCTCCTCTTTGCCCATGGGTATTTTGGTTATGGGTTATGGGTCATGGGTTATGGGCTGATCCATGGGTATTTCATTAGATACAATGTATCTAATAGATGCAATGCATCTAGTCAAATGGGTATGGGTCAATACCATGGGTTGTAGTTTTTACCCATTTATAATACATACTAGTTATGTATATATTTGCCCAATATGTAAACACTAGTTGTTGTACATATGTATTACTAAATCATAAAATCACTTATACTTGTTTTAGTGTTTTATGTGAAAACGTGAGTGTGTTAGAAAACTATTGGCTCAAACTATTTACGTATTTTATTTATTTCGTTAAAATGATTTTATGTTTGTTATCGACAAAACATTAGAAGATCGTAAAATATAAATAAACGTTTTTACGCCTTATTTGTATTAACAATCTCCCCATTTTTGTTGATGACAAAACATAAAATTATTTTAAGGAAAAACTAAAATTTGTAAAAGTTCGAATTGGAGTTTTTACTCTCTTCTCCCCCTTTTTTTCGAAACAAAAAGAGCGTCGAAAATAAACTAACACATTGTTTTAAGAAAAACATGTAAAAGAGAAAAAAAATGTAAAGAGAGCAAGTGACGATAATAGTTCTCGTCTTAACTCCCCCTTGACGATTCCATCCCTTTGTGAGGGCGTCAAGTAAATAAAAAAAAACTAGTAAGCTAATCCATTGCAACTTTGTATGCTAAGGGTTTCGTCCTTGTGACGGAAATGCTCCCCCTTGATAATTGCAACTTTGCTATGGGATGTCATGAAGTATAATCCAAATAAGGATTATATTGCAAATAGTTTTGCAATGTATGGTTTGACACAAAGCTCCCCCTAGCTTAAGGTGTCAAAGTCTTCATGTGTATTTTGAAAATCTACAAGATAAAGCTTAGAAAACAAGTGTATAGTCCATAACTTCCTGCAAATAAGACTCAAGTTAGTAGAAAATTGTTCTTCAGTAGCACGAATTCCATGGTTCCTTCCTTTCTGGGATCCGTCTAGGCAATTTCCAGGGATCCGTCTGTCTGGTGACAGATTTTCAGCAATGTTGATATACCAAACAATTCTAAATATGAAAGTGAGATATGTATACAAACAATAAACATATACTCAAAGCAATATGGCAAATAAGTTATCATTCAATAAAACAAAGAGATAATCAAGAAATATCTAAAACTAAGAGAATGATTTAGACATACATATTCTACTAGTACTAATGGGTGACCTAAACTTAAGAAGCAACCACGTGCTTAAGGATGATCAAACATGAAATGGGATTTCCTAAACATTCTAAGTTTAAGCTTGAGACTTTAGGCTCATGGTTTTTTAGGTTTGTTGACCTCATCGAAACATTCGAGGAGGTGATAAAACATGAAACTTTTCTCTTCACGTAGTTCATGTATCAACTTTTCAAAATGTTGACAATGATAGCAATCCTTGTCATGGTTTTGAAAGGATGGTGGTAAAAGTTGAGCTTCCTGAAGCGGAGGTTCAAGTGAAGTGGGTTGAAGATCCTCAAATGAAAGAGGAATTGGTGGAGGCTCATTAAGTGGTGGCTCAACAAGGTTTGAGGGTGGAGGTAGGGAAGTGTCAATTTCCATGTGATCGGGTGGTTGACTTTGATGTCTCCTCATAATCCAAAATGGACCATTAGAGGGAAATAGAGAAATTGACATTGGTGCAAGTGTTGAATCAACACCTTGGTTTTGTTGTACAATCTTCTCTAGTGAGGAGTATGTTGGTAATGATGGAGGATGAGATGGCCTAAGGGTAAGTCTCAAAGTTGTAGGAATGTGGAGGATGATTGTGAGGTGGGTAAACTGATATTGCTCTAGGCACCAATGATGTTGATTGGGTTGAAAAGGGTGTATTTGGTTTAGTAGGAATTGTAGAGTTTGGTGATGATTTTTTGGGGAAAATTTCTTGGGGATTGGTTTGATCGGTTGTGTGGTGTAGGGGAAATCTAGCATGTGTGGAGGAATGGAGATGCTTCGGTTGATTGAATTACTTAGTGATAGAACCCAAGCAAGTTTCTTGGGTGGTTCTTGGGGGGATGAGTGCGCACAGGAGCTTCCTCGTGATGAACTGTAAAGAAGATTGTTTCTAATTTGCTAGAATTATGTTGTGATTAAGGATAA